>CM052296.1:5686529-5901847 GCA_028455765.1 Lasioglossum oenotherae
CCTCCCACCACAGGGTCAGACACGCCCACAGCACAGAAATCAACTGCCTTACGTATCTCGCGTTAACGTTTCCCAATACTTAATATTCATGCGACTATATCATCGTTGTTTCCGAAGGAATCGGGGGGAGGATAGACACCGTTATTTACGTAACTAATCCATTGTTCGGCCGGATCGAAAACGCGCGTCCAGAGCGGAAACAAAGGTAAACCGACACTCGGGGAGGAGCGGAGCGCAAAAATAGTCGTGCAAACACAAGCTCTCGAGCCGCGAGATGCTTTCGCGAGAGGCGAATGGCAGTCGACGACCGAAAATAGCGCGCGAATCGATGCAGTTCCAAGAGCCGTCGTCTTCTCGCCTTGTTCCCTTCGTTTTAGTCTCGTCTGGTCGCCACGTGCGTTTCCAATCCCCTCTCCAACCATCCTGAAACGCGCGTAGATTGCAAAAAACGTTAAAGATTAATTTAAGAAGAGAAGAGAATGGACAATTGCGATTTTGTAAAACGGCTCCGGAGGAATCGGTTTCCAGAAGCACCGAGAGCAGGTCCCTCGAAGTATCGAGTTCGACGAGCGTAATGAACGCGCGCGATGCAACTCGTTGCCTGTTAAGCGACGCGGAACCGCGCCGGACCGATGGAAATTAATACCTGCACAAATTGGTCGCGCCGCCGGTCACGGGAAATTTAATCGTTCCGGCAAAACGAGAATCGAATTCGCGAGAAGAACGGCCACCGGTACGAGTCACGCCATCCTGCTCTCCGTCCTGTCGGCCATACTTTTTCAACGATCCCGCCGAAAATCACGCGTCGACACCGTTAAGAAGGGTTAAGGTCACAGTATAACATGTCGTGGATCTCTTCTCGACACCAGCCAGAATATTACGAAGTCAAAAAAGTACATTAACGTTCAAAAAATTTGAGCTCGCCTCCATTTTTCATGGAACAAAACGCTTTCCTGAAATTTTTTGCCATTGAAATTTGCAGAAAAGCGAATACTGTGTGTATATGAACATTCTAAATGGAACAGAACGTTTTTCTGAAATTGTTTACCATTGAAATTAGCAGAAAAGCGAATACTGAATGTATATTACATTCAAAAAATTGAGCTGACCTCCATTTTTCATGGGACAGAATGTTTACCCGAAATTTTTTACCATTGAAATTTGTCGAAATGCGAATGCTGATCGACTTTTGTTTGAAACGCTTCGTCGCCAGGTTATTGAGCATGTCTGAGAAGTGACTTTTCGCGGGCGACAATTAAAATGGCCGGTGCACCGGCGACTTCCGGTGGATAGCTTGTGCATAATCAGTGTGTTAGAACGCGGACTTCTCCTCCGGGTCGGATCATTTACATGCCGGGGACCGATATTACCGACGTCGGACATGCTCCGGTGAACCGGATAAATGCAGCTGTCCTAATTCGATTCCGGGGAAGCTGAGCAAACAGCGAACCAGCGGAACAAATCGAAAAAAGTGCTCGTTAGAGAGACAGAGATCACACCGTGCGGATCCGTTGCTCTAGGAGCGATTCCGCGCGGAGTAGGCGTGGCTTGTGCTCGGTGGGCGCGGCCTCGGAGCTCCGTACGCGTTCAGCGTCTCGATACACGCGTTCTCTCTCGAAAACCGAGTACTTTAATCAACGAAAATGTAAACGGATACGCCGGAAGCGGTGTCCGCGTTTCCGATCGTTATCGGCCGCTTCTGAAATTTCGACGACAGTTGGGTGCACGCGTTGACATCTGGTCCGGTTTTTTGGCTGGTCTCCGTGTCTCCCTCGGACAGGAAATTGATTCCTGTATCGGCTATGACGCGACCGGGCGCCAGCTGCCGCGGTAGATCACCGGATAATGGATTTCGCTCCGCATGAAAGCGGAGAGCGAGACACATGGACGAGGTTAATCAAGTCTGAAGATACGTGGTAATTCGTCGGCGATCGTCTAATTTTGCGGAACGAACGGCGGCTGGCCACAGCACGCGACACAGCCAAGTTTGTTGGACGCGCGATCGATTAAAAGCCACCGAGTAATCGGAAGTTTATTACCGCGACGCGTTCCTTTTCTCCCGTCGACCTCGAACAAGCCGGACAATGGCCCGAGACCGTTCTCCGTCTGGCCACCGGCCAACTCTCCCGTTGCCCTTTTGGCCCCCGTCGCGAACTTTCGCCAAATTCGTAACGCGAGCGTGTCCCGTTGTCAACCAACGCTCGACACCATGAATCGCGCGACAACCTCCGTCAACGAGCCCGAGGTGAACGCGAGCAGGCGACTCGCCGAACGCTCTTGGCCCCGGGAGCGTCGCGTCCCGGGGCCAAACTGATCTTCTTCTCGCCTCAACAGCAGAACGCTTGAGCGAATCCCTTGCGGTGCTCTATCGTAAATTGCTGGTATCCCAGGAACTGGATAATGGAACTGGATTACTGGAACTGATTATTATTATTCCTTGAATGAATACCTTTTTTTATAACAATATTCTTCTGTCAAGCAACGATATCGTGGCAAACAATGAAGAAACTCCTTGTATTTATTATTATATAATTATATTAATAATTAATAATGATAATGAATTATGTTATTATAAATATAATTATATAATAATTAAACAGCGTATCTTTATGCAAAATAAACATTTTCTACCTGATTTGCGACAAACTAGAGTGAAATAGAAATTTGTTTTCTTTCTTAATATGTTTAATATCAGTATTTTTATAATTCTAAGGTTTTATTGGTTTAAATTGCACCTACTCATTTTACAATATTAATAAAACATTTTCTACTTGAATTGCAACAAACTAGGATGAAATAGAAATTTATTCTTTTTCTTAATATGTTTATCAGGCTGAAAATCATTTAATAGTATTTTGAAATTCTTCTAAGGTTTTACTATTTTAAATTACACCTACTCATCTTTGTCATAAATGTATTAAACCCGCTGTATATCTAATAATATTATATTCTCCACTTGCTCAGAAGCTTACAAAAATCGAAAGGCTTTTCCAAAATGGGAGCGTTTCCGGAGCGATTAGCTTGCTCCGTGTGGCCAGACTAAGTCTCGTCTCCCCACTCTACCCTTCCCCATCTACGACGCCATTCGTCACGTGACGAGCATCGTCTCTTTCGCGCATGCGTGACAAAGTCACGTGAGTAATCCGGTACTAGCAGAGAGAGCGTAATTTTTTCCTCTCAGAATTGTGCGTGTGGCCGGCGCGCTGCCCTATGGGGCAATCCATGGGCCCAGCTCGATGATCTCGTTCGCGAGCGGTTCTGCTGGCGAAACACAGGAACGTCTGAGAAAAACACTCGGGTTCTGGAAAGCCCTTGTGACGACTGGCCCCTTCAACGGCTGTAATTCTTTAAGCGAATGGCTTACCCCTTATGAAAATGGTGGAACAGGGACCGGGAAGGGGTTTCACTTAGCTGGCCGATCGATACTCGCCGGTCTGGGGACGATAAGGCATGCATCCGGTTTCCGTTTCTCTCTTCGGTTTCAAGAATCGATCCGGAATATCGACCGTCGTCGAGTGCTCATAAAGTTTACTTCATTAACTCTTTACACTCGGAGCTACTTTAAATGGAAAATTAAACATTTCTTCCGACTAGACAGCGGATATTATCCGAATTTAGATTTTAAAAATACGGTTATATAATTTTCAACATACAATTAAGCATATTAGAAAAGAAAAGAAATTTCTATCTCGTTCCAGTTTATTGCAATTCGGGTAGAAAATTTTTATTTTGCATAAAGACCCGCTGTCTAATCTCAACATAATGGACGACTGCTTATTTAAACCTATTTATTTTCTGAAAAATGTGTATAATCAATTCCACGGCGAAAGCGTCGTTATAATTTCAATAATTGCAAAATGCAAAACCGAGAAACCGGTCATTTGATCATTTGTAGGTTTAGTGTTAAACAAATTTTTCAACGCCGCGAATTTTTGGAATGGGATTTTTTCGAGAAGTTCGAACAATTAATTTACCACATGCCGCGAAAGAGAAATCTTGAGAAAATTGCGATTAGTCAGAATCACAAAGAAAATAATAAAAGTTTTTGTGTACGACTTTTCTATGTGGACCAAAATTTAAAAAATTCGTTTTGTAAATCTATTGTCAATTATACATATTCTGAAAATGTCGTCAAAATCGGTGGATTTATTTCAGCTGTAGGCTGAAAGTCGTGAAAAGCTGCAATTCTCACCATGTTTAGACGTCTGTTACTTATTGCAACGTTGATCGACTTTGATGAAATTTTCAGAACACGTATAATCGACACAGACCTAGAAAATATATTTCTTAAATTTTCAATTTAGGCCTCCCTAAAAAGGTTATAAACATCAACTTCATCAATCTTTTCAACATTTCATTTTCCACGTCATGTAGTTAACCAATTGCTCTGATATCTCCAAAAATATCTGTTATTACAAAAGCTGTCGTTCTTTTAAAAGTGTCCGAATATTACTGCGGTTCACTGTATTCCCCGGAGCTGTTTATTTTACGAGAAGCTATTCCTCAGGAACTAGTTTCGAACGTCGGGGCTGTCGTTGCCGGTGCGTTCGAGCACGATATTATTTTTTGTTCGTCGCGAAGGGTGACCAACTTGACAGTTGTCGCCGGTTTTCTTTTCTCGTCGAGGCGGGGTTAGGCAGGCAGACACTGCGCGTTTTCTAAGCGATTCAGAATAGAAAGGAGGGTGAGCCGACACAGCCTAGCGACACGTAGACAAGAGAGGGGTTTGCAGAGGAGGGTGGATGCCCCTGGTGTATACGTGGAAACAAGGGGTGGGGAGAGGAGGTACAAAAACCATAGAGACCCCATGGGGTGCTTGCGGACCGACGACGTCACCCTTTCAGGGGTGGCCAATCGTGTCACTGTGTCAGCGAGCACTACCCTCATCGTAAAACTCCTGATTGATTTTCATTCGACGATTGATTAGAAGATGCTCGTTTAACCTTTGCGTCGATAACCAACACCTTTAACCATATTCGATCATGCTGCTGTTCGATACATTTGTTGCGTAAACTGTATAAACATGCAGTGTATCTTATATTAATAATATTTAAATTGAAACTGAACATAAAGACAAAATACGCAAATATTATCAATATTCTTAAAATAAAATACTATTCTCAAAAATTACTGCATCAAATCAAACATTTAAGTTGTGCGCATAACTTCAAAATACAGTAAATCCTCTATAGACGCAACAATTTTTATACGATAGATGCGACCAAGAATATCCCCCCCCCCTCAACTTAGTAATCTGATCTCGGCTCGGGTCTGATCTCGACTCGTCATCGAAATGTAACACCAATATTTAATCTTCTTTATTTTTCATGGAGCTTTCACAAACATATTCGTGACATTTCTCTAATGCAAAATGATGCCAGACACGACATAATTTCAACTGTATTTAGTGGTTTAATTGACGTTGAACGTTTCGGGCGTAAGGAAGGATAGCGTATGAGAAAGAAAGAGACGCGAACAGTTGCCGTCTCCGGCACTGTTTTTTTACACGCGCTGTCTTTCTCTACGTTCGGCTCGGCCATTGTAGATAAAAAATAGCTTCCCCTACGATAGATGCGACCAAATCCTCCGAGGCTGTCGCGTCTATAGAGGATTTACTGTAAATAGGATCATTTGCTATTTATAATGCTATTTTACCCAGCTCTGGTGACTATCAAGATCGATCACTAATCGTTGTGACGTTTCAGGGTGGCGAGGAAGCGGAGAATGGCTCGGCAACGGCGGGAAGCCCGGTGGAGGAGAAGTCTGCAGTAAGTAGTCCATCGGCGGAGACCGAGGCCGCGCCGGCGTCGTCGGCGCCGTCGACGGAGACGAAGGATGAGGCGTCGTCGCCGTCCGCAGCAGCGACAACAGCAACGGCGGCTAGTAGCCCGGTCGACGAAAAGCAAGAGGAACCCACTCCCTCTGCCCTCACTCCCGTCCCTGTCGAGGAAAAGAAAGAGGAGGCCGTCGAAAAACTCGAGGCCGAGAAAAAAGTAGTCGAGGTCAGTCCAGCCGGTGGTCAGTTCGTACCGGATCCGGAAGTCTCCGTTTTCCGAGTCCAGACAGTCGCTACTACGCCGTCGTCTATCATTGAGAGGAAAACCAGTGAGGACATTCCTTCCCTGCCACCGTCCAGTCCACCACCGACGCCTATAGACCCGTCGCCGTTGCAGCAGGCTCAGCAGGCCCAGCAGGCCGCGGCTACCGTGACAATGCTCGCGGAGGCCCTCAAGTTGCCTGCCGAGGCTGCTGCCGGCGCAGACGATTTCGTTGCATCGCCGACAACAACAACAACAACATCAACAACAATACCCGTCCTATCCTCCACCTGTCCACCTGAGCGTGACGAATCACCACCCCAGACAACACCATCACCGTCACCGTCACAGTCGTCACCTCTAGCACCTCCGTCACCGCCTACCGCGGAATCTCGCGATCTCACCGCTGCACCCCAGATACCACACGTTTCACCCCCAGACGAATCCCGAACAGAACAAACCACCACCCCTACTCCCGCGAAGCTAGAGGCTCTGCCGGTGGTAGATACAGTCGTGCCCGTCGACGACGTCCCAGAATCGTGCTTAGACCGCGATCAGAACAAGCTCGTCGAACAGAGTCCCACCCCTCCGACCGAGCAGGAAGAGCAAGTGTCGCCGAAAGAGGAAATGGCTGAGGCGCCGCCTCCGCTGCAGGAAAATACACCGGAACAGAAGACAGTCTCCGCGGAACCGAAGGAGGAGGTCGTCGAGCAGTCGATAGAATACGAAGTCTGCGAGCTAGGAAGCGCCGCTGTTAAATGCGCCGAGCAAGAACACGAAGAAGGAACACCGACGAGAGCCGTCGAGGAACCGATCAAGCAAGAGATCATCGCGACACAAGAACAACAGGTCTTCCAAGAGGAGCCCGCGATCGAGCCAGCGGTCGAATCGTCGATCTCGATCTGCGATTCGGTGATAGACTCGGAGGAGGGTCCCGTGCCACTGTCGGAGGAGATGCTCGTCGTGGCGAAACCGGCCGTCGTCATCCCGGAGGACGAGGAGCCGTTGTATAGGAAATCCGTCGAAGCAATCCCCGAGGCGGAGGAGACACCGGAAGTAAAGAAGATGGACGACGAGGTCGTCGTACCCGCGGAAAAGGAACCTCTCGAGGAGGACGTCTTTGAGAAAATGGAAGCGATCCCTATCGTTCCTGAGGTACCCACGATCGAGGACAAAGTTGAGAAGGTCCAGGACGAGGATCCGTTGCCTCCTCCGCCGCCAGTTCCTGAGGAGCTCGATCTCGAAGCGGTGAAATCAACCGAGACCGCAGTGCCTTGCCCAGAAGAACGGTCGCAGGTCCAACCGATGTCCTCTTTAACTGAACCCAAGGTAGACCAAGCGGAGACGGAGTGTCCGATCGTCGAGGTTCCTTCTTCGGCATCTCCCGCGAAAACGTCGCGAAGCGAGACACCTCTGGAAACAGACAACAACAGTCTCGTGAACGAGAAGGACGAAGACGACGTATCTCGGACGACGGAATGCTCGACCAGCAGACTCGAACCCGTTTCCCTTCAATCGGATGAGCTTCCGGCAGTGCCATACGATATCCACACCATCCCGCGAATTCCGTTTTTCAAGCTCAACACGAGAAAGGCGACAGAGACGCCTCTTCTGACACCGCCCAGAAGTCCCAGTCCCTCCGCGGTGCCCTATGTAGACGAAGAAAAACTGAAGGAGGATGAGCTCAAATTGATGTTAATCTTACATAATTTCTGCAACGAAACCAGTTTTCCGGACCCTGTGAAACAGGAAGAGATTCGAGTGATACCGACGGTCTGGTCTAGGTTGAACGCCACGCCGCCACCACCCACTGTCCAGGAGACCCATCAGGTGACTAACATGTAACACAACCTCCTGGCATGAATTCTGGCGGCCGAGTCGAAAAGCAAACAAAACAAAATCCAATCGAACAAAATCTTTGGTGGCGCCTCGTTCCAAGTATCTCGTCGTTACGGGTCTTCCGCACAGACGTAGATACATATATATATAGATATACCCATCACCTCTCTCTCTCTCTCTCTCTCTCTCTCTCTCTCTCTCTCTCTCTCTCACACTCTCTTTGGTATATAGTCTCTATCTCTCGGACTCTCTCAGAGAGAATTATCCCAGTCTATCCTACTTACCATCCACAACCCGATCTCTTTCTCTTTCTATACAGGGTGTTACCTGTAATGCGACGCACGATTTTTCACCCACCTGCAGCTTTCTGATAAAAAATATTTAGAACAATAGTTGCAGGGTATGGAGTGCACTATATCAGTAAAAAAATTTCGGAAACAATTTGTTTTCATGGCGAAATCGAGGTCACCTTGGATTTTACAAACAGGGACACGTATTTTTCTTTTTCCCATACTTGGAGGACATCGAGACGCATTCAAAACAGATATTTCATTATATTTTTACCAACATATTACTCGATTTACAGTAGTGGACATGTGAAATATATTTAGCTTTCCATCGTATTCGACTTCAAGACAGTGTAAACATTATTTGATTAGCGAAGAGGTTGCTAAAGCTAAGTATCTCACATTTCCACTACTGTAAATCCAATACTGTAATATGTTAATAAATTTTTTAATGCTTTGGACGCAACGGTTCGATCGCCCCGAAAGCATTAAAAAATTTATTAACAGCAAATACGATCGATAGAAGAAACATATTTACTGTAATATGTGTTTTGAATTCGTCTCGACGCCCTCCAAATATGGGAACAAGAAAAAATCTGTGCTTCTATTTGTAAAAGTCAAGGTGACCTCGATCTCGTCATGAAAGCAAACTGTTTTCCTAGAGTTTTCATACCCTGCAACTCTCGTTATAAACTTTCTTTTATCAGATGGCTGCAAGTGGGCGAAAAATCGTGCGTCGTGTTACAGGGAGCACCCTGTATATCTCTCTCTTTCACCCCCGTCTCTCCGACCCCCAAAAGATTCTATTCGATATAATATTATCGTTCGGCGAAACGGAAAAATGAAAAATCGAGAAAACACGAGAACGGAACGCCGTTCTTTATTCGCCGACGACGCGGAATGAGGACGAGACTGACGTCGACGTATGTGGGTTTTTGCACGAATCTCATACGAACGAGAAACGTACACACGCACGTTGCTACTCCGAATGCACGACCAAAAGGGAGAAAAACACCGTCGCCGATCTAAACCGATCGGCTGACCTACCCGCAACACAAAAACCAACCGTATACATCTCGTCTCCTACCCGATCATCCTCTCGCGGCGAAAAAAGGGTATCATCGTGTCTACCTATACATCGTTTCTACCCCCAATATTCCCGGAGCAAAATCGCAACACGTTTCCCGGCCGTCGTCCACATGGGTCTCTCTCATCGAATGCATCTCCTTCGTGATTAACAAAGAAAAAACCCTCTTCATACTCTGTTGGCTGACACTCGCGCACGCACACATAGTTACCAAAAGAAAAACCACCTATATTTATATGTATATATGTATATGTATTCATATGTGTATACGTATATAGATATATATTCTATCGATCCTTCCGACGCTTCCGCTCCATCGACTACCAAAAAACGAACCACCATTACTGCCACCATATCACCTGTGTTGTTTGCCTCTTGGTTTTCTTGACGATCATTATTAACCACGACTTGTTATTCGAATCGAGGCGCTGAAAAGTAGAGCGTAATCCACTTTTCTGTCTGTTTTTTCTGTTGTTGATTGTTGGTGATCGTAGCTCGACACATAATATAGAATACGAGAGAAACCACGAGCGGATATCATTGTGTATCGCTGCGTGTTGCGCACTATAGTTACGGTGACCATACTTCCTCGAAGAAGAAATTGTTTCATGTTATTTGTGTTGTTCGTTGTTGAACGAACGTCTTTCTTTTTTCTTTTAATAAATGGGGCTTGCGTTTTCAGGAAGAAGAATCGTGCAATTCGCGTCGACTTCGCGTTTGGTATAAACACGTGCTTTCAATGCTTCGAATTTTCGTTCACCAATGAGAATGTTGTAAAACAAATTCAGGTAGACGTAAGAGAAACTCGACGATGTTTAAAAATGTTTCTGAAACATACATGTTTGTGTGCGACGCGTTGAAAGCTTTGAAGAACCGCCGTTCTGCAATCTTTTCCCTGGTGACGCAACTTTTAACACCAACCCTACCCTGCCGATCAAATGACCGGTTTTTTCTATTTGTCATCTTACGATTGTTGAAATTGTGAAGTTGCTTACATGGAGATTCGATAAAACTTGCACAAAATTTAAATAAATGGAGCCCTGCCATTGTTCTAAGCTAAAACATAGTTAATCGCATTTAGTGCTCGGTAGGTTTAGTGTTAATACACGTCGCAGTACTTGGAAATTAACAAAATGCTTCCTTCAATGTTGGGCCAAGTGTGTCGACGAAATTTATGTAAATTCACAAGATAAAGCCATTGTGGAAAGAAGCAAATATATCGAAAGGCCAGAGCCTGTTGAAGAAAAAGACGTATGGTCACCGTAACTATAGTCGAGAACCTAGAAGACTCCAGCTTCGGTAGAGAAAATCTCACACGTTCTCTCTAACGCCGGAACAGCTGTCTGTCACTAATATATCACACGAAGTATCCTGTTGTAGAGCCCACTCGACCTTAGAAACGAATAATAATCTCTCTTAGCGTGAATCTCATTGATAGACGTAAACAGCTTCTCTTTGATACGCGTCTTAGACGCGTCTTAACGACTACGATTAATATTAATATTAATATCGGAATAATACGGCATTATTATAGACGAATAACTTGTACGTGCGTGTCGAACGAGAGAACGATTGAACGCGAGCGCATCCACTGTTGATCGTGATCGCTCGAAAATGTCGGGTTTGAACATGTTTGTTATATCAGAAAGTGTTTGATTCTCGAGCTACCACGAACAATACTTGTTCGGCCGTGGTTCTCTCGTTTTGCCACCGTTCGACGCGCACAATCTTAGTCATCGATAACTATCATGCTCTTTCCGTAATTGCATCCGTTGTGTCGTCAGCATCTTGTATTGCGCATGCAGAGTTTTCTTACACGCGGGGTTGCAACGCGAGTAAAGGGTTTCCACGATTCTTTGGGCTGTCCGAAGCATGAGGGACGATTCCATCCGGTTTCTCGTTCGCTTCCTCTGCGATTCCTCGTCTACGAAACCAACTGTTTATATGTACTATTTCTCCTGTAACGATCCGCAGTGGACGATCCAATCAGAATCATTAGAGTGGGTGTATAAAATGTTTGTACACCTTTTAAAAACGATTAACTTTGTTATAATCGGACCCAACAGCTTGAGCTTTTCTCAGACGTTACGATTAGTTTACTAGCTAATGTGTAAATAATTCTCTTTTTTATTGTTATTGGTCTCAATTGCGAAGGAGTAAAGGTCGCGATTTTTAAAGTTTTCATCTGTACTGGTAATGAAAATGTAGAAGGTGCTTTTGATAGGTCTACGTTAGTTATAGACGTCTACAAAGTTTCAGCGAAGTCGATCAAGTTTGTTGTGACATATAATTGATTGAAAATGGCAAAAATTGTAAGAATGTGCGATTTAAATGAATCGCAAACCCTAAATTCAAAGATTTTTACATCTTACAATGCCCATAGCTTTTGTATGCGTCCACCGATTTCAATGAAACTTCGTATAAGTATGTAACTTACTTAGATTGACACAGATAAAACATTTACAAATTGTGACTTTTACTTTTACCTCCGCAATTGCGACCAATAACAATTTTTAAAAAATTCTTTACACATTAGCTAGCAAACTAATCCTTCTAACGTCTGAAAAAACTCAAGCTGTAGGGTGCAATTTTGAAAAAGTTATTCGTTTTTAAAATGTGTACGAATACTTTGTAGACCGACTGCAGGCCCCCATAAGAAAGTTGTAAACATTAAACTTCTAGCATTTTCTCAGTAATTCCGAGCAATTGCAATTTCTCCAACATTTATTTTTTCACGTCATGTAGTAAACCAATTGCTCTAACATCTCAAAAAATATCCAAGTTGTATGATCTGATAATAGTGAATATTATACTGCAGATTTTATGCATTCATTTAATGCAATTGAAAGCAGCGAACATATTAGAAAGATTTAAGAACATCAGTGTATTAGTTTCAACTGTATGAGATAATTAGAAGAACAAATTTTCTACGTGGCTCCTGTAGAAAAGATTTTTGATGTAGAAATTTTTTATTTTGCATAAAGATCCGCAGTCTAGCTTCCGCAGACGAATCAAATTGTATTTCATCTAAAAAGAAACACTTATCATTCACATTTATTAGACTTTATTGAAATCTTTGTGACGAGTTAAAATACGGCAAGGGGTTAGAAAGATTGTAGTCCTTTTAAAAGTGTCCAAATATTACTGTGGTTCACTGTATGTACAATGTTTAAGGATCGCAGCGAAACGGTAAACGGATCTGGGGAGTGGTTTTAGGGGATCGTATTGAACTCCCTGGTTTCCGCGAGTGACCCGACGGAATCGACCTTTACGTCTTTTGTCCTCGTAGCATGCTGGGATTTGGACTTGCCGCGATCGTCGCGTTCCTATGATAGTAGTCGATGCGACAATCCTCTAACGAGCAGACCTGTGTTTTGCAGATCACTCTCGAGTCCGAGGCACCGGTCGAAAATAATCTGGTCCAGGACAGCACGACGGAGAAATCGGAGGAGAAGATCGTCGTCACGCTTGCAGCCGTCCCCACCCCCGTCCCTGTCCCCGTCGAGACCCCTGCTCCTCCGCCAGCCATCACCGAAGACGTTGCCTCGGTGGCCAAAGTAATTACACACTCTCCTCGTTCGATTCTACTAATTAATCCTTTCAGTTGGACGAAACAATGGAACCCGCTCTTAGTTACCTCTAGAATCTGCGGAGGTGCTTCTTGTTAGTGATAAGATGTTATGGGATTGTAACATAACCTCATTCAGCCAGGCCTGCCTCGAGCAGACATCGAGCACGGCCTGCAATCGTACGATGCCAGCAGATGGCGAGCATTGAGCTGTCAGTACACGCTCGGAGCTGAGGATGCTCGGAATCTGCTTGATTTTGGACAGCACACCCTGCCAGCATAAAGCAATACTTATTCGGAAGCAGAAGTATCGCTTTATGCTGGCCCGGTGTGCCGGCACAAGCTGAGGACAGAATGACAGAATGAAGGCAGCTCGGTACTTCGTTTAAGAGGGCAGCACGGTTGCACTAATATGGCGGATGACAATCACGTATATCCCTTGTGTAGTCAACCGGGTACCCACGTACGCATTTACTGTATTTTCTCTCAACAATTTGTTAATGTTCCTCTAAAATATATTACAAAATTTCTCTGAATGTCCATTCTTTACTCGCTAATATATTAATTTACAGTCTTATAATGAGAATTTCTGTAAACACACATGTTCAATATAGAAAAGTTTTAAATAATCTATACATTTTGGTCAACTACACAAGGCATATTATCCGACGTCCGCCACATTAGTGCGACCGTGCTGCCCTCTTAAACGAAGGACCGAGCTGCCTTCATTCTGCCTACACCGTGCCAGCATAAAGCGAAGTATGTTGTTCTGCTGGCACAGCCTACTGTCTAAAATCAAGCATGTTTGCTTACTGGGGCGATTCTATTGGTCCATAAACAGAAATTAGCACAGAGAAGGGAAAAAGTCCAAGTAC
This sequence comes from Lasioglossum oenotherae, assembly GCA_028455765.1. Lineage (NCBI taxonomy): Eukaryota > Metazoa > Arthropoda > Insecta > Hymenoptera > Halictidae > Lasioglossum > Lasioglossum oenotherae. The sequence goes on from CM052296.1 coordinate 5,700,224, forward strand.
ATTTCCAGGTACAGAAAACTAAAAGCTGAAAGAGCACTGCTCCTGGGTTCCATGGTTTCCGGCCATATTATTATGTCGTCTTAATGATGATCGCCAGCAAATTGTTCGCGCTGCGTTAGCGCGAGTGATTCCGAGGCCATTAACGATTCTCCGTTAGTGTCCGACGAAGAGTAGAGTGCGAGGGGCCATCTGATCGCTGGTCCTCCTCGTGGATCGTGTAGATCCGATCGTGACACAGACATTAACCGATCTCGTTGCGTTGCTTCTGTTGCAGGCCGTCGAAGAGATGGAAATAAGCGCTAAGGCTGTCGCGGCGGCGACAATCGAGTGCGCCACGACCGTAAGTGTCCCTAGAGGATGATCATTAGGCTGCGGACCTTCATGCAACCATAGACTTTCTTTGAGGTCACCCCTAGAGTCGCTAACTAGTTTCCTACAAGTATCCTGAAGAAGATAAAAGAGTCCTGTGAGACGTTCTTAACGCTTTGTCTAATTTTATAACACCTTTTGTGCAACTATCGATTTTCGTATATTAATCCTTTGCACTTTGAGGTTATTTCTGCGGTTGAAAAGGAAAACCGCCGCATGTCACAATTTCAAACAATTTCAGTTTACGCATTAACCCTTTGCACTCTGAATTATTTTTCAATATTATTGCCAACAACTCCCTACTATTTTAAGTGTCTCATTTGTAATTTACTTCAAAGGAAAGTGCCTTGACTGCTACATATTGTAAACAATTTTGTTTACCAGTTATTAGACTCCGGATTTTATGCATTCATCACAAAAATGAGCAAGTGCAATTTAAAACAGTGAAAATATTAAAAGACTATATTATTTTCACCATGTTAAAATTATTAATGAAGAATATAAACTTATATATTTAGCTCCTGCGTCTTGCAATTGATGCACAAACTTTTTACTTTGCATAAACATCCGGAATCTACTAATTATATTAAATATACTCCTCAAGCTTTGCTGTAATTTATATCTGTTTTTAACATTTTTAAATTTTCCTTTCTCCGATGTCGAGTCACACTTGACAAAAGAGTGCAAAGTGTTAATTCAGTTGTAGAGTATAGGATTTACGTATTTACCAGAAAAAAGTCATGAAAACAAACTCGGAATGCTGAAAATAATAATGCAATTTAACCGATGTCCTATGTTTAGAGTTATTGAATGGACTTTTCGTAATGGATGCATGAGATCCGCGGTCGACCGACGATTCTAGTTGCGGATCTGAATGGATGGTTGATTGTTCGCAGGAAATCGTCGCGGACGGGCCCTACGAGAACAACGTGAACGAATAAACGCCCCGCCTAACCGAATTGTAATTTTTGGGAAGAAGAAAGTTCTTTTCTCTCGTTAAAACCAAAAAAGTATATTATATAGATATGTATATTTGGACCATTCCTGCAAACTAAACAGCAAAAAAAGAAAAAGCAAAACAAATGAACGTTCTTTCGTTACGAGCAGCAACAACAAACAAACAAAAAAAAACATAATGAAAGGGAAAGTATAAAGCACACGCACGCACGACGCAAAAAAGTAAACAACAACAACAAAAGTGAGGAAGAAAAAAGTGAGGGGATAAAACCGGGTAGATAAAAATGGGATAGTATAACGATCAATGGGAAAACGGCAAACACGGAACAACAAAATATAATAATAATAATAATAATACACGTGTAATTGAAAATAGAGAATGAAACAGAACGGACGACGATGTTGCCGCGACATTGCGAGAGCATTGTAGACACTTCATAAGTAGGCCTATTAATAATTATTAGACGGCAGTTCGACGGCTAGGCGAACGAGGGTATGGCTACGGTCGAGGATTGAGAGAGCGAGAGAGAGAAAAAGAGCGAGCGAGAGAGAGAGAGAGGGAGAGAGGTGGCTTCCGAGAACGCAAGTGTGTTGTCTTTCGAACGGTGTTGTGGCTGATTTTCTACAATTATACAATTTATACTCCAACGCGACTTATCCTCTGCGGGAACAAAATTATCGTGCGCGCGTGCATCGGACGCGCGTGCGAATCGGAACAACAAATCTCTGCCATTGTTAACTAAGCTAAGTCGAGCCGCGTGTGGCTATCACGCAACAAGCAGATCTCGAAGGAAACACGAGAAGAACATTCGTTCGAGGAAGAAGTACTCGTCGGATCGCCTCCTCCTGTTACGGTAACGAGTGTGTGATTGAGAGAATGAAAGAGAGAGAGAGAGTGAGAGTAGTAATAAAGATCAAGGACTGAAAGGGCAAGGGGCGTGCGTGTGCGAGAGAATCGAAGAGTAAGGGGCGCGAGAAAGATATCTGAGAGAATGAGGGAAGAGAGAAAGAGAGAGAGAGTGATCGGAGAACGAGAGAATAGAATGGAGAATTCGGTGTGTGTTATCTTCGCCGAGATACATGGACGCCGAGAACAAAGGGCAAGGACAGAGTCGGGCGGGAAGAGGAAAAAAAAGATGAATTAAAAAGAATTAACGTCGAAGCGCACGAGTAATGAAACACTCGGATCGCGATTCTCAAGGACAGTCGACGATTATTTTGCTCGTATTTCATTCGTGGTCCTTGGTTCTTTTTTTTCCTTTTGGGTAATTGTACAATCGAGAGAGGTGTTTTACATTGTAACGAGGAACTGCACACACACTTTCTACGTATGACTTTGGTACGCGCGAGCACACTCACTCACACATACATACACACATGAACACATTACACGAGAGGACGAGGTACACGTTCGCGAAGACTATGGCAAGGACGAATTTTTTTCAAAGACGGGATATATAGAGAGGAACAGAGAGAGAGAGAGAGACAAGTACACGCAATACGCGGACACAGAAAACGATCACACAACGCGAGATAAAAATGAGAAAAAGAATGGTATGAATAATAATACTTAATTAATAATTAATAATAATAATAATAATAATTGAAAAAGAGGGAAAAAAAGGAAACACATATACACAGAACTACACGCACACCCACGCGTACACACAGAGAATCACACGCGAAAGCATACACAGTAAGTTGAGACAAGAATGTAAGTGATATATAATCTAGACATAGAGAAAGCGTTTGTGTAAATTCGGCGTTCGTTCGAAATGCTACTTCTCCATATGAGAAACTTACTTACGAGGAAGCCTATTCGTAATTTTATAATAATCATTAACTACAAAAAAAAAACAGAAAAAAAGAAAAACGGTATCGCCTAACTACGATTTACGAGACATTGCACAATTTTACCAGCCGAGAGAGAAAGAGAGAAGAAAACGAGAACAACGGAGATTCCGTTCGCGTACGGATCACACGCGCCCATCGAGTATAAATGATAATTACCTACGAGAAGCTTTCTTTTTTATTAAGAACCGTAGCGTAGATCGTAAAGTTTAATGAATGAAAATGATAAAACAAACGAAAATGCGCATTACATGTAAATGCTCCAAAATCTCAGAATAACTTGTAAGTGTTAAAAAAAGGAGAAAAGAAACGAAAAAGGATAAAGATGGAGCGAGCGTTTTCTATGTGCCCGCGACCGGCATTGATTTTTAAACGATATATATTATTATTATTAATGAGTAAGGAGAAAGAGGTAAAATTAAAAGTTGTATAGTAAACCATTTTCATTAAATATATTGTCCGTGAAATGATCTTTACAACGAAATTACATCGTTTTTTCGAGACAAGTTTTGGCGACGAGAGCGAACTTTTTTATTTAAACGAAGAGAGAAAGAGAGAGAGAGTGAGAGAGAGAGAAAGAGAAAAAGAAGGTGAAAAAAAGAAAAAACAATCCTTGAAACAACCGACTGATTATCTGTACACTCGCAAAAACTATCGATCGTTGAATTCTGAGGCGTCGCCGACGCAAGCTTCCTCGTTTATTTATTTTGCGCTCCGGAAAGAAAGAAAAAACAAAAGAACTACAAAATTATAAATGAGATCTTTGAGTCGAAGACGCCTCGGACAGAGAATAACAGTCTTCAGTATCTTCGATGAGCAGTTATAATAGTAATTAAACTATTCTACATTTATCTATAACCTATAATAAACTGTGAAACAAGTGTAAAATTGATGAGATATTTATTTCGTCTTGAAAATCCCTCGTCCATTACATTTAACAATATCCTTCTTTTATTTACAGCAAAATCACTTCACTATGGATTCCACAGTATTTAGAAAAGTCTCCAGTTCGTCTTTATTTAATTCTAATCCTAATACACGTCGTCCTTCCTTATTCTCAACCATAAGATCCAGCTGAAGAAGAGGTTCTCTCAAAGAAGCCAATTTACTCGAACCCATTACCAGCTGCAAAATAGGTAATAACAATGTTATTCGCTACAGAACTGTTCTGGTAATTATTATATAAAACAAAATTATTACTTTTAATCTCCAATCAAAGTCTATGAACGTTTCATAGTTTTCTTTGGAATATTCTTTTAATAAAGCATTCGTAAGTTGTTCCCTTCTCACTCTCAGACAAGTTAGTATACTTTGCTGAATGTGTTCCGGTAGCTCGTGGTACTCTTGAGGCATCTAAACAATAGAGGAATTGATTTATAGAAGATATACACTCCCGTCCATAAATCACCGAATACTCACTTATCTTCAACAAAATAGTAATTAAAGAGTACATGCTTCCAGCTTGATTTTGTTTCATTTTTATTAGACGTAGCTATTATATGATAATATTAGAATGGAAAATTACAAGCAACCAGAGACAAGCTTCCGGCTTGATTTTATTGTTTTATTTTGATTAAATGTAACTATAGTATACGATAATATTCGAATGCAAAATTAAATATATACATATACTATTTGAATAAAGGTTGGAAAAAAGAGATTGAGAAATTGTGGGATGATTGTGGACAGCTCTAGAAGCGAAATTGGAAAACAATTACCCCACTTAAATTTAAAAAATTCGAAAATATAAGAATAATAATTAAAATTTAGAGAAAATATAGGATATTTTGGTCAGACTTGATCTACGTGTTCTCTACATTCGAAAAAATTAGTATAAGTACTGATAAATTTCATAATGTAGATCCTTTAATAATTAAAAATCGTCTGTATCCAAATTTGAATAAGTGTCCGGTGACTTATATGAACAGAAGTGTAATACCTGTGTGGCCATAATTATGAAAGAGGTTTAAGTCATATATTTCTCGTTTCGAGATATTTTAAACTATGTTGTGATTAAAAATATCTCAAATTATATTGAACCATTTGCGCTCGCAGTTATTTTATCTCGAAAATTTAACATTTCTTCAAATTTCTTCAAACTGTATGAATACGAAATTGGTATAATACCTCATACAATACCTAAATGTTTAGTAATTGATTAGATACCGACACATATTTAGTAATTTAAACAGTATTTTGAATATTGGAACAGCAATCTTTAGTAGCGCCTCTCTCAGAGTCACCATTCGACTGTTAAGGGTTAAAGGAAAAAAGGATATTAACACTAAACGAATTCCATATAATGTTGAAGTAAGAAGTACTATCTAACGATTCATTTTTGACAATATCGTAAAAATTACATTGAATTCATTTAGTTTAAAATAATGCGATGTGAAATAACTGATAAACTGATTTCTTTCAAATTTTGACTTAGACCAGTTTCATAATTACAGGCAAATATCACGCATTAGGTGTCTAGAAACATGACAGTATACCTTCTCCTCGGACAGGTACAAACAAGCAGGATTCCGTAATAGAGAAGATATTAATTTGTAGGTCTCCTCGTACTCTCCTCTGCTCCAATCTATGCTACTTGCGAATCGATGATAGGATGGGCCTGGTCTACCACATATTTCGTCCACGCACGCATGCAACAGCTATTATTATATTAGACATTTCTTACCTATTATTTATCGCTGAATAAAACGTACTTATAATACAAGGAACCACTCATACATACCTCCTTCAAAACATGAACCTTGTCTTCACTGAAGAGGTTAAGATACAAGGGTTGACTAGTTTCCATGATTATTTACGATACTTGCACCTGCCAATTTTTATATAAGTATCGAAACTATGTTACACAAAATTATTCAAAATTGGCTCTTTTTCACATTGCATTTACTTACGTTGTGTCGGTGCTCTGTACTATTGCTCATTGTTTACAAACGCAGGCACATTTTTGTTACAGTAGTATTGTAACGATCGAACATGCATGTGCCTTATCAGTGTTGGTACATCAAATAACGCGACATCAATATTTTTAGGAATTGAAAACGCTTTGTTGAGACTGGTTGACACCGACAATTGACAGCTCGCTTCGATAGAACGAATAAATGGTGCATAGATTGTCGACGACAGTCAACGAGCACCATTCGAATGAAACGGTAAGTGAACAACACAAACATAAGTGCGCGTCGGTAAGCTACTTCTACAAATGCGACGTTACCATCGCGATGGTCGCGTGCACCAGCCTGGATCAGCTCCCGTCTCCACACTCAGTCTAGACAAGAACCCGTTTCCACACTCAGTTCGGACAAGAACCCGTCTCTACTACTCAGTCCGGACAAGAACCCGTCTCCACACTCAGTCCGGACAAGAACCTGTCTCCACACTCAGTCCGGACCAACGAGGATTAGATCTAATTCTCTTTGGTCCGGACAATAACGTACATCGCCTGTGGCCGTCTCCTAGCAGTTGACGGTCGCGCGTGAACATTCACACACCGCTAGAGTACACTCACACACCGCTAGACCACGTATACGCACACGAGAATTGCAAGGGTCCGGAAATTGACCTCTGACCTCTCGATAATGCAAAGACGGGGGTTTTTAGTAGTCAAAATCGCCAGATGAAAGATCAATCTACATCGCTGTTTGCCCCAAAAGTAGTTCTTTTACGTTTCTGAGCAATGGTTTTGCAATATTCGGCTGCATGTTGCCCGTCACATGTTGCCCGTCAAATGGCGCTGTAGTCGCGCCGGCGTACTAGCCTCTCCGACGGGCAACATGCAGCCGAATATTGCAAAACCATTGCCCAGAAACGTAAAAGAACGACTTTTGAGGTAAACAGCGATGTAGATTGATCTTTCATCTGGCGATTTTGACTACTAAAAACCCCCGTCTTTGCAATATCGAGAGGTCAGAGGTCAATTTCCGGACCCTTGCAATTCTCGTGTGCGTATACGTGGTCTAGTGGTGTGTGAGTGTACCTAGCGGTGTGTGAGTGTTCACGCGCGACCGTCAACTGCTAGGAGACGGCCCCCTAAAATATCCTCGTTGGTCCGGACCAGTCCGGACTGAGTGTGGAGACAGGTTCTTGTCCGGACTGAGTGTGGAGACGGGTTCTTGTCCGGACTGAGTGTGGAAACGGGTTCATGTCCAGACTGAGTGTGGAGACGGGTATATCTATAGCTATATATCTATATATAGCTATAGAATAGTATAGCTATATATATAGGTTTTAGTTGAGGGTAGTAGGATAGATGGCGGTGCTAAGGTCCATACATGGGAGATTTCCCTCCCTGATCCAGGCTAAGCATTAGTGTAGGGGGCAGCACTATAATGGGCACGACCAAAACCCGGGCGTGGGCACTCTCATATACTCTCTGATTGCGTCATAAGAGAAACTGATTTTCCTAGGCGGTCGGCCATATTGACTCGCGCGTAAGAACATCGAAAGCAGTGCCGTGTTCGGTGTGCGAGCGGCTCGTATTAAATGGTCAGTGATTATCGCGAGGATTCTCGGGGACGGACGCATTTTCCATGAGCTGTGGTTGATCGTTGCTCGAGAGATTCAACAAAAAAAAAGAAGGTAGGCAATAAAGATTTTTATGACAGCGCGAAGGGACTATTTGAAAACGGTGCAAGTATGGGCCGTGGACGCATCCAGCGTCGCCCCGCGATTTGACGGACCTGTTTCGTGTTCGTAGCTGTCGGCGGAATTGGAACGAGAGTTGTTTACGTGCTCGCAGTAGGAAGTTCTCCGTTACTCGCTCGGGAGAAAAATACGGTCGGCGTTCCGCAGCCCTGTGCGTTCTTTACCGGTTCGAGTTCTCGTTTGATTCGCGTTTTTTAATCGCGTACCGTGGTGCGTTATCCAAAGGGAACGTCGCGCGTCTGTAATCCATAGGTAAGTTTACTACTTTTCCCATTTCACCGACAACACCTAAATACGTCGTGACACGCTCCACCGAGGTCTCGTCGAATTTTCACCGAGCATCCATTCTTTTATTCAAACAAATCTCGAACAGCACAAAGTATTCGGTGCGCTTTCGAGTTTTCTCATAGAATGGACACGACGTAAATACATTCGGTGTACACCTGTAGAAAGTTTACGGTCACTACTGTGCTTTGGATTTCGATTGTTGATTGTTATCTAGAACCTTTGGGAAACGTTACGTCGCATGAGAGAATTTCCTGGCGTTCGGTTTAACCTACAGCTAAAAATCAACCGAAGTAAATATCCCGACGTTGTATTCACGGTTTGCACGCATTGAATTACTGGAAGCTGTGTGTAAATAATAGAAACCCAGCTAACCAGGCGTGCCTTGGGCCAGCCGTGCCTAGGGCACAGATCGGCAAATCATTGTCCAATCTACGCTCGGAGGTGCTCAAGGCCCGATTAGCTCAATTTTGGACGACCTCCTGTGCGCGCATATACCGAGCCAGTGTTGTCCGTAGGACCAGGGTTTGGACATGGGCATGAGGTCGGCACGAAATCGGCCGCTGGACGCTGAATGTGCCTTTGTGGCAGCACTGTCGCACTGATGTGGCGCGGGCCAAATCCAGCACGACGCCGTAGGCGTCCAGCGGCCGATTTCATGCCGACCTAATGCCCATGTCCAAACCCTGGTCCTACGGACGACACTGGCTCGGCATATGCGCGCACAGAAGGTCGAGCAAATTTGGATTTTTGGTTGGCTGGGAAACTACGAGTTGTAACTTGTTACGTATTGCTGATCAAGTATTCACGGAAACATCTGTTTTTGGCCCGGTTTTGACAGAACTCGTTTTCATGCATCGTGTCGTACTTGTTCGTGCAGTTGCATGTATGTATATTACAGCGAATCCGACGAGTTTCACGGGGATTCGATGAGGATGATTTAATAGAATCGGAACATGTACCAGAATAGAATCGGTGTAGTCGTGATCGAACTTCTCGATGCATTCCCCGCGTATCATGTATCATATTTCGTCGGAGAGAGACGGAGAGAGAGAGAGAGAGAGAGAGAGAGAGAAAAACCTTCCATTCTCTCGAGCGAGACGCATAAAGAGACGCGCAGAATCCGTTAAAAATGAAAACGGAAACAAATAGAAACACCGGGCGACGCGAGGGGAAACAATCGACAAATTTGACGGGATGCGTTCTCGCTGTTTGTCGTTCCCGTCTATACGACCCTGAGGTGTTGCTGCGAAGTATGCCACACCGCTCTCTCCTTATACATTCGAATCAGTATCTCGGCAGAGAATATACAGAATGATTTATCGCATCTAATCTTTTCGACCTGCTCTTAAATTGATCGAGTGTTTAATAAAATTCAAGATCGTAGTCGATTCGTACGTGCTCTCACGCGTTGCTGGTGGTAGAAATATTCGGTGGATCGAAACAGACCCGCCATCAGTTCAGTCTAGGTTATGTCAATAGTCATCATATATCACCTGACAACGGCCACACGTATTCCGGATTTTGTCATACTTCTCGCGAACACGCTTATTACGATCAATTAGGTCAATTATGTGGTTCGCCACGAAGATGCCAGCATTTTTCGAAAGACGCGTCAGCCGGGTCGTGCGCTTCTGCCCACTGACAATCGATAAAACAGTTTTATCTACGCACGTCTGCGAAGAACCGTTTCTCTATCATTTTTCTCGGGACACTCTCGAGCGTTTCAAACCCTCTCTCAAACACTCTCAAACCCATTTTATTTTCGAGTTTCCGCGAGATTTGCCGCAGATTTTCATTCAGATTATATTCAGATCTAGCAAACGAGAGAGCGTATACATCTTTTTTAATGTGTCAAATATGTGACGCTGAGCTGTCAATGGGCGGCGTCGGTGACGTCACTGATATGTGACGCTGTAGCGAACGCGTTGAACAAACAAGTGGAACCTCATTCATGACAAAAATGAATAGATGTAATTTAAAACGGTATAAATATTGGAAGAATTTAAAAATATTGTTATTAGGTCGGCAAGAAAGTAATTTCGGTATTATAAGGGTGTAATAAAATCCAATTTTGTTTTGTTCGATGTTCTTTTCTTTACAATTCCACGCTCATAAAACTTCTGGCCCTTTATCGGCAAAAAACTGATCCAAGTGCGATTTCAGGTCATCGTCATTAGTGAAAGTTTATTGCTTGAATAAAAAAAATTGGATTTTATTTCACCTCAAAATACCGAAATGACCTTCTTGCCAACCTGTATTATTTTCGACCTATTGAACGAAGAAAGAAAACTAATTTCCATTTCACTTCATTTTTGTGCAATTTAGGTGGGAAACGTTTATTTTGCATAAAGATCCGCTGTCTGGTAATCATTAGACTGCGGATGTTTATGCAATTTTCAATTTTCATTGGCAAACTTTAGAATTGCCACGAGATAAAATCCTATTTTTAAAACAGCCTTTGCAGATCCGAAACAAATAAAAATCTTATTAAATTCTGTTGAATTTTACATTTTCAGCATTCTTGGAACATTTTCTGAAGTAATAGCAGTGGAGAAGCGCATTTCCTTCCGAAAAACATATCGTAATTGCGTTAATATTCTAATGTAATCTATTTTAGTCGGTCACAGCGAATGTCACGCGAAAATCCCGCGAAATGAAAGGAAAACTGTTAACCGGAAAGGGTTAAGTTTCTGAAGAAGTCTCGATGGATAAGCGGAACGGGATGAAATCGAAAATGATCGTAGGGACGGTTAGGTGAAGCTCGTCCAGGTGTAGATCGACCGGTGAGGAGATAGTGTATTCGAGATTATGATTACAAACGGCCGTTAACCAGGACAAGGAAGTGTACCTACGATCGTGTGTCCAGAGAGGCGTGGTGTTGATAGCTGTTGATGCTACGATATCACTGAAGTTACAATGAACTTGGGGGAGCATGCTCGCCGGTGCAATAACGCGCCTTTCACCGTTTCACCTACCGGGAACCTGCGTACTCTGTGAACTATGACACGAGTACCGCTGAGATCCTCTAACCCCTTTATAATTAAACTCTGTTCGCTCCTCGGATAAGTACCGATGTCCGAATTAATTCAGCATACGAAATTAACCGCAAGGATTGTTTATATTGGGTTGTAACATAAGTTCGTAGAGGTTTTATTTTCTCTTTTGTTCTAAATCAATTTACCTACTTTTTTAAAAATTGTGTACAGAATTCTGATGTGCTTCTTCCGCTCTACAAGGCGTGTTCCAATCGTTATCTTGAATAACGTAGTCTTGAGTAACATAACATAACCTAAAATGGAATTTCCGGACGGCAAAAATCACCAGATTCGACATCTATTGTTTTTCGTTTTTCATCATGGCCAGAACGCCATCGAAGCAGCTAGAAATATCTGCGCCGTGTATGGAGAGGGTGTCATAGGAGAATCTACTGCACAGAAATGGTTTGCCAATTTTAAAAATGACAATTTTTGCCTGGAAGACACACCACGCTTCGGTTGACCTCCCAAGTGCGACGAGGACCATCTTAAGACATTTTTGATGGAGGGCGGCCGTCAAACGTGCAGGCAGCTGGCCAAGAAGATGGGCAGTACTGCTATGACAAACTCTCGCCACCTTCAAACAGTGGGATTTGCTCAAAAACTTGGAGCATAGGTGAACTCAAAATATTCGATAAAAAGGATTAATAAAAACAACTCTACGAACTTATGTTACAACCCAATATTTAGCATATATGTTGCGTGCGACCCGACGGAAACGGTCGGAAAAATGGCGGCAATAGAAAATAGTAATGGCGGAACTCCGGACCAAGGTTGTGGAACGTCTGTTTTTAATATCAACACTGAATTTTTCATTTTACTGGAAATGATTATATGCATTTTTCTCTCCAAGCACTAATCATAATAAAAATCACAGAAAGTCTATGTAAATTCTATGATGTAGCTTAGAGCTTGGTTGTGGTTTAGCGTTGAAACGAGATTAACCGTTGCTTAAGTAGTAATAAAAATGATTAGATTACGCTGTGGGTGTGGCTCGTTCGTTCACGGTTCAGATTGTCATTGTTCTTAATAAATTCGTGAAAGAATACAAGTGCGGGGAAAACGAAAATCGACTTGAAAAATTTTCAAAAATAAATGGAAATTCATGAAGAACCTCTCAAAGCTACGACGACCTTCGGAAACTGTGTAAGTAACTGTCGATCGCTTGATACACTTCGACGCAGTGGAAATGTAACAGTTATTTCGAATTCGATTTTTCATTACAGGAGAGCAAAATTCGGAGTCTAGAGGAATCGCAGAGAAATGAGAACGTTTACTCGCGGACGAGTATATTATTTTCGGAATGAGGGGGATCCGTTCCCGTGTGCGAATTAACAAATAGAATAATCAACGGGGTAAAAAAGACCGGAGATTCGCCGTTGCATAGAGAAACCACGGTCTCCCGACGATTACGGCCGTCAAGCGGCCGTGACGGAAATAGAAAAACCGTGGAAAAAGGAGTAAAAAAAAGAATAGAAATCACGTTGATTACATGCATGATTTAATCGAGGCACGAGTGCGGCACAGTTACAATCCGCGAACACGAACGCGAACGCGGCTATAAAACAGTTTGAACCGTAAAGACCCACACGGCTGGATGCCGACGGGAATTAAACGAGGAACGCGATACACCCGGGACTCCCCCGATATGTGTGTATACTATACTATACTTTCTTTCGGGACTTCTTGTAATATCGATCCGGAAAGTGGTAACGCAGGATACGAGAAGCACCCGGGTTAATCAGACTGTGACGAATCGCGTTTGCATTTGATTTACAACGGAAGAAACCGCACGCGGAACCTCGAAAGGTTATGAAACTTCGCTGCCCAAATTTAGGAGCGGAACTCTTGGATGCCTCTCTTTGCAATACTGATTTTCTCCCATTATTGCTTAAACATTCGACGTTCCAACAATTCCATCGAAACACACACTTCTTTACGTACTCCAGAGGATTTTTTCGATACGGATGAGGTTGTAGAGCTGAAACGAATCCCTGAAGATTCGGCTACCTGCCTGATTTGTCAGATATTAAACGAATTGATAGACATTCAATAATTCCCGCAGTTTCCGGGTTGCTGTTCCCCTGCGAGTCGAGTGCAGGGTACGTCAGGATTTCGGTCAGGCCCGACGAGTTGAATTTAGGCCAGATTAGATATACAATTAGATTACGTCGGCAGCTTGGGCTCTCCCTTGCGTTGCATTTGAATTTCAGATTGATTTTCAGTCCCGATAGAGCGTTGGATTCGCGCAGGCTGGATCAGGATAACGTTAGGATCTAGAATTAGACGGCACGAGCCCAAGGGAGAACGTGCATCTCGAGATAGTCAGGTTGAATTTAATCATGAATGGAGAAAGTGACGCTCGGACACACCCACGCGCCCCGTTCGCATCCATCTTCCGAGTTTCGCATGCGGCGCCCGACGCATTATCGATACTTCCGGTCTGCGGGCAGACACCGGGTAGGGTGCACATAAACGGCTACGAGGGAACAATAAAATTTCACGTGAATTAAACTCGCCTCGTGCAGGCTAGATAGGCTTACTACGCTAACAGGTGTCGATGTCTCTCGACGCGTTTTAATTCACATCGGGACTCGGCTCTCGATAACGTTATCGATACAGTTATCGAGGTCTATTTCTAGTTCCCGGAAACCGACACAGATCAGATAGAAACGGTCGAAATGACATGCACGCGAACGGCGAATGCTGATTCCAAGGTAGACAGTTTTGTTCAATACGCATCCGAACAGTTTCTGTAGCTTCCGTGTCGGTTAATTTACGTACACAGCCACGAACAGAGGTATTGGCGCGGATATTAACCTTCAATTACTCTCACCCCACTTTCTACATAACTGGTTACGTGGAACTTCACATCACTTCAACGTAAATACATTTTTATTCGATGAAAAACAGCTACTTCGATGTGCGAAATAAATATTATTTGCTGGTCTAGTTGACACCGTTGTATATGCTTGAAACACTAAATTTAAATTTAAAGTTTCTTGACCCAGCGTTTGATCATAATAACGTAAATCGCGGTGGTAATATCCGGCGAGACTGCCAGTATTAATTAAATTGATACCTGCGCCAATGCTTCTGTTCGTGAAGATGTAAAATTCGGAAAATTTCTATGGCGCCCTAACTGCATGGTTACTTTGCTTATTGGTTAATCCAGCGCAGAATATAGCGGGCAACAATGTTTGTTAGGCGATCCATCGATCGCAGCGTAATTCGGTGGTAGGAGCCTCGTAAATGCGTTTGATTTTTGTTTCCCAGAGGCACGCGATGCTCGCGTTTCCACGTTGTTGCGGTGAACGATGAGGCGAGTTTTAAGGACGATTTTCACGAACGAACGAACAAACGGAACGGCGAGTCGTAGGAGCGGCCACGCAACGGGAACAAAACGATTTAGCCATGAAAAAGCGGAGCGCAATAACAACTCGCTCTCGGACTCTCGGTGTGCACGTACTACGTATGTATGCGGCGTGCCGTGTGTTACGGTAGGAGACGGCCAATTATCTCGGTCCGCGCGGTGAAAAACTGCTCGTAAAACGTCGCTCCATTGTTATCCATTGTTGGATCGCGGCGAGAGACGCTCGACCGCGAAAAGAATGTTCCACGTTTGTTATTTGTTCGCTCGTCCCTGGCGAAAAAATTCATTCCGCTGTTCTTTTCCAGCGAGTCTTCTACCTCCGGAGAAAACCGTCGCGTCGTTTGCTTTTCCCCGACGGGAGACGCGTTGCCTATCCAATAGGATTTTCAAGATGGACAATTTCCAGCCCCAGAAGCGAAATTAGACTCGAGAAGGTAGCCTACCTTTGATGAATTTTGTTTAATTTTTTTTGTAGGAGCCCTGTTCAACTCTGAAACTAATACACTGCTGCCCTTAAAACTTTTCAGTAAATCTTATCCGTATGCAACCGTGTACATTCTGCTCTGTTCGGTCGGTTCCACCCTCAGCGGTTCGATCGGGTGGCAATTAAACAATACCAAGAGGAGCGAACGGTTAAAAAAGCAAGAAGAAAGCGTATCGCTAGCGAAATCGAGCAGACTGCTCTCTATAATTGCCTCGTTGAGCCGGAGTGGCGCGACTACGCGAGACTATAGAAAGAGGGAATACGGTGCTCGATGGTATCGGTAGCTCTCCAGCTCCGCCCTTCGAATTGTTATAAATTATAAAGTAGTCGTGTGAGTCACGGTGCGTGCCGCGATCGAAGCCTACGATCTCGCCCGCCGCGTCGCGCCGACGAACTCTATCTCGATCTCTCGAGCTTGCAACCTGTTAACCGACGAATTCTCCAATCGCCAACGCCGCGCCAGTCCCATTAACGATGAGCTGACTGATAAGCAGCTGGGAAGTCGGGGGACAAGTCGTTAACTGGATTCCCCAATCCTTTCGCCGCTTTCGCTCGCGACAGCTCGGAACAATCCCCGAGCACTCGCGGACGCATCCTCGCGTTAAATACGCGGCTTAATTAATGCTGCGAACCGCTACGACACTTCCGGCTCGGTGCTCGCGTATCGTCGCCGTGATTCGCGTATCAACGCGTCGACCGCCGCGTCGACTGCTAGATTGCGAAAATGAGTCGAAACATTTACAAGGATTTAACTGTGCTGTGAATTGTAACGATTCATGACACGACAATAACTTGTCATTTACTTCAAGGACGATCCTTGGGACCTCGAGATCCCGAAGAACCGGAGGCGAAGCCCGTAGAATGATCCTCAATGAGACAGAGTTCCCTCGGAGTGGTCGTACGATTTTTGGTCGCGACAATGAAGAGAATGCAAAATGATCGCATCGAAAAATAAGGATAACACCGACAGCGTCGATTCTATTATGCACGCACATTCATCGAGCAAATCTCTAAGTATTATACAACTCAACAGGTTAGCTAGACTATCGATTACCTCTTGGGCTATCGATATGGCTCTCATTTCCGGGGAGCAGCAACTTTCCTTGAGGCTGTGCCTCGCATCCTGGACTATACGAACCCATTTGCATCACTAATGTACGTGCTGTTTTCCTAGCCGGTATCGCCAGAGTGCTATTTCCCCGGTGATCGCTACTAGAAACAATTAGTCTCTGCAGCAAAGTACAAATTATTGAAATATCAGGTTCTCTTCTACTTGAATGTGCAATAAGAAGGAGAAATGGTATTGCTCCCGGCATAATTTCCCATTCTTCTGACGCAAATGGATTAAAAGCCCGGTCCACGTAAATGAATTCCGTGCAATCCGTTTCCGCGGACAAACGAAACTCTGGAACATTTAAAACGACGTCGCGGAAAAATTCGTGTCTCCGTCCATTATACATTATTCATAACGCGACCGTTAATTTTTTTTGTCGGATGATTTTTAGGTTTTTCGCGTCCTTTTTGGAAATTGTTACCGTGGATTGCTCTCTTTTTTAAACGGGACATTTCGGCGTCCCGAAGCTGTGATTGGGGACAACGGGACAGGCTACCTAAAAACGGGACGTACGGTCACATTAATTATTCATCACAAACAGAACAGTCTTTTAGGGGTCGCCGAATCGAAATCTGGCGTTTCTATTTCATAGAAACGGTCCACTGTGTGCGGCACGCCGGAGCCGTTTGCTCGAGCAGAATTATCGCTCGCGTCGCCCCCGCGATAAATTCCGTCCCGCAATCAGCGAAATGAAACAACGCCCGCGTCGACAGGGGGATGAAGGGGCTAGAGGGAGAGAATCGGTTGGTCTCGAGCCTGTGCTCCCACGAAAATCTGCGGGGGGCGGTTTTCGCAGCTTCGAAACCCTTTAATTTCACGCGTCGAGGAATCCTCTTCGTCCCCCCCATACCACCCCATATTCCAACCCTCAGGTTCTCCCGCAACCCTCGCGGAAGACCCGCGTTTTCAATGGAATCGCTGCACGCGCGATGAAAGAAAGGGTTCAACGACAAAAAGAAACGCTCCCCTTGCCCCCGGCCCTCGGCAACCCCCTTTGATTGGTAGCGACGCGTCTGCAACCGACGATAAAAAAAACGCGCGGAATCACGGTGTTTGCTCAGCCAGGAGAATCAAGGCGGAAGGGTCCCCGGGGCTCCTCGGGTTTCTCTCGTTTTCATGCTGACGCGATCCTCCAACGACGGGGGTGGCTCCATTCCGATTGATCGAGTTGCCTTCTGCACTCCGCTAACGAGGAGCATTTTACTTTTGAATATTCTCTGGGCGTAGCATCCGTCGAGAGTCGTCTCAGACGTTCACAGATTACAGCAAGCACCCCTCCACCTTTAGTTCCTTAATAACGATCAGGCTTCCCTCACTTTCTTCTCAACAGCATTAACCCCTTATATACGAAACCGGGTACTCGAATTCTTCTTCCATATTTCCACTGTCTCTTTCTCGTTTCTCCTCTTGGTACCTTGGTACCCTTACTTCATATACAGGGCTGACCATCTCTATAAAGGGGCCTGGGTGCAAAAAACCATTTGGGGCCCTAAATTTTTTGTAAAGTAAAAAAATTACAAACACGACCATATATTACTAATGCATGTTTATTTAATGCGTGATTTTGTTTTTGCTAATACATTAATTACTTCTGAAAAATTACATTATTTTAGTTCTTGATCATGTTGGGGCCCTCAATCGCGGGGCCCCGGTGCATAGCATCCACCGCACCCCCCCCCCCAGATGGCCGGCCCTGTTCATATACAGTAGTGGACAAAAGTTTAAGGACGGTCTAAAAAAGACGATAACTATTTTAATATTGTACTATACGATTTGAACTTTTTTGGGAAGCTAGAGCAATTAGTTTACTACAGGATGTGAGAAGAAATTTTTTCAAAAATTGCAATTGATCGGAATTGTAGAAAAAATACCAAAAGGTTGCATTTTCAACATTTTTATGTGGGCCTATATTGAAAATTTAAAAAATACACGTTCTGTCAATTAAACATATTCTGAAAATTTCGTTAAACTCGGTCGACGTTGCAATGAGCTACAAACGTTTTAGAGATGGTAAAAATTGCAGATTTTCACGATTTGTGGCAGCTAACTGCAATAAATCTAAGGATTTTTACATCTTTCAATGCCTGTCGTTTTTTCCCGAATCAACCGATTTCGATGAAACTTTCACAGTGCATATAATTTACACAGATCGATAATCTTTTGTCCACTACTGTGTGTAGAATATTTATACCTATCGCAGAACCTAGATGCCATTATTTTACTGCCACTATCCTTGAGTTCGCCTATTCCTCTCTTTCAGAGTCTCGATAATTATCCGAAAATTTCTACTATTCGGAGATCCGAATGTCATAGATTTTTGGATTCCCGATCGGACCCCTACTTCGACTTCGGGTACCCGAAATTTCCAGGTACCCGAGTACCACCAGTGGCGGCTCAAGTCATGTGGAGGGCCCAAGCGGTAATAATTTAGGGACTCTCAAACTCAAGTTAGAAATAGAAATTGCAAGAAAACTCTCCGAAACTTATTAACAAAAAAGAAGAATAATGAAAAATATGGCAATACGCCACTGACGAGGGGAGAACTCCAAGTGTCCGACTTCGATAATGTTTTGTGAGATTATGGTATATGGATCCCTAATTATGTATGCAAAATATTAGGTGTAGTTCCTCAATAGTTTTAAAGATATAAACAATTAAAGTTTCATACCTGTTAATGGAACTTCGGAAACTACAGCTCAACAAGCTTTAACTTTAATTGTTTATATCTTTCAAGGGATCCATGTACCATCATCTCACAAAAAATTATCAAAATCGAAGTCGGACACTTGGGGTCCTTCCCTTGTGAGTATAAAATATAAATGGGCAATTTCTATATACAAAACACGCTCGTTTTACGGACCAGCGAAAGAAAGATTCGTAGTCAGAGGATTAGCACAGTGAGAGAGAGAGAGAGCTGGTGTCGTAAGAGTTTGGCGGACAGGTAGCAGAGCGGCGTGCATTCGTCGCGCGTGCAGGTCGTTGGCCCTGCAACGCGGAGTAAAGGCGACGTCTCGATACGGCGCCAATGAAGCGCCGATATTTCTTACCGTCGGGCTGAAAATATCACGACCAGGTGTATTATTGGACGTTAGCGCCGCTATAAAAATACAATGGCGACGGCATCGACCCGTTCGGCGGTGGGAGGTAACGAGGAAAAACCGCGTTCGTTTCCTCGAAACTTCCAACAGCCGCCTCCTCGGCCAAGGAGGAAACTTTCGACCGGAGAAATTACAACGACCCTGACCGACACGCTCTCCGACAACACCGGTGCGGCGGATTATTCAAATCGAGTCTCCTGTCCGCTGTTGTGTGTGCTGGCTAGCGTGAGCAAACGCCTTACGCAACCACACCCGGGCAAATAGTAATTCAACCTCAATTGCACGGAATCAAAGCCGTACGGGATGCTGTTCAAACAGCATTAAGGCTCTAGGCTCGTGCAACGGCTCGAACAAATCGATTCTCTTTGTCTTTTTATTGTACGAATCGACGCTGTGTTAGGAATAGAACCCGGAGGCTGCGCTTGTACCCGCGCGTCCGCCGAAAAGCAGCTTTAGGGTCACAAAAGAGACGGAAAATCATTGTTCAACATCCAATCGATCGGGCCACCCAACCGATGATTACGGAGATCGTTGTGCAACCCTCCAGTCGAAATAGCACAAAGCATTTCTCGCAAAGTCTACCGATTTACGACGTGTACCGAAAGGTGTTGCAAGGTCGGGCAATATTTGCTTCACCGTATGAAAACTAATGAAAAGAGCGAAGTATGGTTTTACGTGCGCCGAGTGTATCGTTGCGATCAACTCGAAGATTGTCCCGGTCATTTCAAGTTCTGCCCGAGTCCGAGTCAGGCGGATTCGCGTCCCGCGAACCTCTAATCGGACATTCCGAGTTCTGGAATGCCGGCGAGATCCTCGAAACGGCAATCCAGTTTGTCCGCTGGACACTAACTCGATTCGTTGAATTAGCATGTATTTACGCGTACGATAGTGGCGGCCGCGTCATCGTGCCTGCTAATCGGCGTATTACTTCATCGTCGCCGGAGACCGCGACCGCGGCAAAGGACGTCTGCTTCCAGCGATGACGACATCCTACATTCGGGCTGGAAGTTCTCGCAACACGACGGTCCCCGAATTCAGCGGATTTCGCGTAAACGTGTCCTTCCAGTACTCTTTTGTGCCTCGCAAGAAGTCCTCGCGAGACGCCACACAAAGGGGTAAATGAATTTTGTGTCAATATCAGAGAACTTTCGATAGAAACGAGACAGAGCGATGATTTTCTACGAAAAATACTTTTGTACGTGTTAAATTTTGTACGCAAAGAGCCTAGCAGACTGAGATTGGTCCAGCGGCCCCACCCACAATTTTTATTGTTATTATGTGGAAAACAATGGTTTTAGGTTAGTTTTAGGTTGAAAGATAACCCCCTAAAATTTTAAGACGCTAACCCTTCGCATAAGGATGATATGAGGGTAAATACGCTTAACTGTATCATTTTTTTTCTCGGTTGTTAATTAAGATATTCGGATAAAAAAAAGACGAAAATACTCGAACTTACCTCCTTCATATCATACATTTTTTTCATCATCGCGATCAAATTATTAAGGGTAGAAAAAAATCATTTAATATTCTAGGGGTGGGAATTGCAAGCAACCCTTGGAGTGACCACTTCCAAAAAATTCAAGAACAATGTTCTGTTGCTACCTAACATATATATAAAAAAGTTTCAAGATGGTCGGATTGGTGGAACATAGTTAAATATTGAAAAACAAATAAAATTACGTCATTATAATGGTATAAGGTACAGTGCGCGTTTCTTAACAGGATATTAAGTCCCTTCTTGATCAATTATTTCTTTTTAAACGCGACGCATAACATTACATAAGTAGTATATAGTTTTATATGCGGTTATATCATACGTGTACAGGGTGTCTCAGACCACTCCTACCACTCGTTTATAATCTAGAAAATAGGTTATCTTCAAAAATTCAAAGTATTTCTTTTATAAATCAGATGCGCTGTATCAAATGGTGATATTTTTAACTTCCGGTTTCGGCCAGAAATAAATAAGAAATTCCTGCCAGGAGACTTCTTGCCAGGCACGGAGAGTACACGCGCGAAATCGTAGACTCTATGGTGGAGGCTGAATATTTAAGAATTTCGAAAAGCTCGTGGCTTGGTAATGCAGCGTATGGTAAAGGGAACGGTTCTGGTTTCACGAATGACTCGCCGGTGTTAAAGTTTAAAGAGCTTAGAGCCGCGGTGAATGAGGCGAGCCGGTCTGAAAGAATCTGTTTTTTCCGTCGCCGGGAGGTGATCCTTTCATAGAGAAAGAGAGAGAGAGAGAGAACGCGCGTGGGTTTTCGTTTGGTCGTGTGTCAAAGGGCTGATTGTGAGCGGGGGTCGCGTGATCCATGGCACACGCCCACGCGTGTCCGTATACGCACACGGGACGCGAGCCGGCTTGATCATGATCGTGGATCTTGGATCGAGGCGCGCGCATTTAAAGACCCCCTAATGGAAGAATTTCTGCCTGGAGATCCGACGATGTTTGTGTCGCTGGATTCGCGAGATTGTATCAATTCGCACTGGAAATGCCGAACTCTAAACTAGACTGTATATTTCTCTCTATGGTACTAAAGACAAAAAAAAATCTGAAATCCGTCATTTTCATTGAACACTGGAACTACCGACGGGGCTCGGTAGTTCCAGTGTTCAAACTGTAAGGGAACAACAAATCTGGCAACTCGATAATTGTCAAACCGCTCTCGCATCGCGCTGAGTCGCCAGATTTTTCCCGTTCAGCAAATTTTAATCATGTAACAACTGTCAGGGAAACTTGAGTGAAAGGTTCCAGCACGCGTCCAGGCCGCCGACGTAATAGTTAGTAAAATAGTCTCGTGTTAGAAGTAACTTGTACCATTAGCGCTGTACAAATTGGCCGGAAGACGGCTGAAAGATGCAACATGTTTGCGCCGTCGGCCAGGACTCGCGACGCGAATTAAGTTAATGAACTTGGAGCAAGCTCGCCGCATACCTTTTTTCCGGTGATAACGAGATAGGAGCCGCGTAGTCTGCGAAGGGTACGATCAACACCGACACAGCCAGGCAAATATTGATTATTTCTCTACATGGCACCGTCCAGTCTAGACAGGATCTATACTCGAATACGCTGGAGGGACACGCGATCATTCGACGACGCGGCACCGCGCCGCACGAATCATTGAGAAAATAGACTCGTTAGCAGGCCTCGCTAACTCGGCTGTTCTTCTCGCCAACGATGCGGAGAATGTCTGTCCAACTGACGACACGTCTTTTGTTTCTCTTTCAGCACAGGCCTGGAACATGCCAGAGGAACAGAAGTCTGCTGGCGGCCCACCGGAAGTTGCCGCGGAAAATGGGACCGGGACGAACTCGCCCACGAAGAGTCCGGTTAGCAGGGGCAAAATGGCTGTTGCGAACATCAGTCTTCTCGATGGGACTGTCAAAGATTTCCATATCGACGTGAGCAACTATTCGTTTTAACGACAACAATATTTTTATATTTTAACTATTCGCTAATCGAACGAATCTTTTACAGAGAAAGGCGAAGGGCCAGGATCTGCTCGACATGATCTGCCAGAGCATGAACCTCCTGGAGAAGGATTATTTCGGCCTCATCTACGAGGACAGACACGACGCGCGAAACTGGCTGGACCTGGACAAAAGGATTGCGAAGTTCATAAAAAGTAACGATCGGCGGCTGTGTACAGAATCAATGCGAATTTTCCTTCATGTTTTTCAAAGGCGGTGGAACACGAAAAATACAATTGATTTGGAGTACGAAACCTGTAAATTCGATGTCGTCGGTCAGTTAACATGTTGACCCTTTGCAGTCGGAGCTATTTCAACTTGAAAATTAGACATTTCTTCCGATCTAGAATAATTCCATTTGTATGTGATTCTTTTCATTTTATGGATATGAAATTGATGTAACACCTCATGCAATACTTAAATGTGCAGTAAATGATTAGATACAAACATATTTAATAATGTAAACAATGTTGTGAATAATGGTACAGCTATTTTCGACTGCTAAGAGTTAATAGTGTTAGGCATGAAGTGTCCAATTGAAATTCGCACTGGTTCTAGGATATATTTTGCATCGTCTCTTGCTGATCACCGGTAACGCCTATTGTGTTCGTTCAATTGCAGACGAACCGTGGAAGTTCAATTTCGAGGTGAAGTTTTATCCGCCGGACCCGGCCCAGTTGCAGGAGGACATAACGCGTTACCACTTATGTCTTCAAATACGAAACGATATCATCACAGGGCGATTGCCGTGCTCGTTCGTAACTCACGCCCTCCTCGGCTCGTTTCTAGTGCAATCCGAGGTTGGGAATTACGATCCGGACACGCACGGTCGCACCTACTTGAAGGATTTCAAGTTCGCCCCGAATCAGACGCCAGAGCTAGTGGAAAAAGTAATAGAGCTCCATAAAACGCATAGGTCAGTGTCTCAACTGTTAATCCGTTCGCTTTGCATCCGAGAGTGTTGTGCGAGCCTATCGTCCTTCAAAAATTGATTGACGATCACGAACGATGGATTTTCAGGGGTCAGATGCCTGCCGAAGCAGAGCTCAACTATCTTGAGAACGCGAAGAAGCTGGCGATGTACGGCGTCGATTTGCATCCGGCTAAAGACTCCGAGGGAGTCGATATAATGTTAGGCGTATGCTCGTCGGGTCTTCTCGTTTACAGGGATCGATTACGAATCAACAGGTTCGCCTGGCCGAAAATCCTGAAGATCTCTTACAAGAGACACAATTTTTATATAAAAATCAGACCGGGCGAGTTCGAGCAGTTCGAGTCGACGATCGGCTTCAAATTAGCCAATCACAGGGCGGCGAAGAAGCTGTGGAAAGTTTGCGTGGAGCATCACACTTTCTTCAGGTACGCGCAGACAGCAGATCTTTACGCGAAAGAAAAGTGTTCTACTTTAAATCCTTGGATCTCATTGATAATGTTTGTAGGCTCATGAGTCCGGAGCCTGATAAGAAAGTAGGTCTAATACCGCACTTGGGATCTCGTTTCCGGTACTCCGGGAGAACCCATTACGAAACGAAAAAGACCCCTATCGACAGGCAACCCCCGCAATTCGAGAGATCATTGAGCGTTCGTCGGCCGACGTCTCGCAGCATGGACGGTAACAATAGTTTTCTTCCTCTACTTCTCCTTTATCACTCATCGAGGTACTGCTTTTGATTTTCTCCTGACCGACTTTGTGGGAATCGCTTGTTCGGTGCTTACCCGTGCATGAAGATCCGTTTAATAACGCGACTGCTTTACACAGCGTTAGGCGGACCTAAACAATTCGAGAGTTACGGTTCTGAGCCCAGCAAGAGACACACGATGAGCTATGAACCGGAAATGATCCCCGATATGGAGCATATAGATCAACGGCCTAGTCCAATTAAAAAACAAAAGGAAAAGGTAAAACGAAAAATCTATATTTCTCTTATCTGCTCTTTTTTTTCATTATTGAATCGATATACATAGTGATAGTTTTGTAGAACGTGCATGAATTGTTCATGCAGATTGAGAGATTTGTTTCATGAAGAATCCATCTTAAGGAATCTCTGATTTTTACCTGCGGTCTACGCTTTCAAACGAAACTGATTCTCGAATGTCAAAATCCAACTAATTTATACAGTCATATCGTAATCATCAGACGTAACCATACTATCGAGAATGCCACACCACGAAAACCGAGAAATTCTGGAACACCAATCGGATCATTCTGACAAAAGCAGGATTAGAAAATATTTGCTAGAAATTGCAGGATCGATCACTGTACACACTTTTAAAATTCAACGGGCTCGTAGCCGTGGCATGTTAATGATTCACTGTGTACCATGTCTTAGACGTGGTCGTATGCATTAGAAATTGTTCAGACATATAATTCGAGTGCAAGTTAATTAACATCGGGTACGATTGGTATCCTGGAACAAAAATTGCAGGGGGTACTTCGTCTCGTTTCCACTCGGAAAAAATATCGACGCTTCGTTAATTAACTTGTATGAGATTCCAAAGACTGATCGGAACATCCCCATGCAAGAAACGTAGAGATTCGTAGAGTTTTTTCCGAAGACACGTTGTCTCGTTGATTTTTGTCGGAACGCGTGAACACATGGCGTTTTGTATAACTCGAATTCAATTGTCTCACGACTTAAAAGGAGAACCCCCGCTCTGTCCCTCACGGATTTTGTTCAGACTTTACAGAGTTATAGATCTCGTTCCCCTGATTATGAAAATACCCCATTATAGGGGCAGACACTCAATAGTTTTTGACATATTTGCAATTAAAGTTTCAGAACCGTAAAATATCAGTTTGGTTCAGATTTTTACCAAGCAATGGTGTGGCGTCACAGCAGCGAGCTGAACTGTTACGCCGCAGGTCGAGTTCGAATCCCTTCGTGGTAAATTATTTTTTATTGTTTTTTTTTCATGGAAAATGCATTTTCAATGTTAAATAAATTTTAAATAAAATATTTTTATTCGCTAAAGGACTAATTGAAAATGATACTTATATACTTTATAGATACAGATACTTATTACTTTATAGAAGAAATACTAGATCTATTACTACATAAAAGATAATAATTATAAAACAATAATAATATTAAAATAATCTGAGCCAAACTGATATTTTACGGTTATGAAACTTTAATTGCAAATATCTCGAAAACTATTGAGTGTCTGCCCCTATAATGGGGTATTTTCGTAATCAAGGGAACGAGATCTGTAACTCTGTAAAGTCTGAACAAAATCCGTGAGGGACAGAGCGGGGGTTCTCCTTATTAGTGCTTCTTTATCATGAGAAAAACGAGAAAAAGAGAAACTAACTGACACCATTAACCTAACACCGGTAGCTCACACGCAAAACAAGTGCTGGAACAACATCAGCTAGCAGTACCAGTAGCCTGGAAGGAGAATACGATGCAGATCGTGGCAAAAAGGTATAGAAATTCACCTGGGTCCATTCTATCGTGCATTAACCGACAACCCATCTCCACTGGTCTTGTTGTTATGTGACCATTTGGTGTTTTCCTCTACTCGATATGTGCATGCTGCTATCTTTTTTTCTGAATTATTTTGCGAGCATCATACGGCCATCGCCTCAAAGCTGAAAAATTCATTCGAGTTATCCCCGAACGACGATAATCATCCGCAGCGCAAGCATGTTGTACAGAACTGTCGCAAACATTAATGCAAATTATACGCCAACGATTCTCATATAGATATGTCCATAGAATTAAATATTTTTTGATCTTCATTGCACACCGATTTGTCCGCATGTAAATAATAACGATCGTGAGCGGCACGTTGTTGCAAGGAGTGCTATTGGAAGAGAGAAAGAGAAAAAAAAGAAAGAATCAGAGTACATGGAAAAGAATATACAGCAGGAAAGTATGCTCGTCGTAAATCGATTCTAACCGATCCTAACCCGAATCAACGACTATACCACATTATATAATACTATTTTGAGAGCGCAGACCGTACTTAGTTGGCAAGCATGAAACATATACCGACAGACCGTGATATTATAACTATTATATACATATTACCGTGTACAGTAGACCGTAGCTTAGCCGATAGTGTTTTCTATTCGTGCTTATTGCATGAAGCGATGTGTGACTATAAATTTACTTATAGAAACCGGTCGGAGGAATCGCGGTCCTACCGCCCGGTGGTCTATCTAAGAAGAAAAAGGATAAGCAAAACGAGAATGAGAAGGAGAATCATAACGATCTAAACAACTCCGATCTGATTAACGAAAACGCTGTCCTCGACAGCAACGACTTAAAGTCGCCCAGTAAAAAAGAACTGAAAACGAAAGACAAGGAAACGCCCGAGAAAAAAGATAAAGAAAAGAAAGAGAAAATAAAGGTAAGTGCTTACACAAAGTTCAGGTACCGACGCGCTGTGGCTAACGCAGCGTCTATCACTGATTAGAGAACAAAAACAAAAAAGAAAGTTAGCCGTGATGACAATCGAACCAATAGAAAACTGTTCACATTTTGTTATACGCATTCCTACATTTCAAGTATATACATTGTCACGCCGGTTCTTTCTCTGCGAACAGAGGAAACGTGCGAACAGCGAACGATACGAAACGTACACGACGCGTTGTCCCCACATGGGACAATCCGAGGGAAGCCAGAAGAATTACCGGACGAATATCGTGTGTCCCGAATGGCTCGTGAACGAGGATTCGGCGACGACACGATCCGCGGCCTCGCGTTCCTCTCAGGAGAGCGACTCCTGGTCGACGGTAAACGCAGGCGGATCCGCGGTACACAGCGGTACGAATCTTTCGCGAACTCGAATTACGTCCCCGAACCAACACGAACTGGTCGCCAAATATATCGAAATAAAGCCTGGCCGGCACTTACCAATTCCGTCAAGATGGCGGCAGTCGCAAAATACTTTCTTTATCGCGGTCAAATGTTCGCGCGTGTTTACTTATGACCGTCTGTCGACCCTGACCCAGCGATGGTAGATTCGTGGGCCGTGGGCCGTTCCCCTGAGTCGCTGGTTTCCCCTTCCCTGACGTACCGTCGTATCCGTGTCGGCCGCGCATGACCGTGTTGGTGCCTGTTCGATTACGCGCGCGCTACACACACCAGCGTACCTCTACTCTGTCCGTTTTACTACCTGCTCGACTGATCGACGCTGACCGCTGACGCGTTCCTTGGGTTTTCACGTTACCGAAGTTTCGAAAGCATGAGGCGAAAAGTCGGAATCTGGAGACGGCGCGCATTTAAATCCCGGCACAGCGCGGCGCGACGCCGTTAGTCGAGCAGGTAGTAAAACGGACAGAGTAGAGGTACGCTGGTGTGTGTAGCGCGCGCGTAATCGAACAGGCACCAACACGGTCATGCGTGGCCGACACGGATACGACGGTACATCAGGGAAGGGGAAACCAGCGACTCAGGGGAACGGCCCACGGCCCACGAATCTACCATCACTGCCCTGACCCAGTGGCCCAGTTCGAGCCGGCTCGGAACGCGGAAGCGAGCTTTCCCCCCTCCTCCCGTCATCGTCGACGCTCGGGCCATTCGCGTCGGTGCGGGGCGCAGTGGCGCCTCGATGACATGCCGGTCCGGGCCTTTGGTATTTTATATTTTGCGAGGCCCGGCCGATATAAGGCGGTTGAACGGCATCCATGGATCCGAGCCGTTCCGGCGTTGCTCTCGTGGCATTTTCCGGATGAGACGTCGACGAGGGTGGACAGATGGTCGTCCTTATTTACAGCAGCCTCGTCGATTTCTCCGGGTTGGCAGATCCGGACTCGGTCCAATCCTCGCCGTCTTCCTCGCCAGCGGCGTCCTACGATAGGTGCTCCGAGCATCTTCGCTTACGGTCTTCCGTCAATCAGCGGTCGGAATTGGGTAGCGGGCTCCTCGCTGTGTTCGGTAACCCTGAAAACTCTAGTCGCGCCCAGCGGCGCGACATTCGAACGCGATAATTCTATTCTTCTGGTTTTCGGATGTCCCAGGGAGAGCGCTCGTTACTGCCGTTTCTTTACGTTACCGCTTCTCAGTGACCCGGTCTTTTGTGGAGGGTTCGGATTGACGTAGGCAAAATCCGCCACGTCACAACATAGTACTTACGTACAGATATGTGCACGATCGTTAGTTTGTTCTATAGTAATAGAGAAAATAGCAATGCATTGACGTATCTACGTAGTTTCTTCTTAGCTTCGTTAGTTTCTTCTGTGGTATACAGGCTGTTCGAAAAATGCAGTTCTTCGAAATAGATGATTCACGAGGTGATTCGAAGTAACATTCTCGCAATGGAAAAATTTAAATCACCTCAGGAATCATCAACTTTCGAGGAAGTACATTTTTCGGACACCCTGTATATTTACAGCGTGTACATGGTGAGTCTCGAGAAACTGAGATTATCGAACTGTTTGAATCCGAAGGCGTGAGCCGTTTCTCGTGGTTCATTCTGTGTATTCAGATGGATACAGTGGATGAAAAAGTATTGGCATATTCAGTCTCGAAAATCCAAATTTATTCCGTTCAATTCAATCAGAGTTCTTTGATCCACTGTATGCGGCATGTTTCTGGAATTTTGCATGTTTTTGTTTATTACGAAAGAGTCCGGTCGGTGGCTTCCTATTCGGCAAAAGGGAGAAGGACTCGAAGCAGAAGAAACAGAAGAAGAACAAGGAGCTGGAAGAATCTCTGGAGAAGAGCGACACGGAGTCGAATCTCTCGACGTTGGAGAAGCAGCAGGCGAAACCTCTGACTGAGACGTCGAACATCGAGAAACCGAAAACCGCGCCGGAATCGCCGCAGCCGCCTGGTTACACGAAGCCGTACGATTACGAGGAGACGGAGACCTCTCCAACGAGAAAACCGTTCACGCCGCACGGGTTTTCGTACGAGGACAGACCGGCTTCGCCCGGAGTGCAGAGTCAACAATCGCCGACCGCCGCGAGCCGCAAAGCCACGGGTCTAGCCTTTAATTACGCCCCTGGCGAGGAGAAGAAAGTGGCAGAATCAGCGGAAAAGAGGAAAACCAAAGAAGCGGACGCGACTAAGCTCGGATTAAAGACTCCGGGTCTGAATTACGTGGAATCGGCGGGATTAAAGGAACAACAGAAAGCCGTTTCGCGGCCAGAAGTAGCAGAGAAAGACTCGTCGGTGGCACTGATCGCCGCTGAAAAGCAACAAGAACAAGCGGATCGAGTCAGCGCGGTTCCATCGCCGTCTGCGATTGAATCGAAACCAGAATACCACATTCTACCGCTGCCGGATGGATCGAAAGTTATCGGAGGTGTTATTTATACCAAAGATGGCAAACCGTTGGATCAACATAGCCTTGGTCCGGATAATAGCAGAGTTATCAACGGAAAGGTTTGCACGAAGGACGGACACCCGATCAAGAAAGCGGATTTCGGTCCCCACGGACTGTACGTTCACAACGGCGTGGTTATCACTAAAGATGGCAAGCCGGTGAACCAAGGAGTCCTGGGCGTTGAAAGGAATTTTATAAAAGATGGTACTATATACGGCTGCGACGGACAGATCCTCGTCGATCAGCACTGGTTAGGACCGGACCACGCGCTAGTCAAAGATGGTAAAGTAGCGATGAAGAATGGGAAACCGGTGCAGTATTGCAAACTAGGCAGCGACGGTACGTACATTAAAGAGGGCCTTGTGTTCTCCGCTGATTTAAAACCGCTCACGCAGGGCTCCTACGGTATAAACGAAAGCTACATCGTTGCCGGGACGGTGTTCGACAAGAGCTGCAAGCCGTTGAGTCAAAGCGCGCTGATACCGGATCAAACTTACGTCAGCGACGGTCTAATCTGCGGTGCATCGGGAGTCGGTCTCAGCAACGGTTTTCTGGGTCACGAAAGCCATTACATAGCGGACGGAAAGGTTTACTCGAAGGACGGCAAACCAGTGAAACACGAGTCGTTCAGTTCCGACGGATCCGTTATAAAAGACGGCATACTCTACACGAAGGATGGGAAGTTCTTGAATCAAGGATCTCTCCTTCCTTGCGGTGCTCATTTGAAGGATGGGAAGATCGTTGGCAAGGACGGGAAGGCGATCAAGCACGCGTTCTACAAGCCCGATGGAAGCTTCGTGAAAGATGGTATTCTGTATGGCAAGGACGGCAGGCCTATGAGCCAGATTCCGTTGATAGGAGACGGAAGTTACATCAAAGAAGGCGTTGTGCACGGTAGCAACGGTCGACCATTGTCGCAGAATCTTTTCAAGCCCGACGAGACGGTGATCAAAGACGGTGTGATCTATGACGTGAACGGAGCGACGTTGACAGACTCTTCCCTCGGACCGGACGGGATGCTGATCAAGAACGGAACCGTGATCGGGAAAGATGGTAAACCTGTGAAACAAGAATCGTTCGGTTCGAACGGGAGTTATATAAAGAAAGGTGTGGTTCACGCGAAGAGCGGCAAACCTTTGAACCAGGACTCGTTGGTGGCCGAAGGCGCGTCCATCAAGGATGGCAAACTCTGCTCCAAAGACGGAAAGACGTTGAAGTTCTCGTACTTCAGGCCGGACGGAAGTTACATCAAAGATGGCCTCGTGTACGGTGTGGATGGGAAACCGTTGAACCAGAGTGCGGCTCTGTCGGAGGACAACTACATCGCGAACGGGGTGATATTCGATTCGAACGGGATGCCATTGAACAGAGATATGTTCGGATCGGATGGTTCGTACATCGCCGGTGGTATGCTCTACGGGAAAGACGGTAGAATAATATTGGACGGTGTTTTCGGACCGGACGATAACATCATCAAAAACGGCTTGATCATCGGCAGAGACGGGAAACCGTTGACCCAGGACGACAAGGGGCCAGACAACTTAGCGGTGAAAGATGGAAAGATCGTCGACAACCAAGGGAACCCTAAGAACCTGGCGTCGTTGGTTCCTCAGGGTTGCTACATCCAAGATGGCGTGATCTACGACAAGAACCAGTGTCCTCTGAAGCAAGGAGCATTCAAGCCGGACGGAAGCTACATCAGAGACGGCCTGGTGCATGGTTGGGGCGGTCAATTGCTGAACGCTGGATCAGCATTGCCCAGCGGAAGCTACGTCGAGGAGGGTAGAATTTATGGGAAGGATAAGCTGCCTCTGAACCACAGTTCATTTGGCACCGATGGTGGACATATCGCCAACGGTTACGTGTACGGTAAAGACAAAAAGCCGCTCGGCCACGGGACATTTGGCAGCGACGGCAGCTACATAAAGAACGGCCTGATACACGAGGCAAGCGGTAAGCCATCGAATAAGAAACAAACGGTTATTACCGTGACGCTGGTGCGATACGGATTGGTGTGCGGCAATGACGGTAAACCGTTGAAATATGGTAATTTCGATTCGAACGGCAGCATCGTCAAAGACGGACGGATTTACGATCACGCCGGACAGCCCCTGAATCAGGCAACCTATAAGAACGACGGTAGCTGTGTGAAGGATGGCCTGATCTACGGGAGCAACGGGAAACCAGCGACGCAGGGTGTATTACCATCGGAGACCAGTTTCATCAGGAATGGGAAGATCTACGACTCGAATGGACAGCCGCTTACCCAAGAAGCATTCGGTCCAGAGGGTTTGAAGGTAAAGCAGGGTGTGCTAGTTGATAAAGCAGGAAAACCGCTGAAACAGGCAACCTTCGACTCCGATGGGAACGTTGTAAAAGATGGCGTTGTTTGCTCGACCGCTGGAAAGCCTGTCGATAAATATTTCACCGTGATCACCATCACTTCGGTGCGCAAAGGGTTGCTGTGCGACAGGGATGGGAAACCGGTAAGCCAGGCGGCATTCTCGAACGACGGTACTTATGTCAAGGATGGAAAGTTATACGATAAGTCAGGGAACCCGATGAACCAAGAGATCTTCGGGGAAGGGGGTGCGTTCGTGAAGGATGGCATGGTGTTCGCCAGCAATGGACAACCGTTGAACAGCGAGACAATCTTGAAAGAAGTCCAGGATGCCAACAAAGTCGTTTCGAAAGCGAAGAAACCACCGGCGCTCCCAAGCACCGCTCCGACCATTGTGAAGACAACCACGAAGCAGTCGGTGGTGAAGGATCAGGAAGGAGTCACGCAAAATATAGAAGAGAAAATTGAGGATCTGACGCCAGGAGGGACAGGCCAAGTAACCGTTTCCACACAGATTAACAAGGTGATATAATTTTGTCAAGTAACACGAGATACTCTCTAAACTCAATTACACTTCCGCACTGATCACAGGAGGTAACACGGAACGATCTGACGACATTATCGGGGACGCGTTCAATTTCACAGTTTGTCCTCCGTACGTCTCCTGTTGTTCTTCGAATTTCCGGAAATATTCCCTTGAATTTATTCGTTGTGTAGCGTATTTATTAGTTTGACGGAGATATGTATTGTATGTGTTGCAATTTGATCCTCAGTAGTATTTGTGTACCGCATGCTGTAAATGTTTATTTGTCGGTATAAGTTGCAAACATCGAAAACATCGTACACGTGTAAAAAAAAACGCTGCAATCATCTTGAAACCAGTGTATAGGAAAGAACAAAAAGATTCGACTGAACGTACACACCTATGATTTTCTTATATTCGTTTTGAATTTCGTATGCACTCACATCATATATACCGTTCTGTTATTATGAGACACTAGTCACCTTGTAGTTGTATTTAGGCAGAGGCACCAGATGACGGTAGAGCTCCCTACATGACAGCGACCGCTGTCACCACGCGTACCGCTACCATGCACGAGGACCTCGAAAAGAACCAGAAGACCAGCCAGGTTTGTACATTGTTCACGCAATTACGCGCGTACACTTAACCGTGCGTATCTCTTTCGCGACACTCTGAGAAATTCGCCTACAGAGTTGGTGCGAGACTTTTTTTTATAATTTTTTTGTCACATCAGGTAGAAGAAAAGACTGTAGCACACACGACTGCGACCAGCGCGACGAGACAGGAGCAGAGAGTGGTCACTCAAGAAGTTCGAACAACCAGCCACGTTCTGTCCGGTGAACAGGTAATTTTGCGGATTCCGAACTCTGCGATAGCGTACATAGCTCACTAATAACGGTTGAAGCATGTAAGCATTCACGGAAGACACCACCACATTATATCATATATACTTTTGGTTGATGCTGTCCGATCGGTGCAAGAATTACAAATGCGTTCGCTCGTTGTTTCTTGAAGAATAATTTCTCTTATATTCTCTCGCCGATCGAACAGAAGGATATCATTCGAACAGATTGTGTTACGTCGTGTCACGCCGGTTCTTTCTCTGCGAACAGAGGAAGGACCGTCGCCGAGAAATTATGGCCTTGCGACCGGGCCACGCTCGGCCACGCGAATTTCCGACTCTACTTAATGCCTTCTCCAGCCCTTTCTCGCTTTCTTTATCGCCAAGGGGAAAAACTAATCGAAACGCCAAGTGAGCCCTTATCGCAAATTTTACACGCGCTTTGCCCGTCGACAAAGTTTGCGCGCGTTCGCAAAGGGAGAAACCGGTATCTATTCGCGAAATGTTTGCCGATTTCTCTATTTTCGACCAGCGCTAGTCGTTTCGCAAAGTATTTTATAAAGGCCCTTGCCACTAATTGTTGAATTCCTTTGATCTCAACCGCAAAGTGGATTATATTCGTCTAGACTACGGACGATATACGGACAACAAACAAACCAGACTTTCTCCACCACATGTATAACATGAAAAAAATTTATATATAAAAAAAACAGTATTCATGTGGGTGGGTTAATTTTTGGGGAACAGTATATCAACAATCGGTACATATATATGTAAAGAAGACATATCTCTTTAATTTGAATTTGGCGGCATGACGCCGGGTCTAGTAAGATCGGTATGGTAGAAAACATAGGGACGAACCAGGTACATGTAAATATAACGTGACACCGAAGTATCGTCCCAATAGCCCGTTGCTGTGTTTATGAAGTGCTGGTTCGATGGTTCGAGTGAGACAGGAAGTACCGCTCAAGGACGGGTCGTGTTGCTCTACTACGCGACGGTTCCGCTCGCCCGTTTCGAATCCACACGTTTCGCTTTTCGAAATTAGAATTTTCCCGTGAGAGCCTCGAGCTTCCTCACGCGTCTCTTTTTTAAAAAGCCTATCTCAAATCGCTTTTTACGGCGAGAGTTCCGCGATGTTCAGGCGCCAATTTGTCACGCCGGTTCTTTCTCTGCGAACAGAGGAAGGACCGTCGCCGAGAAATTATGGCATTGCGACCGGGCCACACTCGGTCGCGCGACACGTGGTCCTCTCGGGACAAAAGACCACTCGCAGATTCGAACCGAAAGATCTAACTAACCGCAAAACGAACGGGCGCCTGGCACGGTGACGTGCCTCGCGAAGGAAGAGGACTCTTAACTTGAATTTTTACACGGATTCGAATCTGCGAGGATCGTTATGACCGGTGACGGTCATTCATGGGTCCAGGATACCGCGTGAGGAGAGGAACGGGGCATTCCCCGCGACGGGAACGTTTCTCACGAGAAATTAAATCACTCCGTTGGTTATGGGCAAAACACAGTCGTTTATTAAAACGAGAAAGTGACGGCGGCGGCTGTTCGGCCGATCGCGCGGAATGATTCTAATCGCGTTGAGCTCGGTCGTCACAGATTTCGCGGAAAATATTCCGTAGGATACCAGCGTATACTATCAGTAATACTCATTCATAACGCTGATTAATTGATTAAATTTAACCCATGCTACTTTTTCATTCGATTTAATTTTTTTTTTATTTATTTTTGTAATTAATTTTTGCCGGCTTGGTTAACACATTGCATGGTGTAGCTGTTCTCACGAAGGCTCAGTACATCCAGTTCAAGCAGCGATGATTCAGGTACTCCAATTGACCTTGAAGATGATCAGCAGGCTTTCTACAATCAATATTATCAGGTAAATCTTCAGGGATCGTATAATTTCATTAGCGGATCTTATCGAAAGTTATTGTCGGAGATGGTTTTTTGATTTCTGCGAGATTAAATGTTGAAATATAGTTGCAAGAGAGTTTTTTAAGTTGTTTCTGAGTGGATCTGCGTTCAGGTACATGTCTTTCTTTTATTATTCTCATCGCACATCGTAACATATATTTAAAAAGTATTACTAAAAAAAAAAAAGGAAAACGAAAAGAAAAAGAACTGACTGGATTGATTATTTCAAATTGTGTTTGTCGCATTGGTTCTCATCGGTTAACATTTCATCGATACTAAAAAATAACATTCCCATAAATGGTTCAGAAAGTGTAACGTTATCATTATCTCGAAAGGCACTGGTTTTAAGGTATTACCAATTAATATTTCATGAGAATAACAAGATACTTCGATACTCAAAACCTTTGGTTCATCGTTTATCGTCTGTGTACTCTTCTTAGCGCATTAATCGTTATCTGTACATTGTAATATATCGTATAATATCGTTTGCGTGAAGTATACTCACGAGAAGTTGTTGTTACGTTCTGCTACGGAGTAAATGTCATTGCTGAAAAATTTGATTCAGGGCAATCCGGCTAGTGTCGAGACAACCGAGACATACGAACAGAAAGGAGAACCGGAAACTAATGTAACAGCGACTACTACGGTTCCACTGGTAGCAACCGAAACTAGGAAAGTAGCTGTTGAGAGCAAAGATGGTTTGTATAGCGCAACGGGGGAGATTGTCAGCTCTCAAACAATATCCAGCAAAACTCGTTCCGTTGAAACGATCACGGTAAGATTCTTCAGTCTTTCGAGGAACCATTAGTTTAGTGAGTAAAGTTGCGATCTGGCTCCCATCGCCTGTTCCGCGCCGAATGTACAGGGTGTCACAAAATTATATGTCGCGGACACCATAGCGTGATTCTACACCCCCGATTTAGTCGAAAATGACATAAGAATATGACATAATTGAACAAGACAAACAAGGTAAAGCAAAACAAATTTTTTTAAGATTAAAAATCTTACTACTTAAAAGAAAATTTTGGTATAAAAATTTTAAAAATCACTCCTTAAAAAAAATTTGGTTTTTTTACCTTGTTTTTCACGTTCAAGCTCAATTTTGCGGGGGTTTCTTACGTCATTTTCGACTAAATCGGGGGTGTAATTTTGTGACACCCTGTACAAAGGATGCTGAACGTAGAAAAGGTGAACACAGACCGCGCGGCAGCTTGAGCTTCTTGGCCCCTCGCAGAGTTGCCCCTCGCGGGGTGGCCCCCCAGTGGAAGGGGTAGGCGAAGGGACAGCAATCGTGGAGGTCCTCAGTGAGCTAGATCGCGACTTTACTGCGCATAACAAGTAAATAGAAGGTGTTGCAAATCGATCATTTTTATTTTAGTACAAAACGGAGAGGGACGGGGTTGTAGAGACCCGGGTAGAACAGAAAATAACGATACAGTCGGACGGTGATCCCATTGATCACGATCGTGCTCTAGCAGAGGCGATTCAAGAAGCCACCGCGATGAACCCGGACATGACAGTCGAGAAAATCGAAATCCAACAGCAAACAGCGCAGTAATCGGCGTTGTACGAATAATTTCTGTAAGAAATAGAGGGCACTCATTGTCTAAATGATTTAACGCTGGTAAGTTAAGCACTAGAGAATTAAAACGATATTTCACTGTTAATATATTATCATTGCATTCGTACGATGCGCGAGAGGAACAATTGAACTGATTATTTATAACGTCGAAATTAATATCTTTCCTGTAAGAATTGGAAATCATTATTTCTTATGGCAAACGTTGCCCGCTAACATGAGCTTTGAACTTGATTCAAAATCAAGTCGTTTACTCGAAGAAAGAACATCGACGACGATGTTGTTTCTTTTAACGAGAAATAAAATCGCGGTACCTTGTATCATAAACTGCAGTGTTCATATTCAGAGTATGTATCGATTACATACACGAAGCATAAATATATATTATACATATTATGTATACATAGTCATGTATGTATTTACGTGAACGTGATCACGGTCTGTTCATATAGGTAGAAAGATAAGAGTGCCCTGTAAACTTACATCGTTTCACAGGAAGTGAAATATCGCGTACACTGGTATAGATACAAAAAAATTTGTTCCATATTATACTGGAAACCGTTGGCGACGCTAAGCTTATAATTGTCTGTTCTTTTTATTGTTTTATTCTTCCACGAATGTTCTTTCTGTTTCGAATTTCTATTTTTAAAAAGTTCATCCACGAGCCTAACGTATATAACGAATAACGAAAATAACTTTGAGAAATAATACAGTTTAAAAGTGTTTTGCGAAGTCGAAGATATTTAAAATATATATTATTAATACACAGATGAATTATACAACCATTATAAACATATATGTCAAACAGATACAAACACTATAACGTGCATACACACACAAATATATATATAGATATGTATATGTATACATACGTAAATTACACACGTGTAATGTGATTTTATGAATTTGTTGATACAAAGAAATTGTATTCCAAACTGAATGTATAAAAAAACTAATGGTGGAAGGTATATAGTACGTAAGTGACAACAGGCACACAAGAATCTTTTCCGACATCGCTTTCATAGGAATTAGAACCTAACTATGTAGCTTTCATGCAATACTTTTTTTACTGATTATTTGTAATATAATTTTCCTTTTTTAATAATCATTACTACATAATGTTCGTTGTGTGACAAAGTCAAAGTCTTTTAAATATGAAATATTAATATATACATAGAAAAAAATATATATAGATTTATATATATATACATGTACACATAAAACACTTATGTTTATTCGACGAAAAGTGTTGGAAATCTACAAAGTTTCCTTTGACTTAAAGTATTAGTATCAGCAATTTAGAACAAAAGGAACAATACGTATTATTCGCATTGCTGTTACGTACACACTTCTTTTATTTAATAATTTAAAACGAGCATTTGGAAGCTGTGCAGATTTCCTTGAATTCTATACTTTGCGAACGATAAGAATTATTAGTATAATGAATACTAGTAAGACGATAAATTATATATGTATATGTAACTTCATACCAAGAGCTATGATGCATTGGTCAGCGTATGTGTCTAAATTTAGCTGTAACTTCTGTAGTTTTTAAGACTACAATGTCAAATAAGGTTTTTCGTTTATTCAATAGTTTATTTAATTCTTTTTTTATGAGACGCGAAGAATTATGCTAAGATCGAGAAAAGGCTGATAACCTGAATCTACAATAAAATTATTAAGATTTAAATCACCTTCTTTTTTTATTCGAAGAAAAGAAAAAGAAAATTATATATAAACAAATTTATATATATTAGAATGTACCGCAGCTTTATATATATTTATGTATGAATAATATAATATACATATTGTACATGCGGCAAAAGTGACAGCATTAAGATATGCATATCTCACTGTAGGAGGCTTGTTTATACCTTTGTTCTCTAAAAAAATGCATTATTCGAGACTATACCTGTTGATATACTATATGCATATATATTACGCTTGCATTCTGCACAAAGCATTTATTTTCTAACGATAAATATTTTCACGCGTTAATTATAAACTAATCTTTTTTACTTTTCTACCTTTTACATGAA
The DNA here is from genome assembly GCA_028455765.1 of Lasioglossum oenotherae. NCBI lineage: Eukaryota > Metazoa > Arthropoda > Insecta > Hymenoptera > Halictidae > Lasioglossum > Lasioglossum oenotherae. Next base: position 5,739,450 of record CM052296.1, read on the forward strand.
CGTAACTCAATCAAATTTTTGATACATCCATTAGTTTCGGTGAAACGAAATAGATTTTAGCTGTTTACGTTCGATACATCTCACCGGAGAGTAAACAATTTCTTCAAAGGATTCTGATAATGTTAACACACACACATGATAGTATATAGTATATAGAGAAAGAGAGAATCTTTATAGTTGAGATCTGGAACAAAGGATAATCATCGTCCATCTACGTGCGAGCTGCATTTTGTCTTTCAAGCTTAGTTTGTTATACGCTGGCAGCTAATGTTTCAAATATATTGATTCATTAATCTCACCTTATTTCGAAGTGTTAACTGATATTTTAAGATAATGCTCAACCATTACAATAATTAATTCTTTCTATTCCCGAACATATTGTTTGCGAGCAATTCGTATACAACACTTGATAGAACAAGGTTTCGTTTTCCGGATATACATATAATAGAAGACCGAGTAAAGTTACGACCAATAAGAAATTCATTTTCTACTCGTATCTTTTGTACCGTGTAATTTTATAATTTATGTACTTGTTCTTATCGTGTAATCTAACATTCCATGCTTATAGTGACTAACAAGTATATATTGTAAATGCCTGCGTCATTTCAAAGTAATTTATTTAATTCTTCATAAAGTAATCAGAATTTTATGAAAGCTAGCTCTGCTTGAAGAATTTCTTGCGTATAATTTTCATCGAGTTCGCCAAGCGTGAATAAACATTTCCTACATATTGTATCAACTTCGTATACTTCTATTCGCGGTTTAGTTGGTATAGAAAACTGATCTTTAAAGATATATATATAATGTGCATAAGTCTTCAAGCAGTGTACAAATGTAGTTAATAGTATTTTGTACTTTGATATTTCTGTTCTTTATTCAGTGATAACATAATATTATACTTTTATAATGTCATAATTACAATACCATAGTGATCCCCGCGTCAGGTCTGGGTTTTAGTCTATGCACGTATTTCGTTATATTTCAATTGAACAGTTGTTTCACCCGCATGAACTTCAATGTACTTTCTTTCGTTCAGCTATATACAAAAGAAAACTATCACTTTACATGCACATTCATATGATAGAATAGCCGCCTTAGTGCTAGAAAGTTGTACAAAATATCGTTTGTAATTAGTTCGCCTTCGGTGTTTCTTTTCACATGTTTCGCCATATAAATTTCTTCGATGCAAACTCGGTTGTAGGATTTTTATTTTTACTTTTTTTGTACACGTCTTTCCGGCATGCAGGCATTAACGAGATAGTGTTTATATATATATATATATATATATATATACATACGTGGTAGTTATTATTTAATAGCATATACATACATATAAAACGACTAAACCTGAATGAGAACCATACAATGAATTATAAATAATTTTTCTAAACAAGAATATTAATAAATAAGAACACACATCTAATCGAAGGAATCTGTTTCTTTGCATGCATATATGTATAATTTGTTGTTGTAACGTTATGAAAGTTAATAATGACAAATGTATTGAATGTTACACAAAAAGAAAACAAAACTGTTCTTTTTTATTTCATGTTAGGAGGCTGCGTGATCGGTGGTAATTGAATAGCTTTGCTCTTCAACGAGGATCGTACAACATGAGTCTGTTGCGTTTTAATTACGTTACTCCAGAATGGCCTTGGTGTCACATGGCCTTGTCGTATAGTTTTTGTACCTGGCGCTAAATTAATTAAAACGATAGATTTAGCATATACACATATTATTATACGTACAGTAAAATCGCGATCTAAGCGCGACGAAGCTTTGCGATCTAAGCCAGTTCGCCTACCCCTTCCACTGGGGGCGTACCTCACGAGGGGCCAAGGAACCACTCCATCACTTAATCCAATTACAAAACTTATTTATTTTTCATAATAGCTTTTAATTTAAATAATTTCTTTCCTTTTTTCTTATTAAAATGACACTAAACACGATATAATTTCAACTGTATTTAGTGGTTTCATTGACGGTGCGCAGTAGGGAGGGGAAAACTCGAATTTGTGATTCGCGGATACCCGGGAGTTTCGGGTACCCGGATATTATATCGCTCAATCTGATTTTACATGCATTCTCTTAAATTTTTAAATGTTTTCGTATTTTATGTAAATGAAATCAAACTTTAAAAATCTATTTCAAAGAAAGAAAACAGTGCATCGCATTGTATAAAAATATTTTATTTTAAATTTTTGTGAAGAAAACGCAATTTTTCTACTCCTCTTCCTTTTTGTAATTGCAATTAATCCGATAATGAATGAAGAAAGAGTAAAACCGATTTTATCAGATTCGGGTTTCGACTTCGGGTACCCGCCCACAACAAAATAGTATTCCTTCACTATCTCTGTCACAGGACAGAACCCAGAATCGGCTTAGATCGTGACTTCACTGTATTACTCTAGCTCGTGCGGTTCTTCCCCCTGTTATACCTGTTTTCCACGGTGGAAACACTTGTGGTGGCATGACATCAATGGTTGAAATTGTAGCGGCTAATTTCGGACCTGGATGCTGAAACATTGCCCTAGATATTGATTTCTTCAGTGCTAGCGGTAGATTCAATGAATCTAGAAAACGAAAGTTGCGGTAACGAAACTATATCATCTAGAAAAACGTGATGTAAGGAATCTAATTAAACGATTACTTGTAATATCTTCATCCAATGTATCTCTAGAAGACTTCTTCTTGCGGTAAAGGTGTTTCTCTATCTTGAATCTTTTCATGAAGCATCGGCACACATCCGTGACCGTTTTCCCATTGAAGTTCCCTATGAATAATATGATAGAATAATCATAATAATATATCTAGAAGTATAAATCGTAGATATATAAAATAGAGCCGTCTAATAAATAAACACACTTATTGTATCATTATTGGCGATCAGATTTTCTTTGTATCTGTAACACCGAGTTACAGGATTGCCTTGCAAAGACAAGTCTCTCAACGAGATGAAGGTGCTCATGGTCTCGGTGAGATCGTCGATATCTTCCAATAGATTGTTTCTGGCGTCTAGAATCTCTAATTTCCGTAAACTCTTGACGTCTTTTAGAGATGTCATTTTATTACCGGAGATGTTGAGTACTTGTAAGCAAGTCTAAAAAGAATGTATAACAAAGGGTTCTCACGCGTGCGTGTCGCGTGTGTGTGTGTGTGTGTGTGTGTAACGTCGCCCGACTTAAACATAATCAAGCACTCACGGATAAAGTATGTACACTTCGTGGATCAAAGCACAATGATTCTCCAATACTCAGCCTTTGATTTTCTACATCCAAAGTAGTTAAGTTCCCCGCGGTTTCGAGTCCTTCCACCACAACTATATCGTTGTATCCCAGGTACAAAACTTGAAGTTTGCCGAATGCGTCCAAATTCTCCATTTTCCGAATCGCATTGTGTTGCAGATACAGATGGGTCAGATTCGATGCGAAATGCAAATTCTCTATGCTTGATATATTATTATTTTGCAAGTATATCACCTTAAGGTTTTTATAATTGTTAACATTTCCCTGTGACAAAAGGAGGACGTGTGTTTTCGATTAGTATTGAAATTGAACGTGCGATCGTTGCCCGTGTATGTCACGAGGATATCTTACAATGCTGCTTATAAAGTTATTGTTCATACGCAAGTGCGTCGTGTTGTACAGCTCCTGCTTCTTTATTTTCTTGCTGAGAGATTTACTTAACAATGCCTGAGAACATTTTCTGTCGATGTACTCGGTAGTTAATCTCACCATGATTCACAAATTTCGTTAACCGAGCGAATAGACACGCAAGAAGCTTTTCATTGATCAAACATTAATTGAAACGCGCGCCTTTTACCTGGCAGTTTCAATGGCGTCACCCATGGCGAAACACCGAAGTTGCTTCACATATGATACCAACAGTGGACTGCGGGGGTAACAGTAAATTACAGTCAGCCGTCGGTCTAGTTTGTCTAGCAGTTTCAACGTTTCGCCACGGATGGTGCCACTAGTCGCACGACCCGGCTATTGCTATCCTTGTCGCACAATAAACTCTCCCATTGTTAATAACTAATTAACAACAACACAAGTCCGTCTGTAATTGCTATAGGAATATTGCTCAGCGTCTAGAGTGGTTTTCATAATCACAAAAGCGCATTAATTGTGCCCGTAAAGTTAGAAAATTAATTGTCAAAGTTGAGGACGCAGTTTAGAACAAGAGTTTGGATAATAATTGAATGAAAGAAATGAATAAAAGATAGCTGGACGAAAAGCTATATGCGAAAGTTGTTGTAGGCCTGTTCTATATTCTCCGTCTGCAAATGTTCATAAATTATTACTAGTTATTTAATTTCTAACAATTTTTCAATTTCACGTCGATTGTGTGAGAGAAAAGGATGGCGCTATTTGGATTTGTAAAGCCTCCTTTCGAAACTATTTTCATGCGGCTCCTAATAACTGCAGAGCCAACTTTGTATTGGGAACGTATGACGGGTGCGGATGTACTAAACAAGGACAGATTTACAATCTACTGTGAGAGAGAAAAGGAAAAGTAATGCGATCATGTTGCCATCTACGCTGTACGCCCGAACTAAATGGCTTCTATCCACTGTACATATAGTGACTAGTGACTCTCCAATTGCGAAATGGAGCGTGTAATCACCTGTATATTATTATGAGTTGTCTGCTACTGCATAATTTATGATATGCCAATGAAATTAACATAATACTATCGAAAAAATGACACTATACCATTTCGGAAATTGTTTAGCTTTAGTTTACGTCCCATATTACCTCACCTACAAGTATTCCGGCTTGTGAGTACGATCAAGAACATTCTAACCTAACCGCAACTGCGGCTGTGTCTGATAGAAGTATTTTACGATGAAACTAACGCATCGCAAACTTTCAGGTCTGAATACGGAGCATTTTGGAAATGCATTCAAGCGGGAGGCATTTACATTTTCACCCAACTAGTAAAAATGCTGGCATTCGCCACATTTTTTCCGACAACTGATACCGTCGGAGAAGGAGGCTTCGATTTAGTAGGCGTACGTATTTTAATTGTTATTCCGTCAAGTTCTGTTAACAATTAATCATATCACGTTCCAGGAATTCTTGAAATCTTCCATAGATTTAGCTGATTTAGTAGGAATCCTTCTAGTGCTGAATAGTATTCCTGGTAAGGGACATGCTAAAGTTTTAACAGCTGGAATCGGATGGGCAGGAGCCGAGGTACTCCTTACCAGATTTCTTCTATTATGGGTCGGTGCGAGGGGGGCAGAGTTTGATTGGAAATACATTCAAGAAAGTCTTGAATCTAACATTAACCTAGTAAGTATCGAATGCTGCTAAATTCTATGTTAAGGGGGTAGTCTCGTTTCCAGGATTGCGAGGGTATGGGATGCGCCTTCTCATTTTTCAATAATGCAAAAATGGAGTTTTCCAGTAGTGAAAAGTGCTAGATGAAAGATCAGCCTAGGCAAAAGTCCTATTTTTACGTTTGTGAGGCGTAATTTGCATTATTTTGAAGCATAAAGCCAAATAATGCAAATTACTCCTTGTACACGTAAATAAAGAGGACTTTGTTAGAGGGCATGTGAGTGTAAGCGTTGAGTGAGAGCAGAGTGTGTGTAAAAGCGAAGTTGACAGCGGTAAGGGTAGAAGTAGAGCGGTAGAAAATTGTAAACGTAAAAATAGGATTTTTGAGGGTGGCTGAAGCCTAGATTGATTTTTTATCTAGTGCTTTTGAATATTGACAAACCCCATCTTTGCATTATTGAGAAATTGTGGAACGAGTCTACTCCTTTAACACATTTACAGCTGTCAAAAAAAATATATTTATTCCATTTCTGACGCACAGGTACAGCATATAACGACAGCGACGCTTGTGTGGCTGTGGTCGAGACACGATTTGAAACGTGGTTTAGTTCCTGTAGTAATTGGCATGCTTGTGCTCACAGTCTATAGATCGCTGATCTTGGACTTCCTAACTACACTTTTCCTAACTGGCCCGTGGTTAGCACTGATTGTTAAAGCTGTTACTACTTTTATAATAGGTACCACGACGTTGCACATATACGCAGCTCTTGCTCATTCGATCGGTATCTTTTAAAACACGTTACGTCCTTTAAAAATCTTTTTATTTCATGTTATACATTTACTAGGTGATACATTACATTTCCATATTTAAGACTAACATTCTTTCCTTCTTTCTTTTTTTTTTTTGTTTTTTTTTTCGACCGAATTACTTTCACCTGTATGGAACGAATCATCTAAGAACAATGCATTGCTGTACATTAAGCTGGTTAATGGTAACAAATAAATATTTTAATATATGAAAGAATTAGTGATGCAGTTTTGAACGCTTTAATCGATTTTTATTTACAGTAAATAAATGTACACACTACGAGTTACAAAACTGAACAATTTATTCGCGAAGTATAGTTTCAGTTTTTTTTCCTGAACCCGACGGGCAAGAATAAACATGTATGTTCAATGAAAATTTAGTAGATAGAACTGTATTGTTCCTTATTATCACTCAATACTGTACACGTTCTTAACAACAGTCTTTATACAGTTTTTTCGCACACTAGACCCTTACAACTACAGAAGTATTATGTTAATAATAAGTAGACTGCGGATCTTTATGCAAAATAAAAAATGTTTGCATTGATTGCAAGACACAGGTGCGAAATAAAAATTTCTTTCTTCTTTTAATTATGTAATTAAGCTGAAGCCAATATACTGATGTTTTTAAATCTTTTTAATATGTCCACTGCTTTTTTTGCCATAAATGTATAAAATCCGCAGTCTAATAATAACAAGAAGAATTGATGTGTATAACGTATATAAGTTATCGATCTGGTAAAAAAAAAAGAGAAAAACGAAATCAAAAACATAAATCGTGAAAGGGGCATAGAACTGTTTTAGTTCGTTTCCAGTATGTATTTCACCATAATTTTAATGTTTTAATTATCTCTGAAAATATCGTGCAGATGTAAATTTCACGAACAGCAGAACAGTCTCGTTCGATACCTCGAATACGAAGAACATTGCAGTCTTTGTTCTATCCGGATGATTATCGCTACCGTTATCGTCGTCATCGTTCTCCTCATCAGCATCGCTATTTTGAATGCGCTATATTTCGTAATACAAACGGATATGAATTAATCTTCAGTATGAAAAGACAAGTCGTTATTGATTTATATTCGTTAATCGATTACTTCATCGACTACGTACTCTCGGAAATTTCGTAAAATTAATCTACAAATAGTATCACAGGATTGTCTTCGTATTCTATGTACAACGTGTTCTCCCAGAGGCGTATAGTCCTTTTGGCACCCCGCAAATTCATCACCTAAGAAACAAAAAAAAATCGCAAGAGTGAAATTGAAATTGACTATCGTTTATTTGGATACATTGTTTTGGTATGCATACAAAGGACGAGTGTTCCCAAACGGTAGGAGAATGGTCGTTGGACGGAGCCCATATTTTCACGTCGTACCTTAGCCCGCTTGTGGCAAGAACGGGAATATGCGGATGAGGTTCTAAACAATTCACCTGTTGAATAAGATATCGTTAAATAAGTATTTATCGCTAAAATTCAATTAAATTGACGCAGGTACGTACGACTCCTCGTTTGCCACCCGACATCGAATTGATAATCACTTCCGATTCCTTATCCCAAACAAATATGTCTTTACTGTCACATCCAGATACAACGAACTCACTTTTTGGTCCGAAAAAAGACACGCCTTTTACTGTAAAACACGCAAGTCAAGTTTTTATATGTACTATGTACAGCAGGCAGTTCCAACTTCCAACTTGTACAGAGAATGTGACTGTGTAGTTCCTAACATTACCGTCGTTTTACGTAGAGGGCGTCCGTAGTAATTTTGAAACTATTCAAAACACGTTGCACAACGTACCTGTAATAGTATTAGTGTGACCATTGTAACTGTGCACGAAATCTCCAATTTTCGGCGAGACCGCATCAAATAAATATATCAGTTCGTCGCTGTAACTTGCCAGAATTTCGGTTCCATTATAGTTATATACAGCAGAAGTGACAAGTACGTTGTCCGGACTTCCAATCTGCAATCGGTTACGAACCAGTCAAACAGAACTAGCAATAAAGTTTTACTTGGAATCGAAATGCTGTACCAGATGTGCAGGACAAAGTTTATGGAGCTGCGTGGACGCTTTTCGTCGATCGTAAATTCGAACTTCGGGCGCGAATCCACCGACGCAGAATTCGTTACAGTTCATAGGATGCGATTGAACACTGTACAGCCTCACGTTATGGATGCCATCCTTCACGACTGTCAATCTACACAAACAATCTCATGTACATTGTGAAACCGAATAAACAACTTAAAAAAAGGAAAAGAAGTTGCTTGAATGGCAACACGTACTCCGTTGCTTCATTTTCTCTAATATCGATGGACAGCACTTTGGCATCTTCGCCGGCAGATAAAACGATGTGTGGCGAGTCTGGTTGAATATCTAGCTTATGAGCCGGTGCATCGTGGGTTGCAACGCCTCGCGATGTTCCGCGATTCACATCCAATAGTCGTACAAGGCCGTCACGAGCGCAGGTTATTAAAAAATTATCGTCGAACGGTAACCACTTAGACTAAACAAATAAAATAAATACATTATTCTATAATTGAAACACGTATACAGGGTATACCGAATATGAATAATATTCAGCTCACTCTGTACAATTTAATTAATATACGCTCGTAGATACCTGAAATACATTACTTGTATGACCTGTGTCAAAAACGTGTCGTTTCTTCCCTACTGCCCAGTTCCATATGATTACAGTTAAATCATCGGAACAGCTGGCTAATAAATTTCCTTTCTGATTAAAATTTAGCCCGTTCACGCAGCCCTGTAAAAACACGACATGTATTAGTATATTTAATACTTCACAATAGAATTTGTGGTTTTTCTTTTCACCAAATATAGCTACCCGATGTTCATTCAGCTCCTGCATAATTTTCAGACGTTCAGCAACATGCAACGAACCGTAACATCTTCGATGGAACAGTGGGTTGCAACCTCGTTCGCGAGAAGTAAGTTCAGGCACTACAGACCACTTGGCTTTCGGTCTATTTGCTTTAAAACAAACCAGAATTTTATTTCAGAAAGTAAGTATCCTTACATAAAAATAAAATATAAACACTTATCGCATAATGTACCTACCTGTACCTACCTATTTACATCTAATTTAAAATATACCTACACATGTATATATATATATTTATATATATTTATATATATTTATATATATTTATATATATATATATATATATATATATATATATATATATATATATATGTACCTATCGAATCATCGTCAATGTCGCAAAAATCATTATTCGAAGATAGATACTTTCTGAATCTTCCGTCGCTCCCCGCACCCTGCTCTCTTTTCGCTACATTTACATATATACCATTAAAGGGCCTTATATGGACTCTATAGATCTTGCAATCGCTTACTATGTCTCAATTGAACAGCATCCAAATCATCCGAGGAACTGTCGCTAGTGGTGTCATCATCCTGTTTCATGTCATCCAGCCAGGATTTAATTTTATTAAATCCCGTCGTACTGTTCACGCGATCGAGGTTGCAACTCACATCTTCGGATATCGACGGGCTCGATACACTTTGGCTTAGCCTCTGTCTCCCAGAATACTCGTCTGAACTGTTTCCAAGACTTTCCATTGAAACTCCACCGCTACTGTCTATTTGATCTGTAAAATAAAGTTACAACCAATTAACACGTTGGTCGCTCAGTGTGAATCGGTTGAGTTTCTTGCAGGGCCCAAATCCGATTGTATGAACGCAAAAACGAAAACAGAAATTCATAGTAATTAAGAAAAATGCAAATGAGAAAATTCCGGGAACTTCTAGTTAGAGAATGGTTGCACTTGGAAGATACTAGGCATCTCACCATGTAGAAGTTTGTAAAAATCTGCGGGGCAAGTCTATTAAAAGGATTTGCATTCTATGTTATCAGCAGAAGAGACAAATTCTCGAGCACCAGGAAGCGAGAAAAAATGTAAAAAGTCTATAACGTATTGTTCCAATTGTCCAAAATCACCACAAATGTGTTTGAACTGTTTTAACGTGTATATTTTCAATATTTGTATTTTGTATATTTATATTTGCCAGTGCTTATTGCAGTAAATTCTTGTGTTACAAATGGGAACTTAACGAAGAAGAATGTCACTCATATCTGGGTGTTTGTTGATTGTGTTTGACAACAAGCGAAATAGGGGATACACATACTTGTCCTATATACATGAGATTTTGATAATACCTTTGGCAATGCATTCCTTGGTTTCGTTTCGTTCATTACTGCTCGATCCAACGTTGTCGAAGCACGGCAAGGTGTTGTCTTGCGAAGTGGATGGTTCTGTTAACATGGCTGAATCGACATTAGTAAATTCTTTGCTCTTACCCTCCTCGGCGGCATTCTTCTCGTTTCCAGCATTTTGTTGTACCGCTTTGTCTTTGTTTTCAATTTCATTTGGCATCTCCACTGTTTCTATTGTTACGTTCGCCTTGTTTATATCGACTTCTTCATCCTTCTGATCGACTCTAGTTTCATTCAAGTTGCTATCTTTTAAATTCCGTGCTATATCATCATCTAAAAATACAGATAAAAATACATTTAATGCATTTGGGTGAATATGAACAATTTTAAGAATTGTTTTCTATTACATAGAAAATATTTAAACAGTAAGAAATGCGTAAAATAGTGAAAAGTACGATAGAGTACGTGCATTCATGCTTTACCCGATTTGCGCAGCTCATCGGTGCAATTATCTAAAATTATACTTAATTCGTATTGTTACGTAGTACGGACGTAGCAGTGCAGAAATAACATAACATTTAGAATATCCTGACGCGGCTATAAGTCTTACGAATTTTATCGCATTTCACAATGTATACGTATATATAATAAGTAACCCATCGGCGAACGACACTATTAGAACATCACTGCATCACACACTGCTGTACGAACTGTTCTACTGACCTGTCATTTTCGAATATCGAATGTTACTCGAATAAATGTCCAAAAACACGGATAAAACCGTTCGCACAGTTACGCGTTACATAAATTTGCTACCTGTTTCTTTTTAAATGACATTACCTGACCGAAAATGGTTGATACTAATTGATGAATGCTATCCTTGTCAACTATCGGCTCGTCAACGAAAAGGACGAACGATCGACGAAATGATCCTACTTTTGCGATTTAAAAATAATAGTTGAAAAAGCTAAATACGTCTCGAATGTTGCACTCACCACAATCCGTGCTAAAAGAACTAGGCTGATCATAATTTCTGATTGGTAGTATAATATTCGTCGTAGTTGCACTATATACTATATTATAATCTTACACATATAACAAACAATTAGGGAAAAACGAATGTATTCGATAACTTTCAAACACCCTCTTTATCAGAGTTCACCATTCAAACCAATTCAAATCGTGAAATCTGTGCACAACCTTCAGTAACCTTTTTTCACATCACAACATTCGGCATTCGGTGTTATATAGGTTCAGTTAGGTTCGTGTGGTTCGCAATACAAATATATTTATATCATATGTGATGATATGTACATGTACATAGTAAATATACATACTATTTATACTGTATCATTAAAACCACGTGGTTCCGAAGAATAGTTGTCGAAGTATTTTGACTCGATCAAATACTTATATGCTCGTATTATTCCTTTAAAATGCAGCATTACGTTTATGATTTGAAAAGCAAATTACACGAATATCGGTCTTAATTTCCGTAAACAAAAGCTCTACGGGAAAAGAGATGATACAACTCGATGATTTCTATAGGAAAGTTCTCCGAAATAACAGTACAGCGTGATATTTGTATATGTTTGTAGACATTGTTTTATCAGAAATAGAAAAATGGCGAAGATATTAAAGTTTCTTCAGACTGTAAAAAATAATTGGAAGAAGTCTGTCGTTGGAGCTGTAGCCTTCTCTTATGGAATTTCTTACAGCAAAGAAGCGTACGAGTAAGAGTCTTCTATTAAAAAATCATTTTTGAATCTGTTCCTGTTCGTGTTACTGATAACTATTTTCTTTCTTTTAGAACGGACCAATTAATGAGGCAATACTGTGAAACCGCTTCGCTGTACGGCGATGCTCCATGTACGACAAACATGAAAAATCGACACGTAACAGTTATTTTAAATCCAAACGCAAAAAACGGGTTTGTTGTTTATGTACTGATAAAACATATTCATTGTTTGTTCGATTGTTAACAACCATTTCTATTTATAGAAAAGCTAAGAAACTATTTACAAAATACTGCGAACCGTTGCTGCACTTGGCAGGAATAGCTGTGACGGTGATACAAACCAAGTCGGAAAACGAAGCAAGAAAAATTATAATGGATTTGGATACGCCAACCGATGCCATCATAGTAGCAGGAGGAGATGGCACCTTGTCAGATGTTTTGACGGGACTAGTTAGAAAATGTAATTCCAATATCAATTCAGTTAAACAATGTCCTATTGGCATTTTACCTTTGGGACAGGTGAACAGGGTTGCAAAGTCCATGTACGGCGAATACGATAATTTATCCCATGTGAGGCAGTTAGTAGAGGCTACGATGGCAGTTATATGTGAGAACTCCAAAATGATGGATATGATCGAAGTTGAGCCAATCGAAGTATGTTTACCATGCTTAGATTAGTAGTTATTCAAACTGACCAATAAACTGCGGAAGTTTATGCAATTTTTTAAGATGGTTTTTAAGAAGGGGGAACCAAATAAAATATCATTTTCAGTGCTAGTAGCCTTTGTAGATCTGAAATATATCAAAATTTTAAATTCTGTCGAAGGATGTGTAATGGCATTTTTTGAAAAGTTTCAGAAGCCATAAAGATCCGCAGTCTACTGATTAAATTATCTGAGACAACCCATATATAAAATATTAAACTACACAGTATATACTTATCATTGTAGGAAAATGCTGAAGAGCCAGTGAAGCCAATTTACGCAATGGGCATGATCGAATGGGGTGCATGGAAAGATGCGCATACTATTGCTAAAAAATATTGGTACTGGGGACCCTTAAAAAAGTAAACACAGATATTTCGAGTTCATTGATAATTTTGTCAATGTTTGTTTTATTTGCATTATGCCCATTACAGATATGCAACTTATATATTGAATGGATATAAAGATACTTTAAATTGGAACTGTGATGCAACGATAAAGTATAGTAATCCATGCGATGGCTGTTCCTCTTGTCATCAGCCTGTTGCTGTTACCACGAATAAGCGGTGGTGGCACGCATTTGTTCCAAAAAGACCGAGCACACCAGGTTTGTTTAGATATGTTTGCTAATATGAAACTGTTAAAGATACGACAATCTATTTTATAATATTGATTAACTTTCCCAGTGATCGATTATAGTAAAATAGTAAACGAACAATGTGGTGTTCCTTATGAGTTGCCTATATCAACGAACGAACTGCATATAGAAAGTTCCAATGTAGAGAAATCGGAAGCTCCATCGTCGCCACCGTCTTTGAAATTGAAAATAGGTAATTGAAAAGATATATGACAATTTATTTTCATGAAAAAATAAAATGCTTTATTTGTGATACAGGTCCAAAAGACATTGGGTACTTCTCTTTTGTGCTTGAAGGATGGAAACAAGAGACCGATAACAAATTATTGTATAAGCAGATATTAGAAGCGAAAGACATTGAAATAATACCTAAAGAGGTAAATTTTAATTACACATATATTTATATAAGCTATTATTATTTTCATATTAAATCTGTTTGCAGGTAAGTAAAGAAAAAACATTGTACATCGACGATGAAGAGTACGAAATGAAGTCAGTGAAAATTAAACTACTTTCACGGGCGGTAAAAGTGTTTTCACCCGCACTGAAAAGTTAATAAAAAGGTGATGTATAATTTAAATAAACTGGTGATCTATTTATTGTACTTCTGACTCTTTGATATGCTAGGCACATTATTAACAACGGTAGAAAAAATTCGCTATATCCCCAACTTCATGTATTTTTATAAGAAATAATTTATTGTCGTATATAAAAGGTACTTTACGCTATTGTCATCTGACATTCTTGACATTCTCGAGTATATAATCTATTTCTTTACATATGATATCGTAATACTCACACGGTTATGCTAGATATATCTGTATCCTAAACTATGAAGTTCCGTTACGGTTTTACATCTATTGCTTCCGAAGTGCACTAGAATTCTTATCACATTCATTGGTCCGCACGTGTTGAATGTAATCTTACACTAAAATTATAAAAATATATTTCTAGAGCTATATAGGCACGAAACAATCGAAATGGAATCCCACTATGTGCGAGAAACCAGCTCTTTTAAGACTTTGTAGAACTGTTAACATCATCGCAACACGCATTCGTTTCACTATCTTTTCCCGTAATTTTGAAGAAGTTCAACAACGAGGATGCCGAGCTTTTCGACGATTTTGATACTTTCTGCGGTTCCGTAGATCGTGATCTACTGTTTCTTCTGGCCGGTGTTGTGGCAACGCCGTTCAATTTCTCAGACACTGATTTTCCTGGTCTGAGCTCGAATTTTTCTCTTCGTATTCTGGTCAGCCAATCGACGTTTTCTCTGTACTTTTCCGGGGACATTTGAAGCAAATGCGGTGCCGTGCCGTCGATCACGAAATTCGGGAGATTCAACGTAGGAGAAAACACGATTTCATTATTCCTCTCCACGCTGGAGGAACTTGTGCTTGGCTCGTCCGATTCGTAGCCTTTGTGCAATCGACTGTTATCGTTGTACGGACTAAATAATCTTCGGGCACCACGATTCTCTAAATGAGCTCGTTTCGCGATCAATTCATTGCTCTCGTGTATCGGTGACAAATGCGATTTGAATTTTCCTTCGGACCGCGATCCCATCATCATCTGACAGTAAGTTCTCTTCACAGAATTGCTGAGTCTGTGACTAGATCGATTAGCTTCGATCTGGTTGATAGCATCGCTGGGACCAGGGGTGGCACCTAGCAACGACAAAGTTACCGTTTAAATTGTCTCGATATATTGGCATAGAAATGTCTTGGATGTAAGAAGACTTGTATTACGAATACATACTAGGCGTGGTATCGGATCCAGGAGTCCGTTCCTCGGACATAACCCAACGTTCGGAAATTGTTGGCGTAGTTTCTAATTTTAAACTCTCTAACGGATCTTTCGTATTAACGATTTCGGCGTGGCCACGTATTTGTATTTCCTCGTTCTCTATTTTATGTTCATAGCCGACTCTCCAGATCCGATGGCAGGAATCGTCGGAACATGTTACTATCTAAAGAAAAACAGAAATACATGTGTAAATAGAATGAAAGCTGACGGCGCAAAAAAATAGATAAGGTAAAGATAGCAGTTATTGTGTTGCACCCGGTTATCGGGCACAAATCAAACTTCTTAGAAATTAATAAAACTAACATGAAGTTTCTCCTTCGTATATAAATCAAAAGTATTACAATAATTTTTGTTTAAGATATAGAAAACATTAGGTAAAAAAATCTTATTCCCCGAGACAACGCAATTTATCGTTTCCGATTATAGAAAATGCGAAGAAACAATAATGATTCTATTGTGCTACGGCATAAAAAAAGAATTAATTAATTAATTGGTTGTCACAAATTTCTTGTGTCCGTTAAATAGGACCAAAACTTCGTTAATATTTCTTTTGCTTTTTAACAAAATTGTCCAGAAAAATTCAACGATACAGAAACAGATTGATAATCGATTGTTTATCACAAATAATGCAAAATAAATTACAGAATGCCTTCAAATTAATAAAAAACTTCTGTCACTAAATATCCACTAACTGGTACTTTTACCCTAGTGAAATTTCTATTTGTACTTTGGTTTCCCCAACGTTACACCAAGTGATACAAGTAACTTCTTCCGTATGTCCAGAGAGTTGAACTACCGGTGCACCTGGTTTGGTTGTTCGCCATATATACGCAAGTTCGTCGCTAGAACCACTAGCTATGTAACGTCCATCGGGACTTAAACAAGTCTTAACATAGTATGTTCGATTCTGATGGCCATAAAATTCTGAAACTAATGTGTAAAACATGTTAACGTTTGTTTACTTTAATATGACGAACTCATAGCCGCAAATCTTACTTGGATTAGGATTATACGATGATATGTTGTAGGCGTATATAATGTTATCCATACAACTCGCGTATAACGTGATTCTGGCAGGACATATTAACAACGACGAGAACCCGTTTCTCTTACTGTGCCCACTATAGTTCATTGTATGCTTAGCTATTGGTTCCTTCTTGTGAACGGTATAAGTTTTACGCAAATCCCACACCTTTATTAAACTGTAATATAAATAACAGTTGTTAACACACTGTATCCCTTTCACAAGTGATGTTAATATCGATAAATTTACCCATCGCCAGCTGCACAAGACAATAAATTAACATCGTCTTGAAATGCTAAACCGGTAATACTTTCTGCTCTGGATGCCCGATTGATCGCTCTTCTCTGTCTCATGTTGCCAATGAATCCAACGTAATGCGCATTGGCGATACAATTGTCTGGTTTATGTTGTCCATGATGGTTGGCTCTAATGTCCCATAACATTATAGAGCCATCTCTAGCTCCCGTTGCAAACACAGCTGAAATAAATTGGCATTGATAAATACTTCTGGGAATATATTTTTGATAGGATCATGACATAATTACCTTGATCTTGATAACGAAACACAGCAGTCTTAAGACTCCTAGTATGACCATGAAAATAGTCAACCTGTCTTATTTCGGAACCAGAGAAATCCCATAATCTGGCAGTATGATCTCCAGATGCTGTCACTAATTTCAATTCTCCAGGCATCCAGGCAACGTCAAATATTGCATTGTAGTGTGCCTGGAAATAAAATTAAATGTCTTTGTTTCTATGCAATTAATATAATATTTTATATTGAAAATTTCATGCAAAACGTATTGCTCGTAGAACTGTTTTGCTAATAGTATATAATAATATTACCTGAGTTTTTCCCAATGGTCGATCGCACGCCGCTTGAGCATTAGTATTTTGAATCGCGATCTCTCCGTCCTCGTTCGCTAAAGCAAGTATTTCCTCGTAGCCTTCTGTAGTGCAAAATCGGCACGCGAAAACCGGCGACTCCGGATTATAGTCGACTTCGTTCGCATTCGGAGTGATACCACGATAGACATCATTTTGATAGCACTTTAAACGGTACAGAGCGATATCGTAGTCACGTATCGATGCTGAAATGTGATTTAACGTATGAAAATTCGTTGTAGAAAGTGGAGATATTTTAATTGACAATTCGGTTAACAATGACGCTACGTGGGTTATATATAACCTATCAACGGATATCTAGATTTCATTCGATTTTCTCATGGTTTCTAATATATTGCAATGTATTTACCCGATCCTTGTTCACGTCCCACAATGGAGCGCACTAAAGTCATCCTGAAACTACATTAAATCAATGTTTTGTTGTTACACATTCGAGAATTGTTCGTACACGCGAGTTCGTAGTTCGTACGCGGGAAAAATCTGTCAGTTTTCCCGCACATGCGCACTCGAGTACTCGTACAGTACTTGCAGTACTTGGCAGTAGTCCAGTGTTACCAAACAGGGGTAATCGAAAAGGAATCGGGGGGAATACAAGTATCCCCCCTCTGATGACCAGAGTAATATCAAGTAATATGTGACACGTTGCGCGACGAGAATAGAGTGAGGCTCAGTGAGGCAGAGTAAGGCGAATGGGAGACACGTTGCGCATGCGCGATAGGGACTGAACGGTGGAATAGGATAGTGGAAGGGGATAAAGGTGGAGAGCCTGGAGGGGAAAAGAGGTTGGTTTCAACCTCATTCTGGCATCACTGGGCAGTACTGACAGAGTGGGGCCACCGGGGCCACGTGCTTGCATGTGGCGCTGCAGTCGTATAGTCTGCGCCTGTGCAGAGAAGTCCTAGTTCAACTAATATAGGACCGTCACGTCAAGTGTTTTGCTTCCGTGAGTGTGCTGCGTAGATATTATAACTTATAACTGTGACTTTTTTTGTTCCAACATGAAAAATCTTTTCTATTTTGATCAGTTTATTCGGCAAGTGTTCGGTGTTTCTTTGTAATATTATTTCACGAAATTCTTTTATTGTAAAAATTCGTATATATTGAAAAGAAGAAAAACTTTCAGATTTACCGCCAACACTGTGAAACATTCGACAATCACTAAACTTACTTTCGGTCAAAGTACGTACTACGTAGTGTCAATTCTTCCGTGTGCCAGTGCCAGTTCCTGTTGCACCGAAAAGATAAACTGACGTATACAGCGACTGCGTTGAATATAAGAAAAGATTGGTATATTTCAATTAATTAGCAAAGATGCTTTCGCTCGTGAAGAATAGTGTCGCGACGAAACGAGGATTCATTAAATATGGTACGATTAATTAATTCATAATTCAAATACATTATACTTAATCGAACTCGATCTGTATAGGCGTGATATATGTAGTTCGATATTTTCAATAATACGGGTACAAAGTACAGTATCGAGATGCTTGATTATGTTACGTTTGTCCAAATATTTGAATGGATCAAGCAGTATTTCTTTTTCGTTTGGAGATGAAAAAGATATAATTACTTTTTTTATTCTATGCATTAGGAGCTGCCATAAATTATTGGAATGTAATTGTAAATAAATCGTACGCGACCAAAGACAATGCTGCCAAGAACATTGTGTACATTGACGGTGTTAGGACACCATTCTTGCAATCTGGAACAAGTTACAAAAACTTAACGCCGTATGATCTCGCGAGACATTCACTGGTGTAAGTTACGTGTTACTAGACTGTGGATTTTATAGATTTATTTTCCATTAAAAACCCAGGATCTACTTATTACATGTATCATTGTATTATTTATTAATTTACCAGGGCCTTGCAGAACAAAATTAAGTTTCCTCAAGAAGTGGTGGAATACATAGTTTATGGTACTGTTATGCAAGAAGTAAAGACATCCAACATTGGCCGAGAAGCTGCTCTAGCAGCTGGTTATAGCGATCGTACTCCCGCACACACAGTAACAATGGCATGCATCAGTAGCAATCAAGCTCTTACAACTGGTATGGGTCTGATTGCTTGCGGTGTATATGATGTGATTGTTGCTGGTGGAGTTGAATTTATGTCAGATATACCGATCAAACACAATCGACGTATGAGATCTTTGATGCTGCAAGCTAACAAAGCAAAGACCCTTGGACAAACATTGTCTCTGCTTGGTAGTATTAGGCCACAGCACTTTGTGCCAGATGTGAGTCACCTCTTGACAAAATAATATTCTAAAAAGTATCGACTGCACTGTATAATCTTGTTACGGTTACAGTTACCTGCTGTGGCAGAATTTTCGAGCGGGGAAACAATGGGACACAGTGGCGATAGATTAGCTGCAGCATTTGGAGTATCGAGAAAGGAACAGGACGAGTATGCTTTACGTTCGCATACTTTAGCGGCTAATGCGCAAAGACAGGGATATCTTACAGACATAGCTCCTTACAAAGGTAGTAACGGTTTAGCAATAAATCATAAAGTTTGTTAATACTATACCTTATTATTTTCTGCAGTTCCAAATGTGGACAAAGTAGTCGACAAAGATAACGGAATTCGTGTCTCTACACCCGAACAGTTAGCCAAATTGAAACCAGCTTTTGTTAAACCATACGGTTCTGTGACTGCTGCTAATGCTTCCTTCTTATCCGATGGAGCTTCTGCAGCCTTGATTATGTCAGAACAAAGGGCTCTTCAGCTTGGCCTTACTCCGAAAGCGTACTTAAGAAATTTTACTTATGTTTCCCAAGATCCGGTCGATCAATTGCTTTTGGGGCCAACTTATGCAATACCAAAGGTTACAAATTTTCACTTTTCGTGCGCATTTGATATACACGGTATTCGACGTAAAATTATAAAATTTATTGCAGGTATTAGAGAAGGCTAAATTAAGCATGAAAGATATAGGAGTATGGGAAATACACGAGGCTTTCGCTGGACAGATTTTAGCGAATTTGAAAGCGATGGATTCCGATTGGTTTGCACAGAACTATCTAGGAAGATCCACGAAAGTAGGAACTCCTGATCTTAGTAAATGGAACGCGTGGGGTGGATCTTTGTCGATCGGTCATCCGTTCGCAGCAACTGGAATTCGATTAGCAACTCACACAGCCAATCGACTTATTAGAGAAGATCAACAGTTTGGATTGATCGCTGCTTGTGCGGCTGGCGGACAGGTAAATGTACTTTCATAATGATGTTTTCTATCAACTAAATTCTTCTCTGTAACTATGTTCTGTACCCTGCAGGGAGTGGGAATGATTATGGAAAGGTATCCTGGTGCAAGAGTGTGAATCACGAGAAAGACTTGATCGATTTGTACAGAGTAAACGTAAAGTATGCCACACTGAGGAGAATCTATATATATATATATATATATATATATATTTTTTAGGAGAAACATAATTTTTTACAATACGCTTTTTATAAAATGTTTTATGAGAAGTTATTTAAATACATCGTTCGTAAAATTGTATTTTCGCAGGCAATTGTGTTTTATTACTAGATTGCGGACTTTTATGCATTTATGACGAAATTGGCTGGGTAAATTTAAGAATACTGTAATGTTGTTTTTAATGTAACAAAGTGATTAAGGGGTGAAATCAATTTTTGAACATTTTATTTTGCATGAAGATCCGCAGTCTGTTTATTACTTTTAATCCGAAGTAACATGAAAGAGGGAAGGAAGAGATTGTTCTGTTAAATGGTGCCTTACAGCATTGTCTAAAATAGTTTTGATGTCCTGACAACCGCACAGGACACGTTTCTTTAAAGATTCGAAATTCGATAAATGTAAACGTTGACCTGCTCCTTGAGCTACCACTATGAAACCATCTTTGGATGAGCTATCGCTGTCCGGCAACGCGACAACAGACAAGGTAACACCGGGAGCACATTCTTCTACATAATTTGCATCTAATACTCCTGTTCCTAGAGTTTTATCTTCGTCTTCTACGGTTGGTCTATTGATTAGAGTTACGGTGCAACCCACAGCATAATTCTATAAAATAAATAATCTAGCTTAGAAATTTATTGTGACAAACAAAATAGAAATTTTGTTCCATATCGTATGGTACCTTAATGGGAATTCCAGCGTCTATCAAAGCAAGCGTGGCTGCGTTTACAGATGCACAGTATTCACTTCCATCTACTTGCAACACCTCTACATAAATATCGATTTGCGAGCGTGGATATAATTCTAAATGTATTATTGCTTCCATAGCATGTTTCAATTGGAGCGATCTTTCTTGCGATTTCCTATCGCCTCTTGGTCTTCGTTTACGTTCACCAGAAGACAAACTAAACACTGCCATGCTATACTGACAGTTCACTATGCCTTTGGTAACATTGCTCGAAGATCTTCCGGTAGAACCTCGCGGCTATATTTGTCAAATAATTCGTTAAACAACTAATCTCTTAAACAATACGTTCAAAAAAAATATGAATCATAACCTGATGTGGTCCGTACACCGTTGCAAGAACTTTGGTGTTACCCTGTTCGATGTATGCACTCCCATCAGCTTGTCCGAAAACTCCCATTTTCACGCGTATTTGTCGTAATTCCAAAGCACGTCTACCATCAGATCGCAATCCATTTTCATCCTCGATACTTTCTGCTTCGATCATCCTTTCTTTCAAAATTTACCTGCACGAGTTAACTGTACCGTAACCTAAAAATCATCAATTGAACAGGCGAATGTAATGGAGACTAAAATTTAAAAGAGATGTACTTTCCTTCGAATTTCGAACCTCTGTAGTAAATTATTAGAAAATTATATATTCCATTTTGTTTTATCTTGTGTTCCTTCGTTTTCATGAAATCTTTACAATTTATTTGTACAATAAATATATTTTTTATAACTGATTGTATTTATATTCTGTAAAAATTCTATCACATTTTTCATTTATTTCTTTATTTGTCAAAACTTACAACTTTGAAACTTTGTACATTTCAAAGTTCCCTTCGAATCTTCAAAGAGTCGAAGCTTTGGAAGGTAACAGCCCTAATCGAGACTGCTAAGCATTTCTTTCCGTGAACCGAAAAATCAACTTTCTTTCGTCAACGTTTATGTAACATTAAAATTGGAATGAAAATGAATACACAGTAATATTGATTGTACAAGTTCCTTACTTTATTGCATTTTTATCAATACAAACAAAAAAGAAGATTACTGAGCCAGTTGAGCTTGTTTCTCTACATTTTGTTCTATCTCTGAGAGCCCTAGTTTCTTCAATAAATTATTCTTATCTGCGAAGAATTCTTTGTACCACATGATGGTGTCTTGTTTTTCTTGAACCGTCATGTATGGATTTTTCGAAAGTCCTACACACACTAATTCCATAAAATGCCGTAAGGGACCTTTAGTTGGACACCATCCTGCCAAGTGTCGATCCAAGAACACATGTTCCGAGAAATGTATGTTATGTTCCTCATCCATTCCTGCGTGATTGAAGAATAGATTTTTTCATAAAATATATTACGAGGAACAATAATAATATTTTTATAATAATACCTTGTTCATTGTCGATAGGGAAGTTCCACATTTTTCCTTCCTCAGTCCATTGAGCCATTTGTTGAAATGCATTCTCTGGATAATGTTTGGTAATCATTTTCATATATTTCTCCTCGCACGTGTTCCATGTATTGAGTTCAACAGTCTTTGAAGGTGATTGATCGACTTCACCAAAAATTTTAAAATACGTACTCATATCCTCTTGGTCCCTAAAGTTAATTCAATATTACGATTGTGAACAAATGTATTTATTTATAGCAAATCGAACCTTTTTTCTTCTCCTACATCGTCGACGAATAGAATCCAATGTAGAGGTGATATACCAGCTTCTCTTTTCATATAATCTCTCTTTGGCTTTCTAGTTTCAAATCTGGATCTTCTTGGTTTACCCTGATTTAACATCATTCTGCTTATAGACGGTTCTTGTAGTCTCATTGCTTGTTCCTCTCGTCTCTCTTGTCTCTGTTCTCTCTCTGGACTCTCTTGTCTTGATCTTCTTAGCCCATGGTAATCCTTTAACAATGCCTTAATTACTGATGGCTGTTTCTCTTGCTTTTGATGTTCCTTCGATGACGGGGGTTGACTTGCTTCTTCTCGACTCTTCCTTAATAATTCTTCAATTAAGGATAACTGCTCAGATTTTTTTGGTAACGAGGCATTACTCGTATACTGTTCTTCTTGTAATTGTCGTATCACAGATGGCTCCGGAGGTTTCTGTTGTGGCACGGCTTTCCTCGTAGATGATTGTTCTTTTTTTTCTTTTAACAATTGTTTAATTATGGATGGCGTTGGAGGTTTCCTTTGTGTCGGACTCTGTCTCCGTGGTTCTTCAGTTACGGATGTTTCCCTTTGTAACAAGAATTTACTTATAGATACTTCTTTCTTTTGTTCTTGTAATAATTGTTTAAATATGGATGGCTCTTCAGGTTTCTTTTGTTCCCCATCCATTCTTAACGATCTCCTACTTATAGAGTCTTGCTCTGTTTTCACATCTGCTGTTCCACGTTCATTCGTGTAGCTTTTAAACCCTGAAATTCTACTCTTAGTTTCATTGCTCGTCCTGGTCTTCGATCTCTCATGTTTTAACATGTTTTGTGCATCCTTGGATTTCAATTCTCTCGGTGATTCCCTGCTGTGAAATACATTACACATACGTTAAACTATAGAAATATTATTTTTTTCACATATACTATATACTGACTATATACTTACGTCAGCTCTGTAGATTTTGGAAGTTCCTTACTTTTGATAGCGGAAAGGCTAAATAGCAACGACGAAACGATTTTCTCTTTATCTCCTCCAACAGATGAAGTTAATACTTCAGCTGCTTTCATTATACGGTGTTCTAAAGTGAAACGTCATTATAGAGTAAATTTAACAATTAGTTTTATTAATTCCAAAATAGATTACACATATACCTAACAGCTCTGTTTTATCCTTTTCGTTTATCTTGATATCCACCTGCTTCGAAGGTGTTTTCTTTAAAAGCAATAATAGAGTTACTGTGCATTTTAACGGAAACTAAATTTCCACTGAAAAGAATGAAATACTTACTTGCACGTAATGATCTATTAATTCGTACAGATCCAAATCCTTCTGTTCTAAATTACTATTGCTTGTAGCCATTTTCACAGTTTGTTTCGGGCGTCTGGTGTCTAAATCGCTATCAGAATCTGATGAATCTGATGAAGACGAGCTCGAACTTAATCGAATCTTAATCGTATTGTGTACCATGCTTATCCATTTGTTGGGTATCGCAATTTGTGTTCTAGTACGTACAATAATTACTGATATTAGATAGTTGTCACGACGAATATTAAGGTTAGCAGATATATTAATTATTATAAATAAGTTAGTAGACGTTAACATGATTTGCGTCGACGCTTACCTTGGAATATGTCGTACGGACAACATGTTTTTATGATTATTTATTACTGTTTCTACTGCTGGTGCTTACAATTGTGTAATGTTAGTGTGTCGATATTAAATAATTCATTGAAGTATACTATATACTCGTACTGGTATCGAGTCAAGTATTGCGACAAAACGACATTAAATAGTTTTACCACGCATCATTTAACAATGATGTGTTTATTTCAATATTAGCTTTTCAGAATTCAGAATCGTATGCATTTATAAAAGCGTAAATACGAACAATTCAGGATTCAGAAGTATGATACAACTACCACTGGTTGAACTGAAGTTAGCAGGTTAGCAGTGAATGATAAGTCTAATCGAAAACATCTTCCGAAATATTCGATTCAAATTAATGAACGCGTGTACACTTTTCCGCCTTTATTTATTTTGTATGAATTAATAGAAAGTGAAACGCGCGGGTATACAGAGAATGAAACATTGGTCCTCTATTTAATGCACAACGTATCTGAACGTTTATTTAAAAAATGTTTTATTTTACAGATTCATAATATTCGAAGCTAGTTTATTGCATATACATAACAATATAATATATATATATATATATATATATATATATATATATATATATATGTCTGATTTTCTCCCTTATTTTATCAGGCAAAACACGCGACTAAAGGTGTTTCGTAAAAAGATGCGCCTGTTAATGGGATCCAATAACTCGAAAACTGTGAATTTAAGATACAATTATAATTTATAAATTTTCATTTACAAGGCTTATAGTATAATCTTTAATATTAAAATAAACTTACATAATAATGCTATCTTGAAAATTTTAATCGGGTCACGATGAACCCCAACACCTCGCCAATCACATAATAAAGAGCTTACATGGTAGATTAAAAGTAACCGGTAGAGAATTTTGGGAAAATTTACGCGTTATCTTACAGCAAACGAACTTAAAATCCGACAAAATGCTTACACACACTTTCTGTTCCCGTTGTTCACGTCGGACCCAAATCTTTCAGCAAATACGTAATTGATTTGCTAAATCAGTTAATCGATAATAATACATACACGCCAGCCAAGAGCTTAAGTAAGCTGTATGCGTAATTACAAAGCGCGTCTCTTATAATATTAGTTTCTCTGCGCAATTAATTAACAACTTACACTTAATGTCTAATTGTGTTACTGATACTAGGGGGGAAATAAGTCAATTTAATGAAAGGTACAGCAATAAATTACGTAAGTGAATAAATATATATCAAAATATATGGTCAATATGAAACAGGTCCATCCATACTGCGATAGAAATTCCCTTCGTTGGACACATAGAACTTTGGCTCTCTTTGCTTGCCAGGGTAATAAAAAACGTGACGTGGTTGTAAAAGACATCAATCAAGACGAAGATAAATCAAGCATTATGTTTGGATCTTCTAATGCTGGTAATGGTAATTCGTTTTTCTCTTCCTCGACTCTGGCATCCGACATCTTTAGGAACTTAATCACCTTTTCGGTAGCAGCAATTCCGCAACTACTTACTTCATTCTAGAAAAACAAGCAAATAAATTATATCCGTTCGATTCGATTACGAACGATGTTCATTAAAAAAAAAATAATTCGAGTAGTTACCGATGCCGTTAGATTCATGAAATTGAAAAATTTCTGAAGTACAGACACCATAGCTGTAAAATTATTATCTGGAAGTCTACTGCGTACCAACGATTCGTAATCCTAGAAGTAAACATTGTTATTAGTAAACATTCCTATTTATGTATACACGACGAATAGGTGTTGGTTCTTTTCAAAGATACACACCTTATTATCCATTATTAAGTAACCAAGTAGGAGGACGACGTACGCCCCTATTAAAGTATGTTCCATATGACGTCCCGCTTTTTGTAATACTGGAAAGTAAAAGATAGATTATACTCGATGCGCTGTACATTGCAGTAACTTCAAAGTATCGTCCGGTTTATACAAACATTTCGTAACAGTTTCTTCGATAAATTCCTCCTGAGATTTAGTTGTGGTTGACACAGTCTCAGTTTGCTCGCAATCTTTTTCTCCGTCCAAAATAGCATCTGTCTTTTGCTCTTCGGCGCGTGCTAATTCCTCTTGTTTGTAAAAAAGGTCGATCAAAGATTCTACTCCGCTTTCCTCAGATGCTGAACAAAGGAAATGAATTATCATATAATAATCAACCTAGAAAAAAATACGCTGAATCCATTCGATTTATTAGATATTTACCATCAAAAATATTTTCTGGAGACGGCGGAGCTCTCGACTCGATAAGAAGTTGTTTATTATCGTCACATTGCTCTACTAAATTTATCAACATAATCAACGCCAACATCATCATATCGAAACGCTTCTCTTCGGGAAGTGACTCGGGAACGCGTAACAAAAGATACAAACTACAATCCAAAACACCAGTTTGTGATCCTACTGATTTGCTTCCGAAAGCTAAAAGATATCATAAATATTAGAAAATATATAAAGCTCTCTGAAGATTACAACATCGAAAGACTACGACTACGCGTGGACTTACATTGTCTATTGAATCGATGTGTAAGATTAATGAGAACCTTAATAATAGCAAACAGACATTCTCTAATAACAGCACCAGTAGAAGTTTTATCACTTGGATCTATGGTTGGATAAATAGGAATTTCTTGTCCGCAAAGATGGTACAAATTCGCTAATGTGCTGACTAAAACTCCATTCTCGTATTTCAATAAATATACTTGATTCTCCTCGTTCATGTGAGTAACCTGGAATAATCAAATACATTTAGAATAATTCTTGGCAGCAGAATCTGTCTGCACCGTTTCATTATTTACTCACATTTTCTAATACACGTAGACATCTATCAACTTTACGTAATTTGTCTAATAAAGGATCTGACCAACCAGATCTCGTAATATCCTGAGCATTAATATGACGGTGACAATCTCTGATTGTTTTAACAATGTGTTCTAATCCTCCCAATTCTCTAAGTTCCTCTTTAAACCATTCGCCAGCACGTTTCGATGTAAGACTGAGAAGTGTTTCCATAGCAAGTTGACCAACCTAATGAATAAATGAACAAATAAATAGATAATTGTTTTATCGTCAGTTTCGTATCGTAAATCACAAAGAAAAATATACTTACGGTTATGTTATCAAGATTTAAATGTTTCGCGTGTCCTTGAGCTTGAATATCAGCACACAATTGGCGCACTTTCTCTCTATTTTTTAACAATTCTGCCCCGCTAAGGCCACAATCATCGAGTGCATCTTTGTGACTGGCATCGGATTCTAACAAACTTAACATTAATTCCAAGCAATCTCGATCTAAATCCATAGCTAAACGGTCTTGACTTAATACAAACATTACTGTTGCTGTACACAAAGCAAGGCTCTGAAGAAAAGAAATATATAATAATATTCCTTGGACTTTTCGGACTTGAGAATTTTATATTTATAACATATACAAGCGCATTTCATGAAACTGAATTTATATGTATATACATACCTGATCCTTGGTCGCGTCGTGAAGCGCTTTGAAGAACTTGGCAACAGTTCCATGAGCACGTACGTGCATCCGAAACGCAGGTGCCATGCACTTGCTCGCTAATCGTATAGCTGAAAGACAACGAGTAGCATTCGGATTGTTCTCCCTTAAAGTGTCTAATATATATTCAACATCGTCATTAAACTCTTGAAACTCTCCGCTTTCTTGAATTTGATGTGCTTTCTTCACATTCTTTACTACAGTGTAGAACTGAAAAATAAATCTTACATTAACATTTTCTTTTGGCGCAGCTATCATCTCGTTCATCGATACTGTACACGGTGTATAAAAAGTAATAAAAAGACGAATGTTCCTTTAAATTTCGTTTGTTTCGCGGCACGCACACGATTATGTTCTGTCTCACCGACACCGTCAAGTGGACTGTGTACTACTGGACTGGTACTTTTGTCTATACACATAATTCTATTCAATCAAATTTTGCAAAAACTTCAACAGCTTATATCTTAATAAGTATTTGTTTACGACATATGTTTCCTTCCAAACTTTTTCTCTTTTCGATGTGTAGAAGGTGTTGACGTAAATACAAACTTTAACAACAATTTTGCGGCAAGTTTCTTTTACAAATTCACCCCTAGGACGGATGACCATTACTTTTTATATACCCTGTACAATCGAAAGCATTATGCTCATCAAATATATACGTACACCCTTGACTTTTTTGCCACAACGCACGCTGGTTATAGCATCGGATTCATCCTCAAAGCCCGCAACAGCTTCAGGATACGTGACAACTCTGGTCAGTTGCGGAGTATCGAATTCTTCCTCGAATTCTACAGGCCCTGCGTTGCTATGGGATCCTGAAGCAGTGGTTGGCGTATTGCTACCAGCAGTAGCAGTATCCGTGGCGTTCGATTCTTTGTCGCTATCGCACCATTTATGTTTGTACAGCGCCCTTCTCTTATTTCCGTTTGTTGCGCCCGTAGAGCGACTTTTGAAAATACTACCCTTTTTGGTAGCAGGTTTTTGAACAGTCGCGGACGGTGCATTCTGGGGCTGAGTCTCCGCCACCGTGCTCGTTACAAGCAAAGGTGCGTCACTCTCCGCATTACCACTAACACCTTCGCTGTCGTCGCTACCAGAAAACCAATCTTGATCGACTAAAGTTTTAGCTGTCGCTGTGTCGTTATCAGTGACCCGGGGCGGCTGTTCGGTTTCCACGTCGTGATCAGGTTCTGGTTCGGGTTCAGGTTCAGGTTCTGCTTGTGGTTCTGGCTCTAGCTCGTGTTCCTGTTCCAGTTCTGGTGTCTGAACCGTTTCAGAATCTTGCGAAGCAGGTTCTGGCTGTGGAGCTGGTTCCGAGATGACCTCGTTCGTCGGGATATCTATTGAACAGTGTTGAACCTCGTCCGGAACTGTTCCGGCGGCTTCTTCGGTTTCTGGCGCGTTTATTATCATTGGTCTCGTCTGCATAGGATCAGAATCGCTGGACAGTATGTCGATCAATTCTTGGGTTGTGGTTGGCAGTGGTTGATCACGCCCAATCAATGGTTCAATCGCTGGCTTACAGGAGTACGTTGAACCACAATCAGTCTTAACGATATCGTAATGAGATATTAAGGTGTTGTTCGAATCGGTGACCGATTTTCTAAGGGTTAAAGAAAGACCAGAACTATGCGAATTCGGTGTTACCGGTGCGGCGGACACGACGGGGGATGGTGTTAAGTCTAAATGTAGATTTTTCGCTCGACTACGAGTAGTTCTTCTCATCTCGGAATTTTCTAAAGGTATCGAGACCGTCGAGACAACAGGTTGATGGGAACGGACCGTTTTAGGGTCAGATTTTGTCACTTCCGTGGCAATGCTCTTACGTTCGACGTCTGTTTTCGTCGGACTCATAAGCGGCGTTGAAATTCTGTATGTCTCGGGCTCAGGCTCCGGAGCAGCCTGGACGTTCGCACACACTAGTCGCGCTGTGCCTTTGCATATTCTCAATACGATTGGTGGTTTACCTTCCTCTCTATTCGGGGTTACGTCGTTATTGGTTGCATCTACAGTTTCCGCAACCACCTTCTTAGCCGCGGCGTTCGACACTTTCGTCAAAGATTGTTTTGGTGGCGGCGGCGGCGCCGGCGGCTGCAGCTGCGGAGCGGATTTCTGCGGACGAGTTCGTCCGTAATGTGAATCAGGTACTTGTTTGTATATTGCCACATCCTGGCGAGATTCTTCTGTCGGAGGTGGAACATTTCTACTCTTAAAAAACTTCTTAGGTTTAACGGCCGGCGGTGCTACGTCCGGTTTATTGTCTGGATCAGTTTCGAACGAAAACGGATCTTTCCCGGAATTGACGCGGGCATTCTGATTCCCATAATCAAGCTTTATTCTCTTCGCACCGAACGTGTTGTGAATATCATCTCTTCTTCCTACAAACAAACGAACGCTCATAATATTTGTGGAAGACATCGGAGGATGCCTTTCCATAAATACAATTATATGTAGGTATATCAGGGTGTTCGGCAACAATTTTACTATTCTTGATCTTCATTTTATATTGACCTAAAGGATTGTCTCTTAAATTTTCTCCAATCTGTTGCCGAACATTCTGAATAAACATTATTCGCATGGATATCTGTATTAATTGGATGTTGAAGGCACCAGACTTAATTGTTAATTGATATATATGTATATATGCGATACACAGACTGCAGGTCTTTATGCAAAATAATTTCTAATTATTTCCTTTCTGAAGATGCGATGAAAGCTTGATAGCAATACAAGTATTAAAAGCATTTTAAGTATTCTTAGTTATCTTAATTTAGACTAACATCGTTAAAATATAAGTCTTACACTCAAATGAAGAACGGCAATGGCTGGTCTTGGTTCAAAGTGTTAAGATGTTCAATAGTTTGGAAACAATGCATAAAATCTATAGTCTAACAGTATATATATGTAGATTGCAGATCTTTATGCATTTATGGCTACTGAAAATGTTCAAAAAAGGCTCGAATATAAAATTTGAAAGAATTTTGTATAATTTTTATTTGTTTTAGATCTACGAAGGGTATTCCCATTAGAAATAGGATTTGATTTCATTCCACTTTCTTAAACTTTATGTCTACAAAAGACACATTAGAAAATGCATGAATATCCGCAGTCTACGTATATGTATACATATATATGTGTGCGTGTCTGCGATATACAACGTAATGATACATGCAACAGCGATTGATAATGGGAAAAGCATACCATTGATATTTGTGCTTCTGATAGATGTGAAAGATGTAATACCCCATTTTCCAACAGTGCCCGCTGATTTAGCAGCGGAAGGTCGATTGCTGTTCTCCCTAAAAAGCTTATCGAATTGAATGCTTCCAGGCGTCACGCTGGTGACCTTACGGCTGTAAGATTTTGTATAACTACGGGACGTCATGTTGTATTCCTCGGTGTCTCGGAAACGTTCGACATCTCAATAGACACAGTTAAGTATATCCATCTTCATGATCTCCAAATGTTATCAGGCATGTATGGTAAATAACCATTGACCGTTCTCGCACGGTTTTGGTGAAACGTTGCGAAAGAAAAATGAAGCTTCAACGCATCGGAGCCTCGTTCGTCGTGATTAATTGTAAATTCGTGAGGAAAAAAATCAAAAGCCAATATCTTCGGAACATATGAAAGAAACAAACGCCATGTTTCATTCGCTATTTATCTCGATGCACAAATTTACGAATGTATAACTCTCAAATTCGATTTCGATTCGGAAACATTGTCGTTGCGCTCATTATTCTTAGTCTCGTATTCACACTTGTTCCTTCTGTATGCAAGACTTTTATATATCTGCATAAGTACAACTAAAAATATTAGTCATAACATGATCTTGAGCCATCTGTCGATGTTTTTCGTTTCAAGATTTAGATACATACCATACACAAAAAAACGAGCAATACAATACACAGGATTGTATGTAATATGTGCGAAAGTTCCCTACCTTATCGGTAGAAAATCATCCAATCAAAATCTATTTTATACAACGAATAAATCACTTATCTTTCCGCTTGATTTCTGATTTGTGCGAATCTCCATTGTGTATTCGCGAGCGTTTCATATATTCTATATACATCTACATAGATATAATTCATTTCTAATGCTTTCTGTTACATCAAGTTTCCTTGCTTTATAAGCTATTCTCTCTGCTCTAAAATATACAGTCATTTTTTGCTTTTACTATTATCTTTTATTATTATAAGAAATTATTATTATTACATAGATGTATTATTTTTTTATGATTTTAAAATCTATTAATTAATAGAGGAGAAATCATTTATTGACGTGTTCACTTTTGAAAATTTTCCAACAATTCTGAATTTCATAAAGATCCGCAGTCTAGTAATAAAATCATTTACTATATATATAGGGATATGTTTATAGGGAGAAATAAGGAAATAAACCACCGTTCCTAATTTATCAATCTTTATTGATCTCATGATCTTTATCTTTATCAAATACGACTGTATTGGACTTGATTGGACTGTATCTACATGACCAACAGAAATCGTGGCCCTCGTGTTTGCTATATATATACTGCCATATACATTGATATACATGCGGTGTGTCTACCTGTCAAATAATATACATGATATACATCCAAATGTCAAAGTTTGTAATATGTACATGGATTTGATAATATCAACAATTTGAAGAACTATGTATGATTTTGCACTAGATCGTGCGCTTTTTACACATATCATATAAGATGAACAACTCTCTATCGTAATTAAGGTTAAAAAGATACATGTGAGATTTTACTTTCTCTTTATTAGTTCTTAATTATAGGACGTCGAAAGCGTATAGTAATCTATGAATTTAGGCGTATTTAATAGAGTTAATCTTAAGGTAATTTTTCGTTCCAAATTATTTGTTTTCTTTTTTCCAATCGTTTTATAATATTATAATATTACCGTCTTGCATATTTTAGGACTCCCAAGGAGGAATGTATTCCGAATGGGCTTCTCTAAGCATTTTAGTTCAACAAGGTTCGGAAGAGAGTCAAAGCGTCCTAGAAAAATTCTCTCCTGGAGCAGGAAAAGAAGTAGCTTTGTCGATTGTGCGTCAACTAGCAGCCAACCTTGGTATAACCCAAGCAGCCGAACCTAGTCCGTTGTGTTCTGACAAAGAAGTTCAATGGTGTATGGAAGTAATATGTTTTGGATTGTCCTTACCCCTGGCTGAACACGACACAGTAAGGGACTGTGTTAATGTGTATTGCGAATGGCTATCGGCATTATACTCTACACCAAAGATTTGTGTACCTGCACCGATCATAGATGATCCGAATTTCTATGCCAGGAAAATAATAAGCCATTTCCATAATTTATTTGTGCCACGAAAAGGAGAAGGTAAAAACAACAGCTTTGCATTTCTTTCCTCTTCTTCTATACATAATGTCAAATCAAAAGCCGTTGGCGCTAGCAAGAAATATTTATCAAATTACGAAGTATCAACCATCTAACAATCTGCAATGATCTTTTTTTTTCATAGTCTGGCCATTTTTATATCAGGATCTAGGTAATTTCTATTTCAGAGAACCATTTCTTACCTAATCTATGAACATTTCTATATATTTGTCGTAACATAGGTTGCATCTGTGAAATGTTCGATATTATTTATAGGAACCGATACGATTAATAGACAGGCTGTTTTGTGTCACAGAGTACTTAGAACACTGCAACAGATTGCAAGAGGCCCTGCAAATTTAGAAAGGGAAACTTGGGAAAGCCTACTATTATTTCTTATTGGAATTAATGATGCACTTTTAGCTCCTCCTGCGACTCGGGAAGATGCTGGAGAACAATTATGCGAAAGAGTTCTAGGCGTACTTTTAGAGGTATATAATGCTATATACATATATAATACAATGATGAAAAAATCTTTTTTTGAGCATATTCTTACATAAAAAATTGTTTTAGGTGTGGCTAGTGGCGTGCGAACGTAATTTCCCTTCACCACCGTTATGGCGTACTCTACGCGAGTCCTGTCTTCGATGGAGGCACAGATTAGCGTTGGTAGAACAATGGAATCGCGTCTGTCTTGCTCTCACTGCAAGACTATTGCAAATTATGTATGGTCCAATGTTCCCAGAACTAAAAATAAGTTAGTCAATCTGTTATTAGTAATCGTAATATTGATATTAACAATTTCTAACATATATAATGACACGTTTAGGCGAAGAAGACTCTCAGCTTGTACCGCCTACGATGTCGGATGAAGCGGTCGCCCAAGCATGGTACCGACTTTTAAGAACTATAGGAGATCCGGTCGATTTATGCAGACCGGCCGTTGTTTCGCAAACTCAAGCATTTTTACAGTACGCCATCGCCAGCCCGAATGTTATAGATCCTTGTCAGCATCCTTGCTTGCAAAGTTTACCGCAAATATTTCTGAAAGCCATAAAAGGTATAGCGGGTCAAGTTGACGCGTTTCTTGGTAAGTACATATGCCGTCGATTGAATTCTGTATAATATTGTAGTGCACAGAGACACGCGATCAGCGTTTACATGAATTATAAGAATAAGTTGTATATCGATTCCACTATAAAAAAAACTAGAAAATAGTTTTCTTGATCTGCTCCGATTTTCAAAAGTAGCACATTTACTTCTACAGCTTACTATCTCTGGTGATGGTTGCACGCAGTCATAAATGTTTTAGGAGTTTCACAGGCATGTTGCTGGGAGGAGTGTTGTGTATCCTCTATGGCGTCTGGATCTGCCAGTATTGGCAGCGGGGGTATGGGGTGGGACAAATCGAGTGGCAAAGACCTGACACAACCTTCTCCTACACCGCCAACACAGCGCAGACTTGCCAAAAGTTTCAGTGTTACACCTTCTGCCGTTACTAAGGGTATTCAGCACTTCTCTTCCGATCTTCTCTGATAGCATCTGCTTGACATGCAGTAACGTTGTACATTAATTGTACATATATGTATACATATTTAAACAATTATTTCTAAAACCTTATAAAGCAATTCTTCTCTTAGCAAAGCATTAAAATCTTAAGAAGATAATTTAACCATTGTTTACCATTTTTACCATTGTTCTTTCCAATTGTAGGAATCCCAAAAGCCTCTTTAATCGGTTTAACGACGAGTCGTGTTTCGAGCACACCGTCCACATTGATATCCAATTCTGGACCTTCCTCTGCTTCGAGTACAACTTGTAAGATCTCGTAAATATTAGTTCTATAAAATGCCGGAACCAATTATAATATGATTCATTGTTTTACTTTTAGCTATGACTTCCTTGGTCCAAGATATCAGGCCCCCTTTGGCTGCAGGGCGTCCAAAGTGTAACAGTATACTCCATCTTTTTGGGGAATGGTTGTTCGAGGCTGCATTTATAGGCACTGACGGATGGTCGCAAAATTTACCACGTAAATATCGTCTAGCGAAATGTGTTGAATAGATGAAAAATAATTCGTACGTTTATTACCGTACAGAACCATCGGGCGCGACGAAACGACCGTCTTCTGTGCTGGTCGAAGGTCCCAGTTCGTTGCAAGAACCAATTAACGATGTCCCACCAACGCTCTGCATAGATCGTTACGAATCTGGGAGAGCAGAAGCTCTGGGTGCATTGTGTAGGATATTTTGTGCTAAAAAGACTGGCGAGGAAATTTTACCCGTTTATTTAGCTAGATTTTATCAAGCGATGCAGCACGGTCTCAAAGTTGACGAAGTAATCTTCTATATTTATAGAACATGGCTCCTATAAAAATGTACGTGATATTAACTCGGCTTTTTATTCGCAGTCTCGGGAATGCGGCGAAACGTTAGCGAGCATTCTCTTAAATTCTGCGGACTTGTTCCGTTTAGATTTAAACGGAGTACAGGTGTTGGTGCCTGCAGTGATATCGGCATTGGAGACTGTTCTTCCGGAAAAAGATTTGAAGTTAAAGTCAAACATAGTTTCGAAACCAGATCTACGTAGAGCCTCCATACATTTATTAATATCGATGCTGGCGCTACCCCTTCACTTCCAAGTAATTAGTACATGTATATATTTATATTGTTATGTATGTATGTAACAATGATTTACAACCATTATCTTTGTAGAATTTGACTATCAAAGAGTTGCCGATCACCTCGAATCCAATAATTTCGGACAAGAGTCACGTTACATTCGCACAATTAAAATCAAGACTTATGAATTTACTTATAAACGCGTTACAAGTTGAAACGGATCCTCAGAATACTCATATGTTATTAGGTGAGTTGGAAATTCGATTTATTGGAGCATTCGCAATTTCAATTGTTGATTCTCCTTTTTTTTCTTAGGGGCTCTATTATTAAGTGTGCAAGATTCTGCGGCAGCAGAAGAAGTAGAACAAGTTACACAGCCGGACACAGTCGCTCACGATTCCACTGTGAATTTGTTATCATCAGGTTCGTTTTCTTTTCCAATCCAAGAAATATTAGCTTGTGTACATATATTAGATCGTCCCGTAAGCAGTGTCGTATATAAATGTTTATATTTTCTTTAAGTCATACAGTTGGCGTTAAAATAGCGCCACG
Source organism: Lasioglossum oenotherae (assembly GCA_028455765.1). NCBI lineage: Eukaryota > Metazoa > Arthropoda > Insecta > Hymenoptera > Halictidae > Lasioglossum > Lasioglossum oenotherae. Next base: position 5,776,059 of record CM052296.1, read on the forward strand.
ACTTATGGGATGACCTAACATATACAAATACTGAATGCACCATTTTTTCAATCTTCCGAGATTAATTATCATTTGTATTCGAATTCGAGAAGTAATTGTAAGCAGCATAATTCCAATAATAGTTGATAACGAAGTTAATGTTCTGTTGTTCGATATGGCAGCTCATTAACATCTACTGGTCGCTTGCAATTGAAAGTCTAGAAACTTATGCGATGTAAGATCATGATGCTTTATTTTAGTTTTTGAATAGTACTCTCGGTTTGCTTTTACGCGTGCGCTTGTGTGATATGTCATTCGTTTTTATTATTATGAGTTGTGTTTTATCGTGCATTCGCCATTGTGTACTGTCTCATCATCGCTTGATAGTCACCAGCGATTCAGCCAGTCAAATAAGTATATCCAGTGATCAACGATCGCTCGGCGAGGCCTCTGATATTGCGACTCTTCAAGAGGAGTGTATTGCATTCGGTAAATACAAGTACATTAATATCTAAGTAGTTCAGCAGTCTGTTACTGTGCTCATACGAAACATCGTTAAACATCATCTTATTTTACTCATTTCTGTTACACATTCAAGCTTCTTTCGACAGTTCTGTATACAGGCTTGCATTTTGAGAGAGACTTTTTTCAAATACATCTAAATACACAAAGATACCTTGGAAAATGGTATAGTTGTGATTAAAAGCGTGATGTATGTTATTGCAGATTCGGCTCACGCGCTCTCCGTGCGCGCGACATACTTGGTTTGCCACAGACTCATATCGTCATGGAAAACGGATCTAAACATTTCGTTGGCAGCTCTCGAAATACTGTCTGGATTGGCAAGAACACGCATACGTGAAACAGGTGAGGCACAGTTTGTTCAGACAATTTTACGAATTTGCAAAACCTTTTAACTCGTAATAGTTGAAATACTCTGTATTACATGCAGCGAGGAAGTTAACAGGTTATATCGCATTTCATCGTGTAAATATATACACATTGAAACGGCATTGTTAAATTGTACAAAATTTTACAGACGCATTGGAGTGCAAGCGTGCTGTAAAATGGCTCTGCGATTACATCGCGTATCAATGTTGGCGGCCTCCTCCAGCTCATTCGAAGGACCTTCATTCGTCCATTGTTGCTGCTTTCAGTTGTTTAACTATTTGGTTAACGGCCCACTCACAATTATTACAAGTTAGTACTTACAAGCACACAGAAAAGAATGATCAAGCACAGATGTGCGCATTCTGAAAATTAAATGAAACGCTTAACGAGATTGACGAGGTACTTAACCGAAAAATAAATTTTTAGGATAAAGATTGCTTGACAACAGTTTTGGAGGTAGTCGAGCTTGGCGTATCGGGCACGAAAAGTGTTGGGAAGCCTGGTGAACCTATCAAAATGAAAGACGAAAAGGAATTGAAACCGGCCTCCATGCGCGTCAGGGATGCAGCGGATGCACTGCTCACTGTTATTCTCGAACAAGTATGGCGAAGTTTATCGATCACTAGAGGTGTACAGGAACATATTCGAGAATCCGAGAATTTCTTCCGCACACCTTTATAAATTACATTAAAACACAGCACAGTAAAAATGTATTCGATGCGTGATCGTGATTACAGGTTGGCTATTTCCCAAGCGCGTGTGGAGCACAGTCGCTGTCATCTTTATTGGACGAGGTGTCGCTTCTTCGGCATTGCAACAGCTGGACAGGTGGTCGTGTGCCTCGTCAAGCCGCTGTCGAAAGATTTCGATACTTCGTTGCCGAGAACGCTACTATACTAGCTTTATTGGAAGAACCCCTTGGAAATGATCAGGATCCGCAACCCACTGTCACAGTGTTGATACGCGGACCATTCGGTAGACACGCGTGGACAATGCAGCTTCGACATTTGCCAAGACACAGATCAAGTATGAGAAGTATAACCACGAATCCTGGCCGACCATTGCCACTGGCAGAAGCTGCGCCAAGGACCGATTACAAGCCTAAATTCTTTCCTGACAATGTCGACCGAATTCCTCACTGTAAAGTGTAAATATCTCTCTATCGAATAGTCGACGAAAGTCGGTGTCGATTAAGTCCGTTAAATTCTTGTTCTCAGGGATGAATCGATACCGAGTCTCGAAGCGGTGATGAACAACAACAATTTGGTGAGAAACGAACACCAAACGTTGTCCCAGTTGTTGGAACGTCAGATGAACATCGAATCAAAGTATTGCGATGGAAATGAGAAAACGCCCGACGAGAAAACGGAGGAGTGCGTGCCGCCGCAGATCTGCCATGAGTTCCAAACAGCGCGTCTCTTTTTAAGTCATTTCGGTTTCTTGAGCATGGAGCCTAAGGAGGACGATGAGTCGAGGAACAGCGGTCTAATCGCGTTGGATCCGACTATTCCAGGATTTTGCCCTGATTTGGAAACCTTGGATAACATTAGCCCGAGAATGTGTGACACAGTGTACATTTTCTACGTTAAAGCGGGTCAGAAAACCGCGGCAGAGATATTGTCGAACGTGGTACGAATTATTCTTATTTCGATCACACTGATTCGACAAGCTTTAACTTTCTGCGTTCTGCGTAGCTGCACGAGGCGAACGTGTCGCCAAATTTCTTGGAATTTTTAAATTCCCTCGGATGGCCAGTGTCGGTGTCGGCGCACGCTGGTTGGACCGGTCACGTTTCCACGTCGTGGAGAATGACTCCGCAATTAAATGTACCGCAACCAGCCCATAGTGATCACGGCGGCGCTCTGTACAATGGCGATACCCACGTGCTTTATTGGGCAGACGTCAGTTCAGAAATTGCATTTGTTGTGCCAACTCAATCGAATAACACGTTGAGTTCCGACTCGTTGGAGGAAGCGAGTTATTCCAGCGATATCAGTGCCAATCAAGGTATTAGACATGCTATGAAGGTGAAAATTTTGAAGCGACGAAGCTTTGAATTTCGAAGCTTCGATTTCAGAAACTTCGAAGGTGATGAGAATCGAAGTTCCGAATTAAAGTTATTTTATATTTTTTATATTCTGTGAAAATTCTGTCAAACCTTTATTTACATTTTTATCTGTCAAAACTGGGATGGCATAACATGAAACTCGTAAGTTACAACTTCATACGATTCGAAGACTTCGAAACTTTGTACACTTCGAAGTTCCTTTCCTTCCTTCGAATCCTTTGAATTTTCGAAGAGTCGAAGCTTTGGGAAAGTAACAGCCCTATTTCGTACTACACGCGCAACAATTACAGTCTGGTTCGAGAAAAGTATCAACGATAGTAGCAGCTGCCGGAGCTATGGGACAGGACAGGGTAATATGCAAAATTCGCGAGCAATGTCGTTGGATCTTGAAAAGCAGCCCCCAAGCTTAACAGGGTCTAGTCCTTCTAGTTCTTCCAGCGCGGATCCAGTTAAACCGAGGAGAACCACGAAACAACTTCTACCTGTGCAAAGCGACATCAAAATCATGGTTGTTTGGCTGGAGAGTTTAGAGGACTATGCCCAATTTCCAATTGGTACGTCGATCTTTAAATTGTGTCGTAATTGAAAGGAAAATTACACACACGTTACTTTTTACAGTTGATCTTCTCTCGTGTACTTACACCGGTCTCGAACAGACCAGAATCATACAACCACCGGACGTACAAGTGATATTTCTTCAAGCTCTCAGTAGCGGATTAATGAGAGTTAGATTGCAAGGTCCAGCATCTAGAATTAATTTGGCTACCCCGTTAATTGATGGGATGGTCGTGTCCAGAAGGGTACTAGGCACGCTCGTTAGGCAAACAGCGTTAAATATGGGACGCAGAAAAAGGCTCGATAACGATAGGTATGCACAGACCGATAAAATCTTTTTTTTTATCAAAGAATTTATTAACATGTTCGACGTTTGTGATATGTTACAGTTATCATCCGCCGCATGTACGCAGACGATTAAAGATCCAGGAGATGGTACAAAAGTACAGAAAAAATTTAACCGATCCAGAATTATTAACACTATTATTTAGTAGCACTCAAACTTATCAAGTCTAACAGAATCAATGCACGTTCGATGAAATTTCAATGAGATCGTATATGAATGTATACACGGTTTAATACATGTATATACATTGATATACGTATATAACATAGAATTCTGTTTAGGAATAATTATCAGCACAATATTAAATTTAACATTTCCACAAAGAGAATATCAATAATTCTAACGAAAAAAAATCTAAAGAATTTAATTACTTTTTTAACCAAGGATATAGGAATAGCGAGGAACTATTATGTTATACAATCAATAACAGCTTTAAAGATGATTCTATTGTAATAGGACATATATTATTACATATTTAAATATGTATATACCAACTACGTGTATACCCATCATAAATATACAATAGCTTTTATTTATATTTGGAAGAATTATTTTTTTGTACCGTAGGGTGTACATAGAATACATAGTATACATAGTACAATGTCGGGTATGTGTGTTTAAATAAATGCATACCTGTAAAAAATTCGACTACAGGTGGGTGAAAATTTAAAGGGTGGTTCTTCGTGACAGTATAAGCCGAAAACGAAGAATAAAAAATTGCGATTTCGGCTTCATTCTTTAGTTATTAACAATTAAAAATCCGCCTGAAATCGGCAACCCGACCGACAGAGGTGTACGACGTTGCGTACGTCGTAGAGGCGCGCGGCAGTCACTTATCAAGTGACAGATACATGTTTACAAAAAAATGCACATATGCAATTTACATACTCTGTCGATCGGGTTGCCGCATTTTAGGCGGATCTTTAATTGTTAATAACTAAAAATGAAGCTGAAATCGCAATCCTTTTATTCTGCATTTTGGTCTTACATTTTAAAATGTAACTATCCCTCTTCTCTTACCTGTAGTCGAACACTCTGTAAACCAGTGATCTTATCTAAACAGGAACAAGGTTGAATATAAAAAAAGACTGCATAGGTAATATTGTGTAATTACATGATATCATACTGTTAATGTTTTCGCGTATATGGAATAGATTGTCATCGTTCGAAAATTCTGCTTGCATCTATACTGTCGCATAATACTTGAAGATGATTGTTAAGTTGCAATAAAAATAACCATTGATAACTGATAAACAATGTCGTCTCCGACGATACAGAAAAATTGTACACGGCAGTGTACGGAACATAAAGGAATTACGTCAGAATTTCGATAACGCTCCCGATAATAAGTAAGAAACAAAGTTTCGGCAGAAACTCATGGTCTATCAGTCTATCATGTACAGTGTATGTGCACATGTGTGCTATCTAACAGACGTTTTGTTGTATATCATCCTCAAATTTTAGCTACGTCATTCTGTTACGCTACTACATTGCCATATACGACTTCAAAGAAATCTTCACGCAACGAGACAGTGTTGCGAGCTGTTTTTCTTTTTATCGCCGTAAACAAAAGGGATTACCGTGCAGGATCGTATCGTTCGATAAGCGCAATTATTTGTAACGTAACACAACGCGTTCATTCTAAACGCAAAAGTGTTATTTCGATTGCAAACTAATGCCGAGTCTCGTACATAAAGAAATCACGGGGTTTTTGTTTATTCTCAATGATGATGCATATTTCTGCTATCTCCATTTTCAATTTAACGATTAATCAACCGATGTTACTGTCATTTATCACAACATGTAATAGCAATAGAGTTTCATTGATCTTATCGTATCAGACAAAGTAATAGATTACGATATGAAAACTTGCAATGTAATACACGAAATCTGCTAGAACATTGCGTATATATATGTATGCAATACTTTCCTAAAAGAAAGGACATGATAGAGTTGTGTCTATTTGTCGATCTCGCATTAATTGGTTCAAATTACTCATGTCACATTCTTTTAAGCAGTGAATTGATGGTGTTTTCGAATTATACGAATGCGGTAGCGTGACGCAATTATATATTGTAATTGGTCAAATAAATGGACGAACACTTTGTAAGGTCGAATCGGTAGCTGTCGGAGCAAGGATTTACCCCCTCCAGTGACATAAGTTCGAGCTGTCATCTGTCATTCCGATTAGATGTGTTCCGTATTCCCCTACTTGACTTCGTTGCACAGACACAAGCAATAGATCTCATTGCCATTGTCCATACCATATCTAGATTCCTAGATTAATATAAAATAGTTTCTTTGTACGTACAGCTTATTTGTATGAAAGCGCGCGTTCCACGTGCATGACTCGGCAAAACTTGGTATATGTCAATAAAAAGGTACATAAAAATAGGAATAGCGACACGATCGCAATGCTTATTGCAACTTTATCGTTGCATAGTTATAATACAAAGTCACTGTCCATAACCATATCATATAGATTCCTATTTAGTTTCTCTGTATGTACAATGTACAACCAGATACAACTTTGTATATGATGTGTGTGGCTCGTAACAGCTCGACAAAACTTGGTAGTTTCGATGGGAAAGTATAAAAATAAGAATGTTTTATTAATGGCACACGATCGCAATGCTTATTGCAAGTTTATTGTTGCATAATTATAATACAAAGTCACAAATGTGTCTTTTAGACAGTTAGGACACTACCGCGGCGCGCCGTACACCGTACAGTGGTTTAACATATATATGTATACATGATTTTTAGTTATATTTTAATTGTCTTTACAGTGTAAGTAAGCAAGAAGAATCGGATTAATCTGCCGAATGTTCGAGGAACTCTTACAATAGAAAATATCTTCACAATATTTTCTTATCGTGTCCCCACTCTACCGTCCCCTTCTACACCTCTATTCCTCCGCGGTCTGGTCACGTGACTAATCCGGTACTAGCAGAGAGAGGGTAACTTTTTCCCCTCGATTCGTGCTCCCTCCCCTCAACCGACGACTCTGACCTGATTGGTCGGCGATGTTTTGATAAACAAAGCCGCGACTAAATAACATTTTTGCCGAAGAAGTTGACCGAAGAATTATGATATTACATCTTTCTTGGAACAGCCTGTATGTATGTAATTGTACAAGATAAAATTTCACATTGCGACATCTTCCGGTAATGTCGCAATGTAGCAGAACGACGGTTGCATGCGTTGGGCTTCTTCTGCGCAAAAGGGGAATATTGTCAGCTCCCCTACAATCCTACTTTAGGTACCGGTACCACGGGTGTTCCCGCAGCCCGTCCAACTATGTGCTCTTGCCGGTCCGACTTTATAATGTGAATCCGAGTCAGTTTCGGGCACAGTTTGCGTTCGTTCGAGAAAGCGGGTGGTCGGTTGGTGCACGGGCGGCATTGGTCACATGCCAATACATATCGTAACAAATTGTGTATTTGTTCGGTCGAGTGTCGAGTGCCCTGTGTAAGTCGCGACCGTTGCGACCGGATTCAAAAGTGTTCGCCTCTGTGTACTTAATTTCCATTATTCGGAAAGGTCCAGTTACGAACGGAAAGCCCGGACAAGCGAAATCACGGGAGAACATACAATTGACCAAGAAATTTATGTAGTAAATGTATCATTATGGAGGATTCAGCTTTAGATCAATTTTGCGGTTCCACGTTCTGGGTGAGTAAATCTTTCTGTATTCTTAATCGCGAATCGTTCGATATCATCGAAGTTTCTTCTTAAATAAACACATTCCCGATCGGGCTACCGTGCTCCGTAGACTATCAAGCATCCATTCCAATATCACCGTTTCAATCTCGTGTTTTCTCAATCGCGAGATCGAAATGTCTATGCAGCAGCATGTTTTGTCTTCACGTTTTATCCAGCCTGTTAACGCGATTTTCAATGACCGTGCCGTATCGAAGGAACAGCTGAACAAAAAATGTCAATGAAACGATCATTCCCGGAGAATTTGCTAGATTACGTTACCGGGGATGACTTGTTGATTCACGAAAATATATTGAGCAATTTTCGCTGGAAGATAATTGTTAAAGATTGTGTCATTTTCTAAGCGAAAAAGTTTTCATTTCCTTCTGTTTATAGGATGATAAATTGACATGGAACACGGACGATCCAGACATCCCAGAATGTTTTCAAAAGACTATGTTAATATGGGTGCCGTGTGCATTTTTGTGGCTGTTGGCGGCGATGGAAGTTTATTATCTTATAAGTAGCAAGAAGAAGAATATTCCGTACACATGGTTATATATTTCTAAACAAGTACTTCTGGCGTTGCTGATCGTACTTAGTATCGTTGATTTAGGAGTTGCTATACATAGAAGAACTTACGAAACAGTTTTCAACGTTGATTATTGTACACCATGCGTGAAAATAGTTTCTTTCGTAAGTATCAGTTCGAACGATATTTTACCAAACTTGAAGACTCTGTAACATCAATCGTAACTATTCCTTTCTGTTGTAGGTTCTAGCATTTACTTTAGTAGTATATAATAAAAAGCGCGGAATGCGTACTTCTGGACTACTATTTTTATTCTGGTTTCTTCTTGCAATATGCGGAGTTGTTCAATACAGGAGCTTATTAAGGCTATATATTGAGACGGTATATTGCTATTTATAAAACTATATTTTTAAAAGATTCACAACTTACCTTTCACTGGTATTATCGTTTCAGGGGGATGTCAATTATTCGTTTGTATCCTATATGATATATTATCCAGCAGTTGTACTTATATTCTTGTTGAATTTTCTGGTTGATGCAGAACCTAGCTATACCGGATATCCAAAGGTAATTTGATGAGTTCTGTCCAAAAACTATCCAACCTTGTAATGTCTCCTTCGAAGTACACCCTTTTGGAAGCTGCATACCCCCTTACTTGGGTAATGCTTACATTTCACGATAGAAATAAATAAAAGACATCCATAGGTCGAATACTCTCCAGACATAATCCATATCTACATTATCTTAGTCTTCCATTTGAGTACTGTATTGTTAACTATACAAATGAAATTTTACAGGAGGAAAGACCATGTCCGGAACAGAACTTTTCCTTTCCAGCAAAATTATTTTTCACATGGTTTGATCCGATGGCATGGAAAGGCTTCAGAAAACCTTTGGAAGCCACAGACTTGTGGTCTATGAACGCGGAAGATTCGGCTGCAGAAATTGTTCCGAAATTCGACAAATACTGGAACAAGAATCTGCAGAAAAACAACAAGTGAGTGCGACATTTATAAACATTTCACGTTACTTATTGAAAAGATAATAATAACAATAAGTATTGTAAAATGCTGTATCAAATTACATTAGTAATGAAATATCTACTTTTGCTAACAAGAGTATTTTGGATTTGCTTTAGGTAAGTTCGGATGCACAGAGAGATAGTAGTTGTTTATATCTTTAATTAAATTAAACTCCAATGTAGTTTCTCACAGTTGAACGGAATTGATAAATATTATTTTATTCTGATTTCAGTGTACATAACACTAAAGCATCTTTTAGAAAGTCTTCTGGACAAGTAGATTTTAATAGTGGGCGTAAAAAGAATGTGTCGTCGATTTTGCCACCTCTTTGTAAAGCTTTCGGTGCTACATTTTTGTTCGGCGCCATACTTAAAGGCGTACAAGATGTTATGACATTTGTTAGCCCGCAAGTATTAAAGTAAGTATCACAGCGTACTCCGGCATGATCTCTTCTACTTTGAATAAATTAGTTTGGTATTCCTGAAATTAGTAAAGTCATTAGGAATCACAACTGTATAGATTATAATTGTTATTATTTTTAATTTAGACTACTCATTCATTTTATTGAGGAACGCGAGTCAATGTGGAAAGGCTATTTGTTAGCAGTTTTACTCCTAGTTACAGCCACATTTCAAACATTAATTTTATCTCAGTACTTTCACCGCATGTTCTTAGTTGGATTACGTGTGCGTACTGCATTAATAGCTGCGATTTATCGGAAGGCATTGAGAATGTCCAGCTCCGCTCGAAAAGAATCGACACTTGGTGAAATAGTAAACTTAATGTCCGTGGACGCACAGAGATTCATGGACTTGACAGCATACATAAATATGATTTGGTCTGCGCCACTACAAATCGTTTTAGCCTTATACTTTTTGTGGGAACAACTGGGGCCGGCAGTGCTCGCTGGTTTAGCTGTTCTACTTATTCTTATTCCAGTAAATTTAGTGATCACGAACAGACTGAAAACATTACAAATCAGACAAATGAAAAGCAAAGACGAAAGAGTGAAGTTGATGAGCGAAGTTCTCAATGGCATCAAAGTGTTGAAATTGTATGCCTGGGAACCTTCGTTCGAAGAGCAAATACTGAAGATACGCACGAAAGAAATTGATGTGTTGAAAGAAGCAGCTTACCTTAATTCCGGAACAAGTTTCATCTGGTCGTTTGCCCCGTTCTTAGTAAGTCTCTTGTATTATCTTGTAAAATTTTTGTATTGCTATTACTATTCTCTGATCATATTCTTTTTAGGTATCCTTAGTGTCCTTCGCAACATTTGTACTTATAGATGAGAACAACCATTTAAATAGTACTATTGCTTTTGTTTCACTTAGTCTGTTCAACATTTTAAGGTTTCCTCTGTCTATATTACCCATGATGATTGGTAACATGGTTCAGGTGATTAAAAACCCATTAGAATTCGATTAGTATATCACGTTTCACTGTTTACTTAATAATCGCTTTAATGATATTCAGGCTTGGGTTTCCGTGAAACGTATTAACAAATTCATGAACGCAGAAGACCTGGACCCTAATAATGTTCAACACGACTCATCCGAACGTTAGTATTATACAATTCAATGTAAGATATACTATTCAATGAGTCGAATTAAGAGATGGACAATATCTTATTCATACAGCACACGCACTATTAATCGAGAATGGTACTTTCGCGTGGGATGCCGATAACATCGAGAAACCAACGTTGAAGAATATCAATGTACAAGTGGAACACGGACATTTGGTAGCTGTTGTGGGAACAGTGGGATCTGGCAAAAGCTCCCTTATATCGGCACTTTTGGGAGAGATGGACAAGATCGGTGGCAGAGTCAACACAAAGGTTTTAACACAATTCACTATAAATCGTCTTAAATATACGAGCTATTTAGAACAGCGGTTTCCAACCTTTACTTTTTCCGCGCCTCCCTACCTTTTATTTTTTTAATAGATATAATAATATTGACATGTTTTAAAATCCGTTAAGTTTTATTTATTTGTAGATATTATGGTATGAATATTATGGCAATAGCCCGCGCCTCCCAGAGTGGAAACCACTAATTTAGAGGAAAAACTTCAAAAATAAAAATTTGGTACTTTTAGTTCACAGGAAAATATGAATTCGTTTCTTTGTCTAACAGGGCTCCATTGCGTACGTGTCCCAGCAAGCATGGATTCAAAACGCATCGTTGCAAGACAACGTTTTGTTTGGGAAAACGCTGCATAAGAACTCGTATAATCGTGTGATCGAAGCGTGCGCATTAAACCCAGACTTAAAGATATTGCCTGCTGGCGATCAGACTGAAATCGGAGAGAAGGGTATTAATTTGTCTGGTGGACAGAAGCAAAGAGTCGCCTTGGCGAGAGCAGTGTACAATGATTCGGATGTGTACTTCTTGGACGATCCTTTGAGCGCGGTGGATTCGCACGTTGGGAAACACATCTTTGAGAATGTGATCGGCAACACTGGCCTCCTCAAGAAGAAAACAAGAATACTCGTTACGCATGGCATTACGTACTTGCCAGAGGTCGACAATATAATTGTTCTAAAAGACGGCGAGATTACCGAAGTCGGAAGTTATAAGCAGCTTCTCGAGAAAAAAGGAGCTTTCTCGGAATTTTTAGTCCATCACTTGCAAGAAGGTATACATCAATTCTTCTGACCTCCTTCTTTCTCACTTTTATTCTCTTGATTAATCTTCGTTTATATTTTTCATGGTTCTAAGTTGGAAATCGTAAGTCAGTGAAAAAAGTAATTACGATTCCTTTCTCCCTAAGTCGATTTGTTTGCGATTGCTCGGAAAATGGTTTACATTGCATTTCGGCTTTCGATATTCGTGGTATCAGGGATTAGTAATACTTTTTTGCGCTCTTCTATCGTAGAAATATATGTATGATTGGCCAACTTGTACTATGAAGCCACTTTTCGTGCAATTCTTTCATTCCACTTAGTATGACAGAGTATGAACTGTGCATGCAGAACTTTGTTTCGCATAACGCATGTCCCATTTGAACCAGAGCCGAAACATTCTCTAGATATATATAATTGTTTAGACTTTGTTTGCCCGTAACTAGTGTTTCAAATACTGCCATTAACGTCCTTTCCACTTGCGAAATGAATTGAGAACATTCTAATGTAGAGCAACAGATCTTTCAGTTATTAAATTCTAATATTAGGAGATTATTATGTTGTAATACTATGATGATGTTTTCTTTTCTTTTATACGACGTATTGTTTTTCGATATCTATTATGATTATGATAAATTTGGAACAGTGCATGCTGATGATGGCTCAGAAGAAGATTTAAATGAAATTAAACAACAACTGGAATCAACGATAGGCTCGGAAGAGTTGCAACAGAAATTGACAAGAGCCAGATCAAGAGTGTCCGAGAGTCAAAGCGAGTCTGGTTCTATCGCTGAGAAGAGATCCTTACGCGGCTCATTAAAGAAGTAAGATTCTTTCATTTTTTCATTGTCTCTTCCTCTCTATTTAGATATGGTAATTTTTAACAAACTTTTAGACAGTATTCTACGGACAGTCAACAATCGGACAGTTATGTTCGCAGTAACAGTGTGACGGACAAAATAGCACAGCCGAAAGATAAGTTAATAGAAGTGGAAAAAACTGAAACTGGAAGTGTAAGTTGTTTTCTCCTTTGCTTTTGGGGGTGAAAAAGCTGTTGAGAATATAATTGTACGTTGTTTTTCTTTCTCTTCTTTGAAATGAAGGTGAAATGGCATGTGTATTCGCATTATTTGAGATCGATCGGATGGTTCTTGTCGATAGCGACCATTGTCATGAACGTAATTTTCCAAGGATTCAGCATTGGCTCGAATTCATGGCTGAGCGTCTGGTCGAACGATAATTTAACAGATAGCAATAATACATTCAACAGAGCGAAACAAGATTTATATCTCGGAGTATACGGTGGACTTGGACTTGGCCAGGGTATGTTCTCAAAATTCTACGATTAGTATATATATGTACACAATATTTAGCACTTGTTCTCTACCGAAATCGAGTGCACTAGCTGTTTTTGTAAAACAAAACCATTTGTAAGTTTAATAAGGTAAGCTTATTAGGCTTGATCGAAAGTTCTCCAAAAAAGAGCATGTTCCTTCACAGATTACACGGTCTTGAGGCAATTTAATTTAACATATACAGTAGCAGACAAAAGTTTAAGACCGCTCTAAAGAAGACGATAACTTCTTTAATATTGTACTATACAATTTGAACTTTTTTGGGAAGCTAGAGCAATTAGTTTACTAAAGGATGTGAAAAGAAATTTTTTCAAAAATTGCAATTGATCGGAATTGTTGAAAAAATACTAAAAGTTGAATTTTTAACTCTTTTATGTGGGCCTATATTGAAAATTTAAAAAATACGTTTTGTAGATCTGTGTCAATTAAGTATATTCTGAAAATTTATTGCCGAAAATCTTGAAAATCTCCAATTTTTACCATCTTTAAACGTTTTTAGCTCATTGCAACGTCGACCGATTTCGATTAAATTTTCAGAATATATTTAATTGACACAGATCTACAAAACGTATTTTTTAAATTTTCAATATAGGCCCACATAAAAAAGATAAAAATTCAACTTTTAGTATTTTTTCAACAATTCCGATCAATTGCAATTTTTGAAAAAATTTCTTTTCACATCCTTTAGTAAACTAATTGCTCTAGCTTCCCAAAAAAGTTCAAATCGTATAGTACAATATTAAAGTAGTTATCGTCTTCCTTAGAGCGGTCTTAAACTTTTGTCCGCTACTGTAAATATACACATGACTTAGTATAATATCATTTATACGTTTAATTCACAAAATACCTTTCGTTTCTAAAAACAATTGTACTCGTTAACTAATAATGCTCTAACATTAACAAAAACATCTCACTGGTATTCTACAATGCTAGTGCGAGTGTGGTTTGCTGTGTCTATAGAACTTTTATATACTATTATATTTATTCTACTCACAGTAAAAAGCTTTTGTAGTAATACATGTTTAAATGCAACCATTTCGATTTTTTCCTTGATACTCGAAAGTATGTAATTTGTATTTCGCATGTGTTCGTCTATATCTTGTAACCGATAAAGTAGAGTCGTACTAACATATTCGATACGATGTTTAAGCATGGAGTAATAAGACGAAGCTTTTCCATTACTTACACATTACTAATACTTCGAAGTGTAGTTGTTGAATTGTAATCTAGAGTTTTGAAAAAAATTCTCGAGCTAAAGAAGACTCTCGTACGGTGTAGTTTTCACTTTGAAGATGAACCATCAAACGATTTTATTTGGCTGACGAATGCGAAGTCACGCAACAATAATAATACAATAACGTAGCGCATGTTCAACATTTGGTTTATGTTTTCTGGACAAGCTATGATAGGTTGTCATGATTTGCTAATAATGTACCTATGTGATAATCTTTTTGTTTTTAATTATAAATGCACCTCGACACATGTGTGACTGCAATAAGGAACTTGCAGAGTGGTGTTAGACACACGGTGAGCTCAGACTAAGATGAATTAATATAATACCATTAAATCAGTTGGTTTTCTTTTCCTAAAACTATTTAGATTAATAAACGAATGCGATTGTTGCAAGAAGAGATGCAAAAGTTCTTGATATATATGTATAATATGTAAATGTATCGGGTTTTAACGATATATCAAAGTATCACGAATCGTTGTAGGCCTGACAACGTTTGCTGGGACGTTAATTATGGCAAAAGGAGCAATATACGCATCTGTGCGTCTCTTCGAGTGTATGTTGAAACGTTGTCTCCGCAATCCAATGTCATTCTTTGACAGTACTCCAATCGGTCGGCTTCTCAGTCGATTCGGTAAAGACACCGATGTCATTGATAACGTTTTGCCACAAATACTACGTTCTTGGATTACTTGCCTCTTTTCGGTATGCTATTTTTATCATGTAAATGTTTGTGCTTAACCAGTATTGAAACAAGTCTTAAGTTTACCACATCATATCCATATACCCGAACGATTGCATTTAACGATGCTTGCTGACCGTTCGCTCATTGCAATTACGACTTTGATATTATATACTTTATCTGATATTTTATTGCAAGCTAGACTTTTGAAGAAGCATACTTATGGTAACTATGCGAAGAAGGTATGGAGAAGTAACTTAAAGAAAATGTTGTTTGCATGCCGAGAAACAAAGTTTTTCTACAGTCGTGTACAGACAAGATCGATTCTTCGAATTGATTATTTTCATTTCGAAAAACAGAGAGAATGCGTTAGTTTAAGTTAGTAGAGCTTCAGGTCCATTATCATCGGTACATATTCTTTTCTTTCCAGCCATCTCGTATATGAACATATTCATGATTTATCTTCGTTAGCAATAATACTAAAATAAGTAGTATCTTTTTCAGGTAATTGGCATCTAAATTTTCTTTCGAAGAACCCTCTCTCAGAAAAAAAAGATCGATTTCGTCTTTTGCTTTGTTTATTCTTTTGTATAGTCACTAACAATCTACATGCACAACTACTGTACAATAGCGTAACGTCATAATTAGGTAATGGACACAATTATACCATGACCTTTTGTCTATGCGGACAGTGTTTGCTTGTGCTTGGAAGTTCTTTACATATTTTGCTTAAATCTTTGAGATTTTCTTTGATTAATTGCCTAGCTTAACGTACGCTGTAACTGATTAAATGTGCCTAGCATGATATATTGTATATGTATATACCCCACAGCAAACTTCACCCACCTCGCATAACATGAGACAGAACAGCATTTTTTAATTTTTTTCATATGACAAATTTATCTGTTTTGATGATATACATATATATATATACATATATATATATATATATATATATATATATATATCTTTTTTTACTGGTTCATGCTGTACTAGAAGCGAATAGATGATTTCGAAAAATCTGAATAATATTTCTTGACTTTTTTGTTACGGAGAGAAATTCATTTGTAGCAAACGAGACTTGGAAACGTAGAAACATTGAATGGAACGAAACATGTTGTTTCACGATCGGTAAAATGCTTTGTATAGCATATTTCTCTTTACTTAAGGTTCGAAATTCCTTTTTTTCTTCGATATGGTTACAATGAAAGCCAACCATGTCTGATGTTGTAGCGATGGCGAGTTTTTTCTGCGATTTGGCACCGCAGCTGGGCTGCTGGCTAGCTGCTCGCCAGATGCACATAGTGTTGCTGCGTGCTGTGATGCGTTCTCCATTGACCTTCTTTGATACGACACCTACTGGTCGTATTATCTCCAGGTTTGCTAAAGACGTCGACATACTGGACACATCTCTTCCCCAGCAAATTTCTGATAGCATCTATTGCTTGTTCGAGGTAATTGTTGGAAATGCCTGAACCAAACTATAACCATTTGGTTTTTATTATTTCTTTCCCATATCTTCTTTGGTCATTGTTTATCGTATGGGTCTAGCTGGGTGTACACTTCCATTTTATCAAACGGTTTGTATTGGTTTTGGACCTTGAGTATTTCTCGTTTAACTATAATATCACTGTCAACCCTTTGTTTTAAGTGAGCTCATAGTTTGAAATTCTGTGTTGTCATGGTCCTCGCACTTCAATAATATACATATATACAGGATGTTTCATTTAATTCTGCCACTCCTAATCACATTTGTTATTTATACAGATACAAAAAGAAATGTTTGGGGGAAAGTTACCGTATTTGGAGAGGGACATAAGTCTACGTGGGCGAATATTTTCCGAAATCGTACGACCAGTAATTTTTTTTTAAATGGAATGACTTACTTTTTCACACATACTTATATACTCCTCCAAATACGATCACTTTCTGCCGAAAAATATTTTTCCATCTGTATAAATAACAAAGTTATTAGGGATGACACATATGTATATGTATACAGTAGCGGACAAAAGTTTTTACGCTCTAAAAAAGACGATAACTATTTTAATATTGTACTATACGATTTGAACTTTTTTGGGAAGCTAGAGCAATTAGTTTACTACAGGATGTGAAAAGAAATTTTTTCAAAAATTGCAATTGATCCGATTTGTTAAAAAAATACTAAAAGTTGCATTTTCAACTGTTTCATGTGGGCCTATATTGAAAATTTAAAAAATACGTTTTGTAGATGTGTCAATGAAACATATCCTGAAAATTTCACAATTTTCTACAAACTCCTTATCTACGAACGTTTAAAGATGGTCAAAATTGCAGATTTTCACGATTTTCGGCCTCTAACTGTAATAAATCGAAGGATTCTTACATCTTTCAATGCCTGATGTTCTTTCCCGAATCAACCGATTTCGATCAAACTTTCACAGTGCATATAATTGACACAGATCGACAAAACGTATTTTTTAAATTCTCAATCTAGGCCCACATAAAAAAGTTTAAAATGCAACTTTTATTATTTTTTCTACAACTCCGATCAATTGCAATTTCTGAAAAAATTTCTTTTCGCATCCTGTAGTAAACTAATTGCTCCGGCTTCCCAAAAAAGTTCAAATCGTATAGTACAATATTAAAATCGTTGTCGAGCGTCTTAAACTTTTGTCTGCCACTGTATATATATACAATGTACATTGAATTTCGAAACGAGTAAACGTGCGTGAAATGCCGTTGTATAAGCTGTAATTGTGTATAATTGTGTCCATTTCAGTAAATTAGTTGTTTAATGTACAATAAATGGCAAACTTGAGAAAAGTACGGTAGAATATCAACCGAGACAATGAACGATGGTAAAAAAAAAGGTTGTGCAGGTATATACCAACTATCATTTCCATAATTGTGTTGTAGTACATGTTCGTTTTAAGATGCTAAAGTTATTATCGGTCATTATATTACATTATGTCGTATATCAATGGAAAGATGAAATATTATTCACGTTTGATTCCTATATATATATTGGTGTTAGAAACAATATTATACACACACACGAGTATATATCTTCAAACGAGTTGCATGATCATTGATTTCCAAATGATTTCTTCGCAGTTATTATCATTTTATGATAGCATACATGAGCAATACGGGTATATGTTATGTACGTACGATCGTTTATGTTTTTGATTTTTATGTTTGCAATGTTGCATATACGATTACGAATACAAAGAACGTTTTGTGAAATATTGTTTTGTTCTAAACAACAATTTTACGTTACAGGTCATAGCGACTCTAGTGGTAATAAGTTTCAGTACGCCAACATTTATGGCAGTAATCATACCAATAGGTATAATCTATTACTTAGTTCAACGATTGTATGTTGCTAGTTCAAGACAGTTGAAACGCCTGGAATCCGTTTCAAGATCTCCCATATACTCGCATTTCAGTGAATCTGTGTCTGGTATGTAACGAAACGAAACGTATGATCCATCACCATCATTCAAGTATTTAGTACACACATGACACATCACATTGATATATTCTTTTCCTTCTCTCTCTCTCTTAGGAGCACAGATTATTAGGGCATTTGGCGTGCAAGACCGATTTATCCATGAATCCGAAAACAGGGTAGATTTCAATCAAATTTGCTATTATCCTAGCATAATCGCGAACAGGTATAACTTTAATCTAAACTAACAGATAATGAACAAAAATGAAAACATTGTGATCACATAAGAACATTGTTTCCCATAGATGGTTGGCGGTGCGTTTAGAAATGGTTGGAAATTTAATTATTTTCTTTTCGGCACTGTTCGCTGTGTTAGAAAGAGATTCTATGGCACCGGGTATGGTTGGTCTATCCGTTGGCTATGCTTTACAAGTAGGACAAAAACATTTAGTTTTACATAGTAATTAAGGGAGTAGACTCGTTTTTCCAGGATTTGCAAGGGTGTTGGATCTAGGCCGCTATCGCCTTCAGAAGTCCTATTTTTTCGTTTACGAGGCGTAATTTGCATTATTGGGAAGCATACAACTGCGCATGTAGCTATTTTCATAAAGCTGTGACTGCGAATAATGCAAATTATGACTAGATCCCTGCCCAGATTGATCTTTTATCTAGCGCTTTTGACTGCTGAAAACCCCCTTGTTTGCATTATCGAGAAATGAGAACGCGCATCCAGTACCCTTGTAATTCTGGAAAAGAGTCTACCGCCTTAATGCTGTCGAGGAGTGTAAGTTGTAATTAATGACGCCTCTTTGCCCAGGTAACTCAAACGTTAAATTGGTTGGTAAGAATGACGTCAGACGTTGAGACGAACATAGTCGCGGTAGAGAGGATAAAGGAGTACACGGAAACACCTCAAGAAGCGCCATGGAAGAATCCTAATTACGAGCTGTCCAACGAATGGCCTACGCAAGGACAAGTTGAGTTCAACAGTTACAAAGTACGTTACAGGGAAGGACTGGACCTTGTGCTTCGCGGAGTGACGTTCTCTGTGAAGAAAGGCGAGAAAGTTGGCATTGTTGGTAGAACCGGCGCTGGCAAGTCATCTTTGACGCTGGCTTTGTTCAGGATACTAGAAGCGGCCGAAGGACGAATCTCCATCGACGGCGTCGACATCTCCAAACTGGGTCTTCACGATTTAAGATCCAGACTGACTATCATACCGCAAGACCCTATTCTGTTCTCCGGAAGTCTGAGAATGAATCTGGATCCGTTCAACAATCACACAGACGATGAAGTTTGGAGGGCGTTGGAACACGCGCATCTCAAGTCTTTTGTCGGAAGTAAATGCATTTCAAGTTCTATTAACGGTTTGCTTACCAACAGCTGTACAATCGTTAACCTTTTCATTAACCCCATAGAGCCTATTAGCGGGTCTCCGGTGGACAAAGCGTTCGGTTGTGTCAAGGGGGTATTCTGGTTTTCATTTTCGCACGAGTTTCTAGATACACGCTTTCATGTGATATAAAAAAATATACAGCATTCACCTTCATATCTAACAAAATAGTATAAACACAAAAACATTACATACGCCATTGTGTTGCGTTTAAAAAACAGTACTACTTTTTCCTCTTTCATTTTTCTCTAATGTTTACTATTCACAAGAAAAACGCTGGTTAGTAATAGTATGAACGCCCTTTATATAGTTTTCTGTTTTTAAAGAAAAATCCCTGTTTTGAAAATGAAAAATCAGAGTACCCCTCGAATAGAAGTACAGTAATCCCGTGATCTAAGCGCGACGGAGCTTCCTAATCTAACAATAAGTCTGTTCACCTGGCCACAAAAAGGTAGTATCTCTTCACGATCTCTGCCACAACACAGAACCGAGAATCTGTTTAGATCGGGATTACTGTAGCCGTTTACACAATTCGGAGTAGCGTTGCGCCATTAGCAAATGAAATCGGCGATGCCAGGAACTATGTGTAACCTAATTATCGGAATTAGGTGAGGATACATAACGATATACAATGTTGCAATGCATTTCAGATTTGGCTACCGGTCTTCTGCATGAAGTAACCGAAGGCGGAGACAACTTAAGTATAGGTCAGCGACAATTGATATGTTTGGCGAGAGCTTTACTGCGAAAAACGAAAGTACTTATTCTCGACGAGGCAACAGCATCGGTTGATCTCGAAACTGATGACTTGATACAGTCTACGATTAGACGAGAATTTAGCGACTGCACCGTCCTCACGATAGCTCACAGGTTTAATACAATTCTTGATTCAGACAGGTAAGCTTCGCGAATGTTAAAAAAATTTTTTGAACCTTTTTTTATTGGTATTCATTATACTTACTACTTTATAGGGTCATTGTCCTCGATAATGGACTCATTATGGAATACGATTCTCCTGAAGTGTTACTTCGTAATTCGTCAAGCTTGTTCTATGGTATAGCTAAAGATGCAGGCCTTGTAAATTAAATTAAATTCCATAATAATCTATGAGCAATGCGATCAATGAGGAAGGTCTTTAATCTACGAGAAAAAAAGTTTAAACAGGAAAAAAGAGCATAGCGATTTATTTGCATAGAGTAAGAACAAAAATACGAAATATTCTTAGACTTGGAACGATCAGAAATTTTTGTAGAACAACTTTTTTCGACAAGATCCTACGGCATACATAAAAGAAAACTGTCAGGTACAGCTCACTTACGAAGTAGTACGAAAAAAAACAACAAAATATCATCTGTTACTTAAAGTACTGCCATTTTAGTAGCACATTCTGTACTAAGTAGCATAAGTTTATAAATCGGTGTACAGTGACTTAAAGAAATCGTTTTAATAGTTTAAAAAGAAGCTGCCTTCAGGCTTACACTTGCATGTGAAAACCTGTGCGACGTACAAAATAGAACAGTATTTTTTTAATTAACCTTAACTTACATTCAACTTTTATTTGTACCGTCTAGCGTTTTTATCTCTCCCCACGGAGGAAAATAGTTACCCACAAGTTAGCATTATTTGCACAAATTATTCAATCGAAGTTGTTTAATTCTGAGGGGTTTCATTGATCGGAATCGAATACCGAGAAAACTGTATACATTTAGAGAGACTTTGCACTTTTAACGATGGACACGATGCATTTCTCTAGATTTTGTAAATGTGTTCTTGAAAAGCAATAATGCTTCTGAGTGTAACACAACACGAAGATAGGCTTCTGATAATTTTTCTCTGTCACCATGTACTCAATACTTTGATTGATATTATAATTGTTTAAATGCTACATTACTAGATAGTATATTGTACATGAATTATATATATATATAAACATACACACATGTACAAGGTGTCTCTGAAATCATGGTGCCAACGGCCGAATGATTTTACATGCAGAAACAAGTCGGGAAAATCGCGCAACACTTTTTCGTTGAGGTTTCGTTCTCGTGAAGAATCAGTTTCAACATTCGCATCTGTTCATAATTTTACCGGTTCTACTTGTAAATACTAGGGCACGCAAACCTGACGGATCTTCAAACTGATTTCCCTCGAAAACGGAGCTTTCAATAAACAAATGTTATTCTTTTTCGACTTAGAATAAAAACAATCACTCGAATTCCTGTAGTGCCATGCAACCTGTAGGACATCACAGAAAATTATATTAATGCACATTTAAAGTACTTTCCTTACAGTCTTTCACAATTTAAATAAAAACTGTTTACGGTGCTATTACGCAATAAGATTAGTATTTTTAATCTTTCGATGATCAATGTTTTATCACACACACATACATATATATATATATATATATATATATAATCTACTTCTCCAGTATGATTACTTTTTAATATACTTACCTTATATAGTATACAATGACGCAGATACAGCTGGTGTGGCGCTAAACAGGATACTATATAAACAATTGCAAATAAAATGAAAAGAAAAAAACATCTAGGTTTCATCTTAAGATAATTGTATTTTTTGAGCATGGTAAGGAAATAATGTATATAAAAATTTGTACCTTAGACTGTTTATACACCTCTAGTACATATTCACTATTATACTGCTTTTGTACAAAAAAAAATGGATAGCCATTGCAGATTCTTCAAACAGTATACATATATATAAATATATATATATACTTCTCGATAACAGTATAACATTAAATTTGTGAGATTTTATAACTGAAACCAGTGATAAATAGAAACTACGTTAAACATCATCTTCTGTTAAAACCGATAAGTTCATATATATAAACACGAAAGATGGGACTTTTTGGTTCACTATTCAAAGTATTATTGTTCATTCAACGTGGAACGTAATAATAAAACTTTAATCTTTATTTTGGAATATTATGTAATGTAATCTTAATAAACAGTTATATCGATATTACCCAACATACGAAACCCAAAACACGGGACTACAATCTTTACGGTTCCTTCCAAGCTTGTTATCGTATAGGTTTACAGTTTCCAGTACGTGTTGGAATTATGCTAAAAGCATATATTTTATATACGAAACCCAAAACACGGGACTACAATCTTCACGGTTCCTTCCAAGCTTGTTATCGTATCGGTTTACAGTTTCCAGTACGTGTTGGAATTATGCTAAAAGCATATATTTTAATAGTAATAATAATAATATTAAGAACAGTATTTTAATTCATAAAATTCGTGTTATACGACAAAGATATTTCGACAATATACAAGCCAGAAATATTTAAAGTATACAAGTTACATAAAGTATAACTTAAAACAGTAAATATATGAACGAGCGTGACGTAAATCATTAAATATTGTTTATTGGAGATATTGGTTTATTGAAAACAATAATTGTGATCATATTTAGGAGCGATCGATAAATTTCACTTTTTCAGCGTTTGTGTTAATTAACACCAACCTTCATTCGTCTAGAATTTATAAATTCTCTGCAAAAATATTTGCCTTAGTTTTCTATGTACATGTTTTTAAACTTGACTGCGAACGCACAAACAGCGAGAGAAACGGGAGTATTCGTATAGCAAAACGTGGAAATAAAAGAATACATCTTTTTTTTTATATCGGTAATTATATATAGTGAATTATTTGAAATTTAATTTAATTGGTAAAGGAATGCACCTGTGATTATGTTTAGTGTATATATAAAATAGTTTCCTACATTAACAACGTTAATAATCCTACCGTGGAATGGTCGAAAGTATTTTTATATATTATATATAATTCAATACAAAAAATAAAGCTTGTTTTGTTTCCACATTTTTCATCTAGGAATACTCGACCCAATTACTAAAATACTTGGTTAAACTATTCGGCCAATATTTCCGTACCTACGCATGTGTAATTCGCACGTTTATTAATTTGATTCGTTTGTATATGAATAGGGGATCGTATTTTGAAGTATTTCCTAAATATTGAAATAAACTTTATATTTGTCAATATCGTACAGGACGATAACAATTACAAAGCATCGAAATTAGGATGTTAAAGACAAAAAGTCAAAAACCTAAGCACGATGACAACAGTTTTCATTAGAATATGAAACATCTTATTTAAACGGAATAGATGAGATTTTTTTTCGATGGCTCGTACTAAACTTATGCCGATAGTTATTCGCCTGGCGCAACGTATAAGGACATCCACAGTTGTATCGGATGTCGATATCTGTTGCAAGGTTCTTTTCATTGGACTAAATCTTCAAACCCGAAAGAATATATACATACACACACATAGTTATGTCAAATTTACCGAGTTACACGTAAATGCGTGTAGATATATCCTTTGGTACTAATAAGTTTATTAATTTCAGATAAAGTTCGAATAATACAGTCAACGCTAACATTATGTACCGGATGTTAATCGTCCTTCTTAGCTTCCTTATCTTTCGGACGATCCTCAATCGCTTTTTGCTTTTGATCGTCAGTTCCGTTGGCTTCCATTTCACCGGAGAAGCCGAATTCGTTCACTCTAGAGTGATCGGTTTTGTATATCCATCTTTGGTACAAAAATATGAAGAAAACTATGTCGTCGCGGAAACAGCTGATTCTGTATAGTGTTGGCATTTTGATAACGAAGGCGAAAATGTCGTCGATGAACGTGTTTAAAAATTTATAAGACATCATGCGCCATGGAAGATGCGCCACACTCTTTAACTTATAATTAATAAATAATTGCGGTGTCATCATGATGAATCCGAACGTTAATAAAAATCCATAAAGCATATTAAGCACCCAGGAATACCATCCCTTGTGTTCTAAATACATTAACGAATAAATCGCGTACCCTGCTAAAAGAGGATACAGAGCCCGCGAGAGATATTTAAAAGCGATTCTGTCGTACTTTTTCGTGGAAGATTCAACGTACGACCCTTTATCGCGGAAACTAATTTTTGGAAAGACGCCGAGAATTTTCGAGTTCCTATTTATGCTAATATCTATCACCTTATTAATTTTCCATATTTCTATACATAAACCTATTATGCAACTGAACCGAACTACTGCATTCGTTTCGTTATCGAGAACGTATAGCAACACAACTAACGACTGGAATACATTGAAGAATACAGATCGGACCGATAGACCCTCCAAAGAGTTGCGATTGTTCCAGAACTGGATATCTGAAAAATAATGAACAATGAATAGAACGTGAATTCAAACACGTGAGTTTATACGTGCGAAAAGATTGCACCTTACCATTCTTAAATGCTAAGAATTCAAATACACTGTGTAATACTGATACAACTATAATCAGACCCAACAAATACGGATTCGTAGTCAATAATGTTTCTTTGAAAGTGTCTTCATCGTTTTCATCTTCTGCCGCAGTTTCTCCCTCGCCTTAAAATAAAAAGTGTTACTATCGTCCGTTCACGTTTCTACCATTAACAAATAATACAATATACCCATAAGCATAGATGTCAATTTGGTTCTCTTCGATTGAGCCGAATAAATTTGCCATTTAAATAACGACAGAGGCTGATAATTTAATCTAAGTTCAAGTTCCTTTATGGTATCGTTCAAGGGTTCATAGTCCTTTTGCATATTCCAGAAATCATTCAAGTATATTACAGGCTTGTAGAACATTCCACCAGGTGAGAATTGAATATCTGCGAAACAATATCATTAATATGAAGTTTTATATTTTTCTACTATTTCATGAACTCACAGGTATCTAACGGTGGTGGAACTTGACCATACACCCAGTGATTTTGGTCGGTTACCAAGTTGATAGTCAAGTTAGGATGCCAATGGGATACAAGTTGATTTGTTAATTCAGCTTTCTGTAATAAATATCTATGCATTTAGTCGTACACTCGCAAAATATTGGATTGGAACGAACGTTCGTAGTTTTTCCAAATTAAGAATCAAAGATAAAATTAAAGTATTTATTCATATGGTTTTTTAATAACACGAGAAGTTACCTTGAAAATGGCAAAAAGTAATAGAGCAGAATGGAAAATATGTTATTGAATAAATCTATGAATAAATATCTGAATTTTAACTTTCAATTTTAATTTACAAATGTTACAAACTTTTGTTCCAACCTAATATAATTAAATTTCGCAAATATACACACTTCGATTTCGTCTTTGCTGGCAGCAGTTTCTCCAGTCAGCAAATTATGTTTTTTCTGGAACTTAAGCTTTTTAAATTTGTTCAACAGTTTCTTGGAATACGACATGTTTTCTCCAGCATAGATGTTCTTCCCTGCTCTTGGATTAGGAGACTTTCCGGTCTTCGTAACATACACATGAAGGAATATTTGCCCGTTGTTCTTCAAATTGTCGGATGGGGTAAATTTATATTCTAGATATCTCTGACCATCCTTAGTTGGTCCGCTAGACCAATCCCCGTACATCAATCCCTCTTCCTTCCATACCAACGCTTGTGGGTCATCGAACTGATGGAAGTTCTCGCTCTCTGATAAATAGATATGCAGATCAAACAGCGTTCCATTCTCGAATATGTTAACAGCCTGTACGGGTGTCGGATTAACGGCTGTGGGTTGAGGACGTCTGAACAAATAGCTGATGAAATAGATAATGAGGCCACGGATGATCAGTGACTTTGTAATCGCAAAGAAAGATTCGAGCCTGGTCGGCTGATATTTTTTCCTTTGCTCTTCTACTTCTGCGTTTACCTGTTCAAGAAAAATCAATGTAAAGCAACATCTCGAAAATCAATTTTTTCCTTCAGAATATGCATTATCATCATCGCCGTCATCTTTGAAGAGAACAGGTTGCTGTGAATGACTTAAATCACATTTATCGTTCCATTAAACAGTCGTGGACACGTTATCGAACGAACTTACGAATCGAACAAACGACGGCTTAAATCGAGACTCTCGTCGAACAACATTTCAATGAAAAAGTCACCTGAATCACAGAACGACGAAGTTGAATGCATTAATTCTTACGGATAATACACGACAAATGTTTTCCATAGAGGGACTAAACAGCGAAACAGAAAAATTGTATAAAATAATGTATTATCCACACACATCTCTCTCCTCGTTGTTCTCCGCGTTAACCAGTTCTCCGTTTTGTTGATTGTCATCCATATTTTCGGCTTCATTTAGTTCCTTGGACTCTTGACTATCATTTTCCGCACCCACCATTTTTGTCTCCGGATTGTTTCGGTTCGGTTCGGGTGTGTATTCTCTGCGCGTTTTCAGAGGGAGTCACATAGAACCGGATGTTCGATACTCATCTTGAATTACGTGCTTCATGGTAATGAACTTGAAACTCATACGAATCGCTAATTCGAAATACCTATATACATATTGATACAGCTATACGGATCTTTAATTATTAGACATGACATAAAGGAAATTATTTTCGAATTGTTATTATCGACACAACGAACAAATAATCTTATACATAATACTCTGCGGTAAGTGATTACAATAATTTGAATGATTTTAATTTTTTAAGTACTAATGGTTCCAGTTCGTACCGTACGCGCGCGCCGGATGATGGCTAGATAAAGTGTATTCTTTCTAACTCTGAGACGATCTATCGGCCAATAGCGATAAGACGTACGATGGTGGGGGACACTATGGGGGACACTAAGAATAGCAAAGTGTATTCGTTCTATCAGAGAGCAGAGAGTATATCTCTGCAGAGAGTATATGAGAGTGCTCACGCCCGGGTTTTGGCCGTGCCACTTTTGGCTGCCATCATCTCTTTTAGTCCGGACAAGAACCCGTCTCCACACTCAGTCAGTGCTTCGATTGAACCCAACATTTTTCGTACGACGGATGGCCGCTAGAGGCGCTGCGCGGAAAAACAGTAACGTATCTACTATTGGGTAGATGAAATGAAAAATTTATATGATTTGATTCTGAAAAATGAATGTATAACAAGTATATTTGTGTATATTTTGTAACTCGTAGGACACGTCCTGGAGTCTTTTTGTCCGGTAAGATTATTTCGATACATTCCCGCCAATATAACTGCCTCAGGGCTCTGGTCGCTCTGCTACCCAATAGTAGATACGTTACTGTTTTTCCGCGCAGCGCCTCTAGCGGCCATCCATCGTACAAAAAATGTTGGGTTCAATCGAAGCACTGCACTCAGTCCGGACAAGAACCTGTCTCCACACTCAGTCCGGACATCTTTGGTTGATTTCCACCTCAATCTAAATAATAAATAATCTTTTATTTGCACACAAATAAGAAATAATAAATATATAATTTTTGGAATTATTTAAATAATTTTTATTTAAATAAAAAGTTTAGTTATTATTTGCAATTAAAATCACGCGTTTGTTTATTATTTAATTATTTGTAATTTAAAATAAAATTTGCCCAACACTGATGAAAATATATGAAACAAATTACGTAGCTAAATAGAACAGTTAGCTGGTGTGTGTGTGAATTATGTGAAACAACAGGGTTGAAAATTAATATTCATTTCTGAAGCCGTGTGTGTTCGCGGAAGGACAGGTTTGTACACACCTTTTTGCACAAATTTGCGCGCATCCATTTTTGATATGCACAAAAAAGTTGCGTACAAACCTGCGCGAAAACGTTGCGCCATACTGCATAACAATTAGCGCCAAAAAATTGCACAGAATTAGCGCAATTAATCCAGTCCAGTTCGCAATTAATTTTACCTGAATGATTGAATGATTGCGATCAATTTTACCTGAAGTAAATTTACCTGGAGATCAATGTATCCTAAACTTTAGGAGAAGGACCTAAAGTCCTTCAACCCTTTCGTTGGATTTCGATCTACTCTTACCCTTTCCCGGGCTCGAATTTTTACGTCGATAAGGAAGTCAACTCAGCTACGGAATCGAGTAAGGTGGTAGGTCGTAGGTCTAGTATTGCATCTCGTTTCTGCTGTAACAGGTTGTGATAATAACAGTACAACTGAGTACAACGGGATACATGCAACAAGGGGTGCAGTTCAATTGACAAGTTACTAAATTGCAGTTCGCTATATACACATGACAATCTATTGCAATCTATTGCAGTCCACTCAATTTTGTCAGTCGTAGCGGAAATAAAGCGTATTCTAGCGTGACCGTAAAATAGTTACTTATACATATATGTATATATCGCTTGCAACAGGCAACGTAATAGTTACGTTACCGCGTTGCGAATATTAGGAAGTCCTGTTTCTAAAGTGTAAAACCTGCATAGACAACGTTCACGCTGCAGTTCTACTGTTAGTCATATCATATCGTATCCAAATGATTTCTGGTTAAAATACGATAAATATTTCCTTCAGTAATAACAACGACACTTGCAACGACAGGTTGCCCGGTGTTTTAATAAGTTGCAACACACGGCCTCAAAATTCAGCCCCACTACTCGACGTATTTTATTTTCTTTTTAACAAGTTTATTGTTCCCGGCGAATGCATACGACATGGCTTGGTCCGGGAGATTTCACGCAAGAAACAATAAAGAACTTGTACAGCATCTTAAACGTAAGTAATGTAAACAGAAGAGTTGTTGTATGTGTCTCAATACATATACACATTTCGACTTTCATCTTAGAATCAAGAACAATTAAATCAGACAGAGTTTACGAAGCAATGTGTGCTGTAGACAGAGGAAATTATACCCATACCAGTTATGCTTATATTGATTCTCCGCAAGGGATTGGTTATGGTGCAACTATAAGCGCTCCTCATATGGTATAACCTCATACAATTTAAACAATTTTACTATTAATAGTCATCTACATTTAAATGTTTGTACTTCTTTCGCATTTACCTGTTGCATATCACGAATATAATAAAATGGATTAAAACATCTCAGCATGCGTATGCTTTGGAGGTACTCGAAGACAAATTAAAAAGCGGTGCCAGAGCATTGGATGTTGGATCCGGCTCTGGATATCTGAGCGCATGCATGGCAATGATGTTACAGCCGAATGGATTAGTTGTAGGCATCGAACATATTCCTGAACTTAAAGCATTTGCTGAAGAAAACATTAGGAAAGATCAACCAAAACTTCTTGGAAGCGGTTGTCTTCAATTAGTTGGTAATTATAATTCAAATGATTCATGAATGAGACATTCTCTTCTTGATATATTAAATACTATGCAATGTTCTAGTTGGAGATGGAAGATTAGGATACCCTGAGAAAGCACCGTACGATGCTATTCACGTAGGGGCAGCAGCCAAAGAAATGCCACAGGCTGTAAGAAAACTTTCTCAAACTAGGAAACTAATTCTATTTGTATTTGCTAAATATATTGTATGTTATCTTTGCAGCTGATAGACCAGCTAGCTCCGGGAGGACGGCTGGTATTACCAATGGGCCCAGAAAATTCAGATCAAACATTAATACAGATAGATAAGACTATGGACGGAAAGATTAAGAAAAGGTCTCTTACTAGTGTTATGTTTGTACCGCTCACTAGTAAAACTAAGCAATATCCTTCATGAGATTCATGCTTGCTCCAATAAGCGAGCATTGTTTTTTCGGATAATATCGCACACAAGTACCCGATGTTAACATAATTTGAAGTGCATTACTGCGAGAACATAGCGTGTCTGCGCAACTGACAAATCATTGTATAGTTGGAGAACCTTGTTCTTTTCTTGTATTAAAGAATGAACAACTGTACAAACAAATATATATCATGTTAGAAAAATAACCCATCTCTAGTCGTAAAATATTGTATTGTACTACAGTTTATGAAATCTCCTCAATTAAAATAGGCGCTATAATTTATTGTACTTCCGAGTTCTTAAAAAATAAAAAGATTCTTAAACTGTATCACCGCTAAATCGCATATCTAATCAGTTAATTCTTTATGCATGTTTACATAGTATTTCAGATCTGTGATACAATTTAACATACAATCTTCATTTTATGCTAAAAACATTTTATACGTCCACGGAATGTTGAAATATAAATTACATAATTCATAAAAAGAAATATGTAGAAAATAATTTAATGTGATGTCTCAAACGTCACATTTGCAAAAGTCCGTCGCAAGATACTAAGTAAATCTATTACTTATCAGTTTAATATTATTCAGACTCCTTGCTTCCTGTGGTCCTGTTTATCTCCAACTGTATAACCGGCAGTGAGATCAACGTAGTAGCATAGTACATTTGTTTTCCTTTCATAATACAGATTAAAGTGTTTTAACCATGACTAGACCCAGTGCAGCACCCGATGTTAATCCCAGTCCAAGGAAAGCACCCATCATAGCAGACGCAATCTCCTTTTCTTGAGACTCCACAACTCTGTAAAAAAAGAATTACACTCGAAATACGTGTCAAATCATACGAACAAAAAATCCCTCCGTTTAAAGTAGCGATACTTACAGAGGAGTTAGAACAAATGTCAAATTGCACAGATAGCCGTTGGTAACGGCAAATACGATAGTTATTAAAATATAACAAAGATCGTTCTTAATATAAACAGGAAGATGATGTCTGGGTTGCGCGTTACAAAACATCAGAGCGGGCACGAAAATAGCCCTCGTCAAACTTAAAAACATGACATACCATGGTTTATTTCTTGGCTAGAAAAATAATGCGATATTAATTATTGAATCGTTAAAGATATAGAATTATAGTACGTATATTCTACAAACCCATTGAAGAATTCCTGCCAATATTCTGCCAACATAGTCTCCCATGCTAAAAATTAGGTAAGTGACCACAGGCACAAAGTAGATATCTGTAAGATATATTGGTAAGTATATTAATCATCGAGATTCTTCAATGGAATGTCCTATCGAATTAAACTCACCGTTCCATGCATAACCCCTTCCTTTATACTGACTTTCCACTAATACAGTGACTGCTGGATAGACAGAAAGAGATATAAAGAATACTAGAAATAAACTAACACCGTATGGCCAAATCCTTTTGATAATACGGATATAGGAAATTGTAGTGCCTTGAGGAAAAGCTACTTCTCCAGTGACAGTGTATTCTCTTTCTATAGCTCCAGATGATTTTTCCAACATATGAAGTTTAAAAAATGCCTACACAAAGGCATTTGATTGAGTGTCAGTGTCATTATCATAAGCTACTTATCATCTGTTAGAAAACAGCTGTGTCATAAGCGACTTTGTATTCATTAGATTGATAATACTCACTGCTTTTTCTAAAATGATGTATGCAATCAAGGATAAAAATAAAATAATATCTCCTATGATAAAATAAACTAAGCCTGAGAGTACAGGACTAGCACCGATCCACAGTGAACATATCTCTGTTATGGCTGTAAAAATTCCTCCTAGAGCTTGACCACTTTGCATGGCAGTTATATACTTCGGAGAGAAACGACCAGCAATTCCCATTAAACTTCCTCCGAATATTGCACTCGCAGCTGCAATGCAAAAGTCTATTGTTATGTGGCTGTCACAATATTTTCTAGTACTAAATGTTAAGTATATACCGTTTACAAACGCCACCGTGGTCAAGGTAATTGCTAAAAATTTGTCCTGCCCTGAAAAGATATGCATTCTTTACTTCACCAAACTAAAACAAAGATTTCTCGAATTCAGAGAAGCTTACATTCGTCTGTGTTTATCTTAACAAACACCGTTGTTACAATGAAAAGCAGCAATATTGTGCATTGAGATCCCACCATTCGTATCGTTAGAGGAACTCTATAATTACAAATATCTTACTAATCGAATTACTTTGTACCACCAGGGAGACTTATTTTGTGGTTCGTCAAGTATCTTGTACTTTCGCTTACCTTTTACTAATAAATGCGTTTATAATTAAGAAAAATGTGTTTGGAAATGCGCTCGCCATATTTAAGTATGATGTGAAGCTGGCTTGCAAATCAGTTCTTTTTTCTAAATTCTCTACATGAGTGTAGTTTGTGTGATTCGTTGAATTGTCCGATATTTCTCTAAACTTGTACATCCAATACTACAAAACACACTCATCAGAATATATAATCATCATTAATTAAATTGAATAATAAGATATATGTTACTCACATCATCGGCAGTGACAAAAAAACTCCATGGTATCAATGTGTTTATTCCAAGTAAATAAAAAACTATGTACGCAAGATTATACCTGAGGAGACGAACACAAACAGTGAATGAAATATCAAGAATTATCGTTTTATTCGAAGTAAACAATCTGTTACCTATCGCGAGGTTCGTGTTGTTTTAAAAATGGTTTCTCGTCTGGGACAGAAACAGTTGGGTCGTCAACTTCAGTTTCCAAATCATCTTCAAACTCGCTGTCGGACGCTCCTCCCAATAAGGGCCGTCTATTGATGGAGTATGACATGATAATGCTGAAAAACGAGAATAGTCATTGTCACAAAAATATTTCGACATTTTCTACATGAAAAGTTAAATCCGATTGGATGTATTGCGAATGCTCACCAAATTATGCAACGAATTCTCTGCAGTGGTCGATTAACAATTTTCCTTGTGCTTGTAGGACAATGAATTTTTACATTTTGACAGCAACTAGTTTTGAATGTATCACGTGTCACTTGTATACTGAATCCCGTGTGGACGAACAACTAATACGAAAGGTGTGATGACAGCGTTCGTACGAAATCTACTGTTGTTCCAGAGTCTCAAGAGACTCTACATTATGTATTAATCATCTCGTTGGCCATCTGTGACTAAACGCAGATAGAAAAATACAATACCACGTCAGTAGTATTACATTAATCCTAATCGACTCCTTTCTCCATTCCGTTTTCACGCATATACAAACGCGGAAACAGCTGGCGTCCCACACAATCGAATGCAACGAGGCGCTAGTGTATGATGTGTTGCTAAAGTATAAAATATAAACCGATGCATCATACCTAGCCTATGTATCACCTATGTATTGTACGCCTGGATCAGAGAATATACCAGAGTTGCCAGAGTATACACATATATTACACATACTTTCTTGGATCGAGATTGTACACTCAAAATTGCAATTCGTGGGGTTATCACGAAAACAAATCCATAACGGATGTTTTTGTAGATCTTTGTTGACTTATATTTACGATAAACGATATCAAAGAAATATTGACCACGTTATCGAATCGCAAACAAATAAATATTAGGGTTTCCCATAAGTTGTATTGCTCTTTTTTTATTGCATTTCGTACGAGCGTCAATATTTTGTGTTTTTATTTTTAAATTAAAAAAAGTCGACTAATGCATGTGAGATACGACCTCAAAGATATACATTTTATTATTGTGTCCCGACTCTCCTGACGCGAGCAATCGCATCCACAATCTATCAATAACAGTACGAAATTAACTAATGAAGCGCAATTGTTTCGTGCAATTATTTTTAACATATAATTAATATGTACGAGGTGTCGCGGTATGAATAAATTGTTTTCAGGAAAAACGAGTTCGGAAGGTCAGTCAAGGATAAACTTCATTTACATACTATATAGCTTCTGTTCGACGAATTGTTTTATACAATTTCGTGAAAGTTACGAGAAAATATAATTTTCAGCTTGGTTCCTCGCGTGGGACATCCATGATGGATGATCCATCCGGTTTTACTATGAATTGTAGGACACCTTATAAGTACGTGCACGCGCACTCTAAATAGTAGACTCTAATAGGTCCTGCCATCGATTAGACAAAAAGAAAGAGGTTCAAGTCCAATGTTACATCGAGATCAATCGAGTTTGCATATAGACATGGAGGGAACGCGGTCGTTGAAAGCAGGTTCCGCGTTTAATACTTTACGAAGATTATATGTCTGAAGCGTTGTGTTCTACGGCCGTTGTTATTCGTATGTCGTGTATGATATAGTAAGTAGGATGTTTTGGTAAGCTGGATGAGTGATAAATGCGATGTTTATCGGGTTTTAGCTGGTAAACTTGCGCGCGGTATAGACGTGTGATGACATTACGGTGAGCCGCAAGAATGTTTTGTGCGTTGAGAAGATGGTGAGTTGATCGATTCCGTCGAATTATAAAAACAGACAATAATAAACTCGTTTGTTTGACAGTTTATGCAAGAAAGATGCTGTGAGAGCACTGAGCACGGGCGAAGTGTCGACAGCACTTCGACCCTTTTATTTTACAGTTCATCCGGACCTTTTTGGTCAATATCCAACGCAAAGAGTAAGTATAATGTTCAACTGTTAAATAATGCTCGTATATTTATGTATCGTGTTTCGAACGTCATCGACAACGCAGTTCAGTCCGATTATACGCTGAGAGTATTTTTAGAACAAAGAAAATGCAATGATTATTACACAGATAGCTGTGTTGCAATTCTGTGAATTGATTTCGATTACTATGCATCGAAGCTGAACAAGTTTTACCTAGAATGTTACTTTCAATTTTCCAGACAGTGAATGAAAATTCGTTGAAGCAGCTAAGTTCGATCATAGAATGTTTGCAGCAACACAGACCCATAAGGCCTACCACGTTACCATTTTATTTACGCTCCAAGGATGAGAAAGAAGTTAAGGCTGGTA
This sequence comes from Lasioglossum oenotherae, assembly GCA_028455765.1. Classification (NCBI taxonomy): domain Eukaryota; kingdom Metazoa; phylum Arthropoda; class Insecta; order Hymenoptera; family Halictidae; genus Lasioglossum; species Lasioglossum oenotherae. The sequence continues at coordinate 5,811,370 of CM052296.1, forward strand.
AATTCACTCTAGTGCAGATACAATTGAAAGAAAGAGATCTGAGGCAGACTATCCTTTCGATTTTGAAAACATGCGACCTACCAACCACGTTTGTAGACAAAATTGAGGAGGAGAAGGCGACGAACATAGATGCAAAATACAAATCAAGGTTCTGGCAAAGAAAAGGATACACGGGTGAAAACATAGATTTTTCTGAATTAGAAGACGATCCTATCTACGCGTCTATTTTGATGAAAAGAAAGATTAATATAGAGCCAGATACTCTTAAGTAAGACGAACACTGAATGTGCTTTCTTTTTTTACATTTGTGCACAATTGCAACTTTGTTACAGAGATTTTAATTGAATATTGTTAATTAGGGCATATTTAGATAAACATATTAATGAAGTACATGTGAAGTTGGAAGCATGTAGGCCGATGAGAGAGGAAGTACAAAAGCTAGAAAAGATATTATGCTCAGAATTAGGTTTAAAAAATATTACATGGGATTGTGGATGGAATATAGCTCATTATAGAGGCTGTTTGTTAGCCTTCAAGGCGTTAGCCGAACATCATCCTCTACCGATGGAAGTATTAAGAAATAGGACGCTAGTATTCGCCAATGACACGGGAATTAGTCTAGAGGGAAGCGTTATGTTAAATTCTGGCGAAGTCAGACACAATTGGCTTGATGTAAGGATTTGTAGCTGAGCTAAAAAAAAACAAAAATTGTGTTCTGCTTATTAAAAAGTCTTTTTTTATAGCTAATCAAAAATGTTCAAAAGCACGATGTTGTACTGTTGAAATTACCAGCTTTCGAGAAGGCAGTTTCACAAGTACTTCTTGACATAAAAGTTGGTCGACGGTGCGTAATACAAAATATTTATTGAGTGACGGTAAGGCTCAGGGTGCTCTATATGTGCAGGAAATTCATGCCCAAGGTAATGGTTAGCCAGTATGAGCAACAACTTCGTCAGCTAACAACAACCCTCTCGGACTATCGCGGGAGAAGAAGTTATCCGAAGGTGTGGCCGACCACTTTATCAGCTTACGAAATAGTCATTGAAGCGTTAGTATTATCTGCAATACTTAACATTTTCTAGTAATATAGTAACTTTCGGTTCCTACGTAAGTATCAGGTAAACTTAATTACATTGCTTGTGAGTAAGCTCTAGCGCAAAATTCAACGAAAATTTGAACACTGAAAGAAACTTTGTTTTGCAGGGAAGCTGGTCCTTTAATGCTTTCGCCTACCGGACAATTTATCGTACCATCATCGTGTCCAAGTTTTCTGTTAGTCAATTTTATTACAGAAAACTTAGAAGAAGCTACTAAGAGATTACACCACTATAACAAGTAGGTTATCTTATCGGATGGCCTTAAACCATTATTTTACTTGTTACAAATAAATATATATGGTTTCCCTTTTTCTTTCAGTATAAAATACGTAGAACGAGCGCTTCATGATAAAGCTGTGAAAGAATTAGGCTTAATCGATCTTAATAAGGATGATAGTATTACTCCAGATCTGATGATACAATGCTGTGAACGTTTATTATTGCACAAAGGTGTGTTAGCTCCTCTATTAGAAGGCGTGATGCTTTGGGTAACGCACTATTACTCGGTTATGAGCGATGGTGTCTTATGCATACCCTGGGACTGGAAACTTTGAATTCCAATTGGAAATGTTCGCGTGTGTTTTCTTGTTAAACTTTTAACTTTGTACCAATTAGTAGGATAACTGAATTTCGAACGATTGCACAAAGTAAAGTTAATATGTACTGTACAGATGATGAAGTAACGATATAAAATGATATTTGATATTTTTCTGACAAGTTTAAATGGACCGAGATTAAAGAAAAAACAAAAATAGCTAATAGTTCAAAGCAAATAATTAGTTCTTGATAGGTCGATTTGCATTCTACTTTATACAGAGTATTTGCATATTATGAATATTATATGACTATTATTGATACATGATATATCAATTTTTAATATAAACGATTGATACGGAAGAATAGAAATATTTTCTAAAACGAATTCATTAAATACGAGAATAATACTTGGTTCTGAAATTTCTTTACTGCTCCTATGATTCCCTCTTCTCGCCTAAATGACTAATTTAATTACAATCTCACGCGAGCTGTACAAAACAGTTTAAAAACCGATCTGGAATTGAATACTTTCGCCCTCCGTCGACACATTATTTCTTATTAAAGTCAACTTTTTAATCGTATCGAAATAAACCGTACATTTATGATATTCATCATTATATACATACAAGTGTCGAATATTTTCAGGACTATAACAAACCGTTCGTGGGTCTTAGAAAAATTTTCGTTACCGTGATTCAATTAGAAAGTCTTCTAATATTTATTCACTCTCGGAACCACTTTCACCGCTGCCACTGCCAGATCCGCTGCTGCTACCGCTTCCTGATCTCGATCTAGACCTTGATCGTGATCTTGACTTTGATCTCGATTTTGTACTCGACGGAGATCCAGATCGAGATTTAGCCGGAGTCCTAGACCGAGATCTTGAGACCGATTTTGACCGGGATCTCGATTTAGAAGAGTTCCTTGACTGTGGACTGCCAGATCTTGATCTTGATTTCGATTTACTGCGAGACCTTGAAGGAGATCGTGATTCAGAGCGTGAACGAGAAGCAGATCTCGATTTCGATGGTGATTGAGATCGAGACTTCGATCTGGAGGCAGACTTCGAACGGGATCTAGATTTCCTGCTGGACGCTCGAGAAGAAGCTCTGGACGATGCTCTGGATTCCACTTCGTTTTCAGATCCTATTCAAATTATACAATTTAGTCGTTCCTGAAAACTGTGAGCAACTCGTTCAAATCTTAGTGTACGCTACTGACCTTTCTCATCTGCTTTCTCAGCTTCCTGCTGAGGTTCTTCTTCCTCTTCCTCCTCTTCCTCTTCTTCCTCCTCATCTTCTTCTCCAGGTGGTTCCAATTGTTTCTCCCTGTACCTTTGCATTTTGAACTCGTTTGCGTTGAGTGGCCGGTGTCTCACAATTAGTCTCGTATTATTTGGCTGCTGTCCTGCCTTCTGACGACGTTTGCTAAGCCGCACACGCGTCTCCAGCTCGTTGTAATATACTCCGTCTTGTCTCATAACAAGGAAATAATTCTCCTCGTATCCTTTGGAAGCTTTACTCTTAACGTTCCAATTATATTCCCTAGCCATTTTATATTCGTATTCTTCGTCGTCAGCGTAATCGATTCCAGCCACGAAGTCACGTCTACGTTTGTCCATCGTTTCATCGAGTGGCAAGAAGTATGCAACAAATTGTTCACCGCTTTCGTCCATCACACCCCTGAAAAGATACTGATATTGTAACGTCTATAATTATGTATAAATAACGTGTGTAATATACAGTTGCGCAGAATTACGGAGATATATATTACAGTGCAATTCAATTAGCACAACCGTGACGTTATTGATAACTTGCCGGATCATAGCTTGGGACATTTCTTCAATTTGAGCAGGCACTGAACGTCCTGCTGGAGCAGGATCCGAGTCGAATATGACTTGTGCACAAGGATATTTCCATAACTGAAAGTAGCGAAGGATCGTGTTAATAAACCACAATATTTAAAAACATTGTTGTCCAAATAATATAGGAACACCTTAAAGTCAGGAAATACTGGCAGTATTTCAACGGGCACCACATTGGGTTTACTGTAGTGTTTTTCGATTTGTTTCTTGTTATCTTCGAAGGTCTTTTCAATAGCTTTTATCTGACTCTCACGATCCATATATAACGTTTCTTCCTAAATGTGAAAATAAATGATTAGCGTTCCAATGTATGTACAATCGTAATGTAAAATAAATAAACCTACTTTAAAGTTCTTCTTAATACTGTAGCCAACTTTAGCCTCGACTTTGTCCACGGTTTGCGGTTGAAACCTGGTTTGTTCTGTAGAAATATATTCCGTACGCCTAAGCCATGAAACGCTTCTGGCATGGTGTCTAGATCTCTTGGAATCCTGTGGGGTGAGAACATCTTCTTCCAAGAGCTTCTCGTCGGCAGGATCCAACTGAGCATTAACATCTCCGGCGTAAGTGTCTTTATTTATCAGATCAATCTCCACACCTAGATCATGCTCTGTCAACACTTCGTATTTATAATTACGTTCTAGGGAAGTTGGATTGTACTGTATAAATCTGAAATATATCGTTTCATAGTACGCTGTTCGAAAAATTATGCAGGTAAAATGTATTGAAGACTTGCCTAGTGGATTCGAAAGGATATGTAATAAATTTTGGATCGAATGGTATGTCGGGCAGCGTGTTACAATATTTCACTCGGCAGATTAACTCGGATCTAAAATTAATAATAATTAGGAAGTGTCCGCGTACACACTGTATCGTTCGTTTTAGGTTATAACATCGAATAACAATTTACCTTTTCTCTGCCGGCCTAGCGGTCCGTTTATCTCTGTCAGTTGTACTGCCATTTGTTTGGATTGTAGGAGCCATGTCACGTTAACGAATAAAACGTAATATTTTGAGCATTACAGTAAATTATCTGTCGACACCGTAACTGACCGTAACTGACCGTAACTTGCCAACGTAAATCACACCATCACACTTTGTTGCACTTTGTGTATGAAACTTTTGGCGCCATCTATTTAGTTGCCGTGACTATTAAATACGTACCAATACGTACACATACAAGAGTCTCGCACATGTATTCTCATTTTAACCACTAATTCAATATATTAGGCTAAAGGGGAAGTTCTGTCGTATTTTAAAGAAAACATTTGAAGCAATTTATAAAAATATATATAATTTCCATTATTTGTAATAACTTGTTGCCATCTTTCAGATAATCTGTCAATTCCTGTTTCCCAATGACTCACTAGCAACATATATTATATGTGTTCTTGATTTGCAAGCAAAAATACTCCAACCTAATTTGTTTAATAAGCGCTACAATTTATTTTTTAAAACAATTCTTCAGATTCGAAATTTATGTGACATGTTTTTTTATGTGCCGAAATCGGGTCAGGTCGGGAACCCGAAAATTTTTTATTTTCACGACCCGATTTCGGCTTTGGGTACCCGCGAATATCACGAATTTTTGGAAATCTTTCCTGTTACCCGGATCATTCGTGATACCGAAAATTCGTGATACTCGGGTATTCGAACATTATAAATTTTCGGATACCCATCCACCCCTATTATTAACTAACTAAATGGTGGGTAAAGTGTGTGTGTGTATATATATATATTCTACGTGATGTTTTCGCAGAAATGATCGTAGGTTTCGTGTGTTGCACGGTTTTAGTACGCAGGCGTTCATTCAACCACGGTATTGATTTGAATGCGCAATGCCAAATACTTGGTCCCATTCGGAAATGCGGACGTTGGTTCCCGTGTCTCGTCGCGTCGCCCAGTAACCAGACTGTTCATCGAAAAACCGTGTTCACCGTAGAGAAAAGGCTGTACAAAGCAAAAAGAATCGGTAGAAATGGTTGGGCCGAACATCTCCTTGTGACTAACCGTTCCGGAAGGTGGTTCAACCTCTACGCAGGGCGCATCCTTCAGGACACCTTCCGAACACGAACGTGCAAATACGGAACTCGCGACGCTTTGCAAGGTAAACCGTAACAGGACAAATCTCTCTGAATAATACGATAATTACAAGTCATAAGAGCATCATTGGAAACCTTGTATATCAGTGAACACAAGTTGCGGGAAGTTTGGCGAATAATGGCATTTCGAAATTACCGCCAAGTTTCGAATTTTTGGCGGGTTCGAAAAATGAATGCGGATCAAATTAACGTGTATCGTTTTGTATATGTATATGAATGTCAATTGTTGAAGCTATAAACTATAAATCGATTGTTTGGATGGATTTAGGTGTATCCTGTGAGCCCTGTAACAGGGCCCGGTGCAGCGAGGTCCGTATGGGAGCTAAGTCCCGATCCCGACATGGTCGGGCATCTACCAAACACTCCAATTTCTAGCAGCGCTCATCAAAGCCATGGATCGTCGAAGGGCACCGACTTACAGTCAAGGAACGGCCCCGACGACAACATTTATGCCGACGAACACGCATCGGGTCAGACACCATCTGACGAAACTAGGAGAATCTTTGAACTTCTCAGATCTGGGTGAGACACTCTTACTCTTCTGATATTGATCACATAAATAACGAAAATCGATGATTTTAGCGAGATTGGAGCAGTCGACGAGTTAGTAGACAAAAATGGATTGTGTGTATTAAGCGCGAGAGATGAATGGGGCTACACTCCTGCCCATTGGGCTGCATTGGATGGAAACATGGAGGTCGGTTTTCGTATTCTGATTAAATCAAGAAAGAATCTTTAAGATCTCTGATTTCTGCGATAGGTGATGAGGTATTTGATAGAAAGAAATGGACCAGTTGATCTTTCCTGCCTTGGAACACAAGGACCTAGACCAATACACTGGGCTTGCAGAAAAGGTCATAGCGCCATAGTCCAACTATTGTTAAAGGTATACACAATTGAACAAAATGAATGTCTATAGATTTATAATATGTAAGTTAATCGAGTTCGCATTGTTTTCGCTTTGTAGGCAGGAGTTGCTGTAAACGCAGCAGACTTCAAAGGTTTAACACCGTTGATGACTGCTTGTATGTTTGGGAAATTTGCGACGGCCGCATTTCTGTTAGGGTCCGGCGCACTCGGACATCTAACGGATATAAACGGTGATACTGCTCTACATTGGGCAGCTTACAAGGGCCATGCGGAATTAATCAGATTACTTATATACAGTGGAGTAGATCTACAAAAACCAGATTACTTTGGGTCCACTCCATTGCATTTAGCGTGCCTCTCCGGCAATATTAGTTGCGTTAAGATATTATGTGAGAAAAGTAAAATCGAATTAGAGCCTCGCGACAAGAACGGAAAGACACCGTTGCAGCTAGCGAAAAGTCACAGGCATTCGGAAATCGTTCGAATACTTCAGGCTGAACAGAAACGACGGGCTAGATGGATTCCTCCTATCAACGAACTTTGGTACAAATCAGTCTTGTCGCTTGTCGTCGACTTATTAATTTATCGATCTTTTCTTTACAGGGTACTACTATTCGGCGGAGCTGGAAACAGTAAAGGTCCTATACTGCTCTTTATGATATCCGTTTTACTATGGGGGTATCCAATGTATCTACTAAAATGTATTCCACTAACGTGGAACCTTTTACGCGGCAGTCATTATTGCTTTATTTATTGGAACGTTGTTATGTGGATCTCCTGGATTGTAGCGAATAGAAGGGATCCCGGTTATGTACCACAAAACAGCGAGACTTACTATAGGGCCATTAAACAAGTACATCTTTGGAATTTGAGAATGAGTCGTTGAGAAATATTGTGTGTGTGCATACAGTTTTCAATGGAACGATATTCTTTTGCAGATTCCATATTTTGATAAATGGAAAAAGAGAAACGTGTTGCTGTCTCGACTGTGTCACAGTTGCAGATGTTTCAGACCATTGAGAGCGAAGCATTGCAGAATCTGCAATAGATGCGTCACGTATTTTGACCATCATTGCCCCTTTATATATAATTGCGTTGGTTTAAGAAATCGGTAATTTTCAAAGTGACCCTTATCGAATCTGCGCGTAAATCAATTTTTCATTAAACGATGATTCATTGTTACAGGATGTGGTTTTTTCTGTTTGTTATGTGCGTAGCGATCAATTGTTCGTTTTCGATTTACTTCGCTTGTTACTGTATGGCGATGGAAGGAATTCAATTGCTATATGTATTAGGTGTGCTAGAAGCTTTGGTGTTCTGCGGACTTGGATGGATATTGACGTGCACTTCGGTAAATATAAAATATATATCTACGTTTATCGAACGCTATCGAATAAGACAAATGATCTGTGTCTGATTTACACAGGTGTTGCACGCGTGTATGAATTTAACTACAAACGAAATGTTTAATTACAAACGGTATTCGTATTTGAGAGACAAGAAGGGCCGATACTTGAATCCATTTAGCAGGGGCCCAGTACTCAATTTTATCGAATTCTTCTTTTGCTCACCAAATCATCAAACACACGACCCCCAAAGTTATCAAATACTTTCAGAAGATATCATGTGAGATATTGCAAATTGTGATCACAATTTTACAGCGCCTTTGCACGCTTAGAAAACGAGAAATATTCTTAATTATACAATTCATACTATTTTTTGGACTAATTACAACATATGTACCTGCACACGATCTACATCGTTACTGCTTCTAATATTATCACATTTTATCTATAATATTATTCATGAATCATGTTTCAATAAATAATTTATTAACTTACGCTTTTTAATTTATTACACTTCTAATACGTATATAATAATCTTTATAAAATATCTATAAGACGATCGATCTATTAAACGTGACTTTAAATAATGTCCTATTACAATTCATTATTAATTACAGTGAAATCATTAGAAGTGTTGGTAAAGAAGCAGTGTTAGCTTTTATATAAAATTCATATATACAAATAATTTTAAAAGATTTTTCATAGAATCTGTTTGTATGTAAAATTGTAAAATATATCTTTGGCAAAATGCACTGCGTTTCCTTGTATAATTCAGCTACAATACTAACACGGTTTGATCTAATACGAAAACCGTGTGTATACGGTACAGTTACAATATCAGTAAAAAATGTTCATTAGCTGTATAAAAATTGCAATTGTAATCCTAATTATGGCAGCTATTTAAGCCTGAACTCACATAGAGTCGCATCGAATTGTTAAAATACCATTTAAAAACGAGAAGTTCTCACTTCAATTCGTAACAAAAATCGTAATTTGGTGGTGGATCTGGAATAGCAGGTGGATCTTGAGGAATATCAATTCCTTCTGCATCCAGAAGTCTCAATTTAATATCCATGGATAATAATGTTTCCAAATCGTTCTCCGCCTCTTTACTGGTCATTTTCTTGTCTGAAACAAATTATTGCTTTTATAATTCCGCAAGAGACGGCAAACACAAATGATGCAAATGTTTATTACTAATCTGTAGACTGCGGTTGTTTATGCAATTTTCAATTTTTGTAGACAAATTTTAAGAAATTAAAATGAAATAAAATCCTATTTTTAATGGAAACAGCCTATGTAAATCTAAAACAAGTAAAAATTGTACAAAATACTATTGAATTCCAGCATTTTTTGAAAATTTTTAAATGCCATAAATGCATAAAGATCCGCAGTCTAGTTATCACATACTCAGCAAAGCGTTAATGCCATCAGTCCAGTAATCAAAAACTTGTTCATCCGGAGCAACAAAATCCAAGCTGCTAACATCTACAGAGTCCAAGATCAAGGAAAAGGCTAGCTGGTGCGTGTTTTTCCGTCGTTGTACGTCTTTCATGTGAGGACAGTCTTTCCCAGTGAGCAAACTACGGACTTCAACAACCGCCAATTTCGTGGGAAGCTCGTCGATCGTCGGCACCGACTTCTCATCGCAGTCCCCATAATGAAATACTTTATGATTGGGCGACAATCGGACGTACCAAAATTTATCTTTGATTCTTTGTCCTCTAGCACCGTACTTCATAAATCTAGTGCCTTCTACCAAAAAGCCTAAGCGCTGTTGTTGAATCAGCTCCAGAATCTCCGGTGTAATTTGTTCTCTGAGCTCGACTATCGGTCTTGCGTGACTCTCGCCCTCCTCCCTGTTCGTTCTTTCTTGTTGCCAAAGATTAGTGATCGTTGAGTAGGTCAACTGTTGCAGCTTGTTCTTGAATTTGTCCAATCCTGTCGGTTTGCTCTGAAGCGCTCGAGTGATCTGTTCTCTTACAACCGAAAATACTTTAACAAAATCTTCGGTGGTGGCTCTCATCTCCTTCCAAGTTTTGTTCAAAAGAACTATACACACGCAGTAGAACTCCTCGAACGGATGATCGTGAGTGAAGAACATAGGATGATACGATTGACCCTGTTCGCTGGGTGCTTCTCCGATATGTAACACCTGGCAGAGCAGCTTAACAAGCTCCACGCTTGTCCTGCCGAATGGACATTCGTGTTCATCCGCTCTACAAGAATTCTCGAGAACAACTTTCGTGTAGCCTTCGGTGTGATTACGCGCAAAATAAATCATGCAATCCAGAGCAAGCATTCCAGGAGGGGTTTCAGTAAAATCCAGAGCAGGATTGATATCGTACTTGAAGCCTAATTTCTTATAATCTTTGGCATATAAACCCTGCTTGCGAGCAGTTACGTCTCCGCCGAGAACTCCTTCGGTGTCGAAAGCGATTTTTCGAAGTTCTTTAATTTTATCGTGCGCATCTTGATCTTGGGGATCCATTTTCGTCATCATTCGTTGTTCCCATAGACTTAACATTAACGTTTGCAATACGTACAGCTGATGTGCCATTTCAGCACCGACCTGGATAATTCATTAACTCTGGTATTAATTAATTCTCTAGAAAATGATTCTACGATTGATATAACAAAGAATTGATACATCTGTATTTGATACCTGGGAGGTGGACTCGGCAATAATGTTTGTTAAAAAAATATTTCGAACGTGCTTCGACTGGAGGACCAGTGCAACTGATTTGCGTTTGGATAAATCAGCCTTTAAGAACAAAGCGTTTATTAAGGCTATTGCATTCTGTTGAATCTGTGGACTCATGCTTTGCAAATGATTTACTAAGTTTTGGAATGTTACTTCCTTCTCAACTTGGGCATACTTCCCAGAAGAATTGAGTACTATGTTTTCAAGGATGCTAAGAGAAGCTTCAACGATACTGATGTCTTGTGTTATAGCCTGGTTGTTTACGTAACTTGCTACTTTATTGATAAAAGGTGTCTCCAGAATATCCCATGAAACAATTCCATGATCCATGAGTTCAACAAACGACTGAAGCGAATAGGCGAGCGCGCTACCTTTATATTTCTCTCCTTCTACCTATCGAAGGAATAGAGAATAGGGGACTGTACAAAGCAATGCAATTCTAAAGAAGTAACTCACTACGTAGTTTGCTACGATGTTAATTACCTGTGATATGATCAAAGCTAGTCCTTGCTTGTTAATAAATTCTAGAGCAAATGTCATGTCTGTGCTAAGCGTGCTTAGCTTTTGCAAAGCAGTATTCTTTTCTTCCGAAGTTCCATTATTAAGCTTCGTCAAAATATCACTGGCCGTTTTGGAAGGGGAGAACTCCAATTTCAAAATACTACCGTTCTTCACCTCATTACGATTTTTCTCCGTGATATAATTTTGATTGTTACTTTCAGTAAATTGCAACGAGTACGTTTCAGGATCTGATAGACCCCACCCATTGCATAATTCCTAGTAAAAACATTCAATTAATCGGCGGTGGAACTTTGTGTTTGGAAAACAAATGCTCCATTATTTTTCGATCAACAACCACCAATAGAAACAAAAAGAAAACCTTGTAACAATTCAATTTCTACAATCTACGGATTAAAAAGTTTGTTCTACGTACCTGAATGATTCCGGTCAGTGGATGCTTTTGATTAAATTCAATAAGTTGTGGGACTTGATCCGTCATCTGCACAGCAATTTTCACAATGTTTGAATCCTTCTGGACCGGCATTTTTGTTGTCTGTGTGTACATGAAAGACCCAGAAACGATTTTAATTACCGAAATCAGATCGGAGGATACGTTGGGCGCCGGTCCAGTTTATTTAAAAAAAACGTTATACATTTGACGTATCCCTTGTCATAACAACATGACGGCCATCATGCTGTTAATTACATCCCAGACACAAACGCAGGACGCAGACGCAGAATGTTCGATGGTCTCGCCCCTTCACAAATCGAATAAATGAAACGTCACATAATGACGCGCCTTGCGCAGGTCTGTAGTCGGGCGCGAATGCAAATGCATTCAATTTGGATTATGCAGAAGCATTCCATGAAAATTCCATGTTGTTCTTGGTGCAGGTGCGAAATGTGTCAGAACTCTAAGAACGTCTACGGTGCAGCTAATGGTCGTTGACGAAATCTTATTTTACAAACTCGACGACTCTTTTTATTTTCCATATTGATGTTTCGCATCAAATTAGTCGCGCATGCGCGAAGATAGGGTCTAAGGATGGGACTTTTGTATCATGTTCTGAAATACCGGTCAGAAATTTCTGTTTTCTTGAAAACTAGCAGGAATGCGATTTAGACGCGTTTGTGTCACCAATCTTTGTGCCACAATTATCTATTTCGGTTCTATCGATAGTGTAAACAGATTATCGATAGGTCTCGATAGCGATTATCATCGATAATCATCGTTAGTACAATCGACTGTTCTCCACCACTACACATCGCAGATCACCTGCAATGCAAGCTCGCTTTTAAATAGCATTTCATCATCTACAGGACGTAACTGAATTATATTCTACTGTGTCACCTGCGGTGGTTCACCGAGTGTAAAAGTGTCAGTTTCATCAGTTTCGAGGATCCCACGGGAGCACTGATTCGGGAATGTAAGGATTCTCATGGAACGTACGAAGTAAGTTAAATTGACGCGTACGAAATACGACATCTCTCGATATTCGACGGTGTTTCTCGGTATCCTAAACGTTCGAATCATACTACACCGTGTAAAAACATTGACCCTGACTTATACGTTGCGTTAGTGGGTGTGCTGCTGGCTGCAGTGTCTGGTGTGCTGCACACTGCTGCACACCGTGTGCATAGTACGCGCTGCATACAGATGTGTTGTGACGTGACGTATGTTATGCGAGCTGCTGCGTAAACATAATGATAAAAAGTAATCGAAAAATACCGTCGGAAAAACAATACGAAATGAATAATTCATCAAGTAATTATACCCAACTATGTAAAGTAACCGTGGACTTAACATGCTGTTCAATATATGTTTAGATGGCACCGAAAAATAAGGAAAACAAAAAGAAGCGACAAGTTTCCGAGGAAGAGGACGACGAAGATTATCGAAGGAGGAGGGATCGAAATAATCAGGTAACGGAGTTGAATCTACATTCTATACACTTAGTATTATTTTACGTAAGTCTTTGGTGCTGTTATAGGCTGTAAAACGATCTAGAGTCAAAAGTAAATTACGCACTCAGCAGACTTTAGAGCGGGTAAACCAGTTGAAGACAGAGAACGAGTTGCTCGAAGAAAAAATTAAGATGCTCACCAAAGAACTTGGATTCTTGAAAGATCTGTTCCTCGCACACGCTGGTATGTCTACCTACATACCTCTACATATTCTATTTTTCATTATGTATAATGGATATAATACGTGAAGCATTTATTGTTTCAGGATCCAGTCAACATTCTATAAACTTCCAAGATATAGATTTGAACACTCTTCTGGCTGATGATTCAAAATCCGAAGAACAGGGGAAGGATGGATCTGAACTATAGGCTACAGTAAGTTCCACGTAGAGAAGCAACGTGGTACAGATTAAATTTGACAAGAAGATGTGCTTTGGTTCGTCTATATTCCATCATTGAAGTAGATATCTTGGAAAGATATCTATTTTGAATTGATTCATAAGAACTTTGCGGTGTACGGAGATCTTACGTGCACCTGGTCGTGCTAAAAGATGTACCAACATTTAAATTTGAGGTACTGAGCGTGAAAGTGTACAAAATTGAAAATGCGAATGGTTATTAAGATATAATTGCGAGGAGACCGAATCATAATGGCAGTAGAGTATAAAACAAATGTAAATTTTGTACATACACTGCTTGGAAAGGGGAGCAGAATGGTGGACAAGAGGGAGAGCGACACATTCAGAACACGAAACACTATGACTGGACAGTGAAGAATTTTGATCAACAGTAAATACAATTTGGGTAAATGCTGCCACCACTTGCTAGAATTGTTTACAACAGCTTTGCTCGAATCATTCCAATTTAGCTTTTCACTTGTTAGGCTGCGGTCACAGTGGCTCCGATACTGTGATCGCAGCCTTTTTTACATTATAATATGACTCTGCACAGATACATTAGGGCAGGAAGTAGGGAACACGTACGAACATTCTACAGTAACGCAGAAATAGCAGAAAATATCTGTTATCAGATCCGATATTTTTTAAGCTATCGACAGAATTTGTAAATCAAATAAACCGAATGAAATGAATATCGATTCGATCGAAACTAACACTTTTTCCCCTAGAAACGCGTCGGTCACTGGTCACTATCGAGTCACTAGACACGGTGTTGACCTCGGTGACATGACACATAGAGAAATGTCATGTTTCCCGTTTGCACGTTACTTTTGACGTTTACCTTGGAACGAACAATAGTTTAGCGGTGTTCTCGAAGTAGAGTAATCGAATATGGGAAAAACAACGAAGGTGGTTGTCTGCGGGATGAAAGGAGTGGGAAAAACAGCGTTGTTGGAGCAGCTCATTTACGGGAGCATCAACGTCAAAACAGTAAGCGTTTAGAGGTTATGTTCGTTTCAAATGTTTCGGAAGGAAATGCTTCCGTGTATTATTAGCACATAACAATATAACTTAACACACATGTACATTTTATCTTTCAATTGTATAAAAGATTGATATTCGATGCGACAGGAAATACATCCTACTATCGAGGACATTTATGTCGCGAACATAGAAACGGATCGCGGCACCAAAGAAAAAGTGCGGTTTTACGACACAGCTGGACTGGAATCTCTACAAAACAACGCGAATAATCAACAGCTACCACGACAATATCTCGGTTTCGCGGATGGCTATGTTCTGGTATACGACACAGCTAAGCCAGAATCCTTGGATGTGCTGCTCCCATTGAAGAAGGACATTGACCGGAACAAGGACAAGAAAGAGATAACGGTGATCGTCGTTGGTAACCGAACCAAGGAGGAAGAATCCCACAGTTTGGAGAATACAGCTAGTAAAGCAGCCAACTGGTGCACCAGAGAGAAACTGAAACACTATGAACTGAATGTCATGGACAGAACCAGTTTGTTCGAAGCGTTTGTTCATCTATCCTCTCGATTGAATCCTCCCGCGAATAAGAGTACTTTCCCACAACTGAGCATGGGTAGAAAAAACGTGAAAGTCGATGCGCCTTAATCTTATTTATTTGTTGTCCGGTAATTGGAGTACCGGTCCCTTTTGTTCAGTACTTAATATTTAGTAGTAACGAAACGGTCGAGCGTCAGTCGTTCTCAACGTTTCTCTCTGTTACTGAGATCTCGTGCGTCTTCTGTTCCTCTTTTTTTGTACTTAAATATTGTCCATCGGACAGAGACGAGATTGATGAAATGAAGCGACTACTGGTACAAATACAAGCAGCGGCGACGCGTTGTTTGTCACCATTCTATGGGTTTCGTTAATTGCCGCAAGCAAATGTTCGTTCCGAACGCGTGGTCCCATAGCTTGCTGCTGATACCGAAACCTGAAGGAATAACCCTTTCGTTAACATTCGAGGACGATTTAGTGCGGTGTTGGAAGGTAAACGAATCATTACCTAGCTCGTGATGCGAGAAATGATGATAATTGTGATTCCTTTTCAAGGTGTAGAAATAGGAACCGCTCTTCGGCGCGCCGTGATGTAAATAATAATGAATTAAGTCGTAACAAAGGTACCCTGCGAACGAAATTAACTTATTAGAACACGATAATTTACATTAGAGGCGACAACGTCTGCGAGAAGTACCTGTTGTAGTACCGGCGGCGAGGAAATAAACCACTGTTGAAGGAAAGAATACTTGGTAAATGTTCCACAGTAGTTTAGCTATAAGCAGTCCAACCCCTGGCGGGAATACTAGCCTCCTGTTGTCGAACGGAGCCTTAGGGAAGGTATAAAACGGAGATTCATTAGAATGATTACATACGTAACAATTATTTTTCAGAGTATTTACCTTATGGTGGACGCCGTGAAGTATGAAGTGCAGGGAGATAAGTAGTCTCGACGTGGCCGGCGGCTTAAAATGAAACAGTTTCCGGTGGAGCACGTACTCCAATATAGTCCACATCAGAATACCGAATCCATACCAGGCGAAAGCTTCGGCTAGCGCGTGTCCTGAAAGTTCGAACGCTGGTTTGCCTTACAACGAGTATACCGAGGACCGACATATCGATGAAATCATGGCAGAGTCAATTCTCAGAAAAATATTTCCAAGAAAGTACATTTTCAAAAAGATCAAACACGCGTCAAACATCGTTCCAAGAGCTACTATCTCGCGTGTATTTCGCTGTGAACGGTTCTAACGCGACGCGGGAACTGCATGGCGCGTTATTGACACTGTGCCAGATGCAGTGGAACGCCTCGAGGAGTTACGCGGAAGCGTGAAATCTTCGAGCAGATAATAATTGTGTAACATCGGTCGAGAGCTTGGAGAGTGTTTACGCTCGCGTTACGTGTAAGTGGGAGATTAGATATTCGCGGGCGAGACAAATGAGCCAGGAACAATGTAAGGAGATAATAATTCGATAATTACCAGTGTAATGACCGGCCATGCTCGCGAGGCCGCAGCAAAGAAAGTAGATGCACACCGGGATCCATACGATCGGGATTAGGTACCAGGGCGTGATCGACAGGACCTCCAACAGGCTCGACTTGAACATTCGAATCTCGCGGTTCACCGGCAGGTTCGCCCATTCCCAGTATTGATCACCCAACTCTCCCACCTGGCCGAGAATAGGCGCGTCCCAATCGATGAGATCCTATCAAATCATCAGGTGGTCGCACGTGAATCGCGAAAGATCTTTTCCCGTTTGAAGAATCGAAGGTATTTACTTTCTTTGCAGGAAGACAAAGGACGTTGAGAAACCACCCTCTCGTTACGTTTCCTCATTGATTTTATTTTTTTTATGTAATAAAGACGACATTCTAGTTATCATCATCATCGTTATTTCACAGGAACGATTTCGCAGCGAAACGACCGATTAACGAAGAGATATCGCGCAACAAGGAAGCTCGCGGGAGATCGATTGTACCAGAAACTCGAAATAAGTATCAGCACAATCCAGAATCTGGCGAAGATCATCAGGTGTCGGAGATAACCGGGTTCCAAGAAACATTACCATCAGTTTGCTTAAAACCGAAAGCGCGTGATTCATGATGAATCGCGAGTTCGCGGTGTTTGCATAGAGCTCGTGTCGGATCCGGGCTCATCGAAGTACAACAATGGGAAATCAGGGGAACTCTTTCGAAGAGAAGCGATCGGTTCAAGGTCCGTCAATAACGATAACGCGGGACCTTCCGCGGGAAGGCCGGCAGTACGACAGTACAAACTTTGCAATTCTTATCGCCGGACGGCGGATGTTTATTTAAACGAATACTTTTTTTCCTAGAAAAATCGCGGACGCGAGAGGTGTTGCCGCTATCACGCTGTCGTTTATCAATCTACGGACACCACGTAATCGTCGCACCGCACCGTTATCTCGAGATCATCTGCCACGATTTCCGGACAATCGAAACATTTTGAATGTAACGGATTGTTACTATTGCGCTGGACAATGGGCCAACGTGTCGTACACTTGAGGACAGATTTATGTTTGAGCCGCGGTAGAAGTGATAAAAGCTGCGTCAGAATATCTTTGGTGTATTTATAGCGCAAAACATTAGCAATAGTACGGTTTGGTTGTTTGTTTATCTATATCCCTTGCTAAGAAGATTACGAATCAATGCTAAAAGCCACGATAATAGTGAAGGGAAGGCGATACTTGGTTCTCCGCGTTCGTATCGCCTGGTTGCCTAGTAGCGTCATTCTACTCGCCGCTTCGATGTAAACACTTTCATTAGAGAACGGTAGAATACACTCGTAGATCTAACACGCTTCAAAATACAATAACTTTCTCACATCTATTCTATTTTAGAGGGTGCAGTATCTTGATGATTCTCTCTCGTTTTGGCTCTGATCGTCTATCGCGGCTCCAACGTAAACGCACCGGAAGGAGCGGTGAATGGGTGTTGGACCGATCCTTAAGAAGGAACGGTCACAGGTCACTCACTTCGTATTCCTGGTACTTCTCTTTCGCGTTGACAGAGAACTCCTCGAACATGTGAAAGGCGGCTTTCGAGTGCGGGTTCTCCTGGAAAGCTTTGTCCAGACTCCGATTTTCAAAGTGGCCGAACACTCGTTTCCCGCCAGGGTGATACCTGAGGAACTTGCTGATGTTATAAGACCGGTTTCGATATTTCACCAAGAACTCGTCCTCGCCGGTTTCCGATCGGTCCGTGAGTCTATCGATCGTCGGACGACGATCACCGTTCATCACTGGCTTGCTCATTCCACCGGTTATCGCGGCGATCGCGCTGATCGAACACTGTCCGAATCGGTTCCGTGACAAAACGCTAATTGTTCGGAACGCGTCGACGGTACGTTTCGAACGACGCTTTATCGTAGCCCACTTCAAATCTTTTTGATAAGATTCCGAGGTGCGTCTACGAGTACTGTGCGAATAGTCCGACGATGTGTATCGCTTCTGAAAACTGTTATCTACACCGATAAGTTTCTGTCTATACAGCGTCACCACTGTATTGATCGTCGACATCACATTCTCCCCGATTTTTGTTGTCAATTTGAAGTTCGGAAGACAATTTGTTCATCTTACTTAGGCATCTTCGGTCTTTTGGACCAGTGTTCGAAATCCATCATTGATTCGAATGTGGCGGGCTTGTCTGCTTGCGAGTCGACCGTGTCCGTTAGAAGTCGGCTTAGTCCGATGTGGGTCCATGAGTCCGACTGCCGTGCGTAAAGAGAGACCTCAACACTGTAGCCGTTACAGTCATATGTTGAACAAGAGCTTAGCAAGCCGGTACGAGCAAATATATTCATATACCTTTTCACAAACGTAAGAGCTTAAGGCATAATTCATGAAGTTTTTAAATCTTGACTTTACTACACGTTAATTAATAGCATAAATTATTATGCCTAGATTGCGGACCTTTATGCAAAATAGAAAATGTCCGCGTGAACGTGAATGCATAAAATCGGCGGTCTATTTTCATTCTAGATGAAGAAGTTAAAAATCGCGACCTTCGCTCTTTTCCTCACAACTTCGGCCAACAGTAATTTCTAAATCATTTTTATCGTACATTGCGCAGTAAACTAGTCCTCCTAACATCTTGAAAAAAGTTATTCGTTTTTAAATGGTGTGCGAACACTTATGGGCAGGGGTGTACTAGTATTGTTATCTTGTCGCGACTTTCCTATTCCCGTCGGCTTTCATTTTTCTCGCGGCTTACGCGGGGCGGTGCGTCGATTGATAACAGGGATAACGGGATCGATAGGTCGTAGAGACGGGAAATCAGTGTATCTCCCCGTATTCGGCAATAAAGAAGCTTTTATTGAAACTTTTTTTCTCTGGATAATCGTGTATATAATACACCGCTATGTATACGATCTATGTGTTAAAGTCTACGAACGCGGCAGCGGTCGTGCTTCGTTCCTTCTCCGACGAAACACCCACAGATGCGGAATGGCAAGAGGACACGGTTCCGAGCGTAGTCCGAGCATTCGCGCTGCCAAAAATATAGAGTTTCTTCGAGCGTAATCGTCGTCGTCGTCATCGTCGTCAGGACGGGACGTGTAACTTTTCGGTGTTTCTCTGTGAACGGCGGGAAACGCCGTCGATTTATCGAGGCCGGGCGAACCTGCTGGACCTCGTCGAACGAGCGTGCGCCGTTCTCGACGGAAATTCGCTACCATGTTCCTGGTTTCTCTCTCTCTCTCTCTCTCTCTCTCTCTCTCTCTCTCTCTCTCTCTGTCTCTCTTCTCTCGTCGTTTGTTCGAACCGGAAGTTCGAGACCGAATTTCGAGCGCTTTGCGGCCCACCGACGCTTTCGCTGCCACGTGACAATACCTTTTATCAGTTCTCGAAAATATGCTGCGGTATTACGGCTTTGAATTGGGCGGAAAGCATTTAAGTGGACTTTCAGAGAATCGTACAATTTATCTGGCAGCATTGATAATAATTGAATATTGTACGACTGGTCTGCTGTAGCGATTCCACAGCAAAATAGAGTTTGACTTCGATGCGAAAGAAACGGACCGGTCAAGGGTAAACCCATTTGCATCATTAACGTAATACGTACATATATATTCCCGTTGTTTTCCTGGCCACTATCGCCGGAGCATAATTTTGTACTTAACAATATACGCGCAACAAAATACAAAGTACACAAAGTACTGAAATGTAATGAAACATCTTTTTACTTGAAATTATTCTTTCTAGATGTAATTACGAAATTGACGATAAGAATATTCTTCGTACTCGCTTCTGATGCAGACGGGCTCGACAACCGGAGGAAAGGCGGGCAGCGAGAGCGTCGTTCTGTGAAGGAGAGTTGTATTTTCGGTGAACGCACAAGTAAAACGCAGTTCGGTAACTCTTAACTTTAGTAGCATCTTTTTACAGTGGTATGTATAGGGTATAAACAACAAAGTTTCGTACAGGTATCGGAACAGAAGAGCGCAACGGCTCTCGATAGGACTGCAAAACGTCGACCCGTCCGTTTTGTCTCCGGCTTGCCGAACGAAGAAACGTCTCCGCGAAGGATTTCGTTCGTTCTCGCTTTTTCTCTTTTTTTTTTTAAGTACGGCGATCGTCAAAAATTCTGCGACCTGGTCTCGAAACGCGACCGCCGATCGACGGAACATTTTCGCGGTCTACCATCGCCTTTTTATCTTCTTTTTTTTTGTAAGTGATCGGGTTTTTCTTTTTTCACATTTTACTGTTTTGTTTCTTCTAGCGAGTCGGAAGTACTCTCGGTGGTACGAGGACGGCGTACAGTGTGCTCGTTTCGGGGGATCGGACCGGGTGCTAATGGAATCTTTACGAGGCGTTTACTCGGTCGTAACGTTTTCGCGGTACTGTAACAATATCGATAACGGATATACGTGTGGCTACACCTAGAAACAATTGCTGTTCGTCTAAAAGCCGGACGTAATCAAACTATATGTATAACGTCTCCACGAACAGGTTTGGCTTCGTTGCTTTCGTATAAACCGCGTTTGTAGTTCTCTAGAAATTCGCGCGAGCTTCTGCTCCTAAAAGCAACATGCAAAGGCTACAAAGAAATTCCTCGGGGATCGTTCGACGTTCGCGGCGTCGATCGAGAAAATGTTTCACAGCTTCTTATTCGACCGTGTGTTTCAGAGAAGAACGAAATCGAATGACGACAAAGAGAAGAAGAAGCGAAAGGACCGAGGTACGTAGGATATTGAAGGGTAGAAGAGATTGGAGCTGTCGAAGAGGATTTCAGTAGAATTTGAAATCAGCGGTGAAACATTTTTGCGAGGACGGTGCGAATTCGCGATCGCACACTGTACCGCCTCCACCGACTATCACTACGAATACGTAGTCGCAACGAGATACCGTCTATCGTACGCTATGCCCTACTCGTACAACGCTATTAGACGAGCAGGCGAGTTCGCCCCTAGCTTAGGTTGTCGCCTCTGACGTCTCTGTTACCCCTGAGGTTTGGAAGCAATTAGGAACGTTGGGCACCGTCGCGTTGTCATCTACGAGTCGATCTTCCGACGGTGGGAAATCAGGCTTGGGAAAGCTGCAGCGAACTCGGATGTCTCGCTTCGGCTTTCCCAGCCCTACACGCTTTTGCATCCTGCGCATTACGAGCCACTGAATCGGGACAACGCGGAAGACCGAGCGAAACGTGTCGTTTTCATCGGCACTTTTCACAAAGAAAAAACCGCGGAGACTTCTGTCCGCGGCTCGACGTTTCAATTTCAATGGAAAATCAATTCTCGTTCGAACAAACTCGAATTTAACCGCTTGCCGTAGATGCGCAGCCATACAGAAACACAAACTTAATGGAAACAGAAAATGAATTTCACGATCCTGAAGATGCGTAAGAGTTCGTACGGCAAGGGGACTGATCCAATTGGAATTAACGTAGAACGGACAACTAGCCAGGACGTTTTATCGTAATCGTCGGATCCGAGCGAATGAACGAACCATGGATCACGTTCAGGCCGGTTGGAAACGTGTCGCGTCTCGCTTATAGTTGAGCAAACGAATCGACGAAGCGGAGCTGTGTGTTAGCACACTTCCCCCGTTCTGTAAGGGCAGTTCAAGTTGAGCTGCTAGACCGTCCTCGCATTGTCCGATTGACACATGTACGTTGGTAGATCACCACTCGGTATAAAGACTGCCACAAGCGACCTTGTCGTTCCTTTAGCTTATCCAGCGGTAAGCTGCGATGCAACACGGGGAAAATTGACATCGTGGTGATAGACTGCGGATTTTACGCGTTCATGGCAAAAATGGGTCGGTGCAATTTAAAGGTGTACGAAAATTGAAAGAATCTCAAACCAGCGATTATCAGCTTGTTGAAGTTATTGAGGACAGAAATTTCGGCACGATGGAGCGTTTGTGGCGGACTTAACGCCAGCTTTCCTCCTTTGTTAATTTGTAAAAAGAATAGTGAAGCGAATACTGGACAACGCGAAGACGCTCACAACCGTTTTGAGTACCACGCGGCGCGATCGCGTATCTTCTGTCTAGCGCTTAACGCTTTATATACCGGAAAGAACTGAATAGTTCCTCGAGAATGAAAGATAAATAACTGTGGAGTTTCTAGCGAATTTTTGCGGTTGCGGCGGCTCGTTTCAATTCATACCGATAAACTATCTGGAGTGGTGTCGTTCAAACATTTTTTTTCGAACGTCTACACAAAGGAAACGATTAAGTTTCTCTTCGACTTAACACGTTCACGGAAAAGCCTGTTATCCCTTTGCACTCGGAGCTATTTTAACTCGAAAAATCAACATTTCTTCCGATCTAGATTACCTCCATTCCTTATGATTTTTTAAATGTTATGGATATGAAAATGATATAATACGTCATGCAATACCTAAATATTTAGTGATTGATTAGATATCAACATATTTAATAATGTAAATGATATTTTGGCGAGTGCTACGGGTTAATAGGCTTCCGGTGGCTGAAGTATTCAAAGTGTTTGGTCATTAGTCCGGATCTTATCGACGCTCGCCTTTATCGTTACCGTTCAGAGACCTTAACTGAAAGTACTGTCACAAGCTTCGCAGCTTGTTTAGCGCGTTAGATAGTCCATTGGAAAAGCACTATCTGTCTGGAACGTTTAAGGCGCGAGTGCTTGCGACATTCTCCTGCGAGAGGAATTTCCAGAAGAGTGGTACACTCGTTCGCAAATATTCGAAATATATTCAACTTGCTGGTCGCTATCTCATCTACTCCTTACTCTCGCAAGAAAAGTCACAAGCTGCTTGCAAGTGTATTCATTTCATTTTTATCGAGAATGGAAGAAACGCGATCGCTCGGCGATTTTCGATCGTGCTCTCGTGTGGACCCGTGGCACTCGAACGGGTAAAGGCCGATTTATACTATCAGCACAGACGTGGAAGGATTCCAGTATAATAATACATCGATAGATTGCGGATCTTATGCATTTGTAACAACAGTGAGTGGCTGCAATTAGACAGGGTGTAAAAATTGAAAGGATTGAACATTAGATTAGAAAAGAAACTATCCATGACTGACTCCTATATCTTCCATGTTGACTGCGGATCTTTATGCATTTATGATTCATAAAAATGTTCAAAAACTGCTGGAGCATCAAATTTGGCTAGGCTGCGGATCCTTATGCAAAATAGAAATGTTTTGCATTGATTGTGGGAAACAGGAATAACATGAAAATTTTGTTACATTGAAAGCAACGTTACAACCTTCTCGAATTTCTTTCTAACCAATTTCTTTGTAAATGCATAAAGATCCTTAGTCTAGTTATTACCAATTAAAATAGGATTTTAATTGGTACCACTTTCTTAAAAGTTGTCTAGAAAAATTGAAAATTGCGTAAACATCCGCGGTCTACTTACAACAAATGCAGACAGTTTTTCTTTTGTATAAAGATGTACAGTCTATACATTAATGAACACCTATATTCAAATGCATTAAAGAATGTTTGTCCGACCTGTGTCTGCGCGGATAGCATAAATCGGAATTGAATCGACCTTAACTCGTTCTGCTTGCCGCGCCGTAGTGTTTTCCCGCGTTACTCTGCTTCTCCTCTAGTTTCGTTCACGCTTGATTAAGTACTCTTCGTTTGTACTCGACCCGTTTTCTTTGGCGTTTTGATTCGCACGGCTCTCTAAAGCCCGTGCACGCGCGTGTGTGTGCCACGGGTTTCGTTTCGACGGAAGGTGAAGTATTGCTTTCGGAACAGAGCGCCGATCCCATGTTCGGCTGCTGTCAGTCGGTTGTATTTACTCGCGCGCTTGCCACACACGCCATCATCCATCGCGCTTGTCATCGATTTTCTGACCATTCGATTTCCGCCGCGCCGGTCGCTAACTGGCCACCGCGCGAGAGAAGACTGCGGACCCATCTACTCGGTTCGCCCGCTCAGAAGTCCATCACTTCCATCTTGAACGGTTTACCCTGTAGCTTGTTCGACACGATCTTCGTGATCGGCGGCGCGCTGTTGTTGTCGTCGTCGCTGTTGATATCCTCATCCTCCTCCGGGAAGTCCTCGAGCCTGTCGTGATACTCGTCCAACTGGAAGAACATCGTATCGATTAATCTCTGGCGATCATCTACCTACACCTTTATTCTTTTCTGTTTTGTTTCAGGCCGATCGATCACGTGGATAGAACAAACTCAGCTAAACAAAGTCTAGGGCGTGAGATCGTCAATCGAAACGAGGCCGAGCTAGCGTTTGCCAGTGAGAGAACAATATAGCGCGGTGCCGGTGAGAACTTGAAGCTGGAAGCTTTGTAATTCGAACTCTTTCTCCTATTTTAATCTCCCTCTCTCTCTATATATATTCTCTCTATTCCTTCTCCTTTAATCTTGCAGGCGATGAACACATCAGCTGCGGCAAAGACTGCGACTCCACTGGACGCGATTTTCAATCGCTGCGACACTCTACTGGTTCCAATGCATCTTTAACACGTCGAGTGCAGCGCGAATTTTGTGTGCTCCACACGAGTTTCATTTATTTCGTTCATAAGGACAATTGTTAGTATGTACTGAATAATAATGATAGTTAATTTTGGCATTAATTAATTGATGTTCAATGCCATTTACTTTATGATCATCATTCTTAAGTAATACTGTGGTGCTGGTTAGCCATAGAAAGAAAGAGCATTTAGAGCAAAAATTTCGCACTCGAAGCTATTTTAATTCCAAAACGAAACATTTAATAGTGTAACAAATATTTTGAGTGATATAGCAATTTCTATTGGCGCCTTAGAGTCACCATTCGAGTGCTAAGAGTTGAAGAAAGTAGAGTCGTTAGGAGTTCAGTAGCTAACACATTTGGAACGAATTGAAGCAACTTTACCGGGATGTATCCAATTCGATTGAGAATTCCGATCCAGTGGTACCGCAGGCTTGCGAACGTCGTTCCTTCGAAACGCTGAAGCTCTTTGGAGACGGAGTCGCTCCCGTGCACAAATGCGAACAGCTCCGCGATAGTGCGAACGACATAGTGCGAAGCGCGCGCACACAGAAGCTACAGGCATTCCGTAATACGTAGTAGTTTCTACGGACTCACGTGTGTAGGGTAGCTACGGAAGAAGCGGTTTAATCGACGTTACCGCACACCGAACTGACGGTTACCTATAACTGCCGGTACGTCCAAAGTGAGTCACCTTTGTGCTCGTCCGATCCGAATCGACGCAGCCCGAGGCACCATGTTCAGAAGAAGACACATTCGTGAGACCCTTCCGACCCCATAATCAACGTTAAAACATTGGAATTGTGGAGAAAGAACTAGAAGTTAATTTTTTCGATTTTCTTGAAACTGTAATCAATGCGTTTCGTAGATCTACGGCTCGGAGTGCGCCAACCGGATCGAGTAGTTTTCCATGATAGCTACAATGTCTAAGACAGCTGATGAGCGTGCTTTGTGTATCCTTCGATAGCGGTTGCCGAAGAATTAGCTCGGCATTTACGATAGAACCGGAAAGACTGTGGTTCCTTTACGGTTCTACCGTCATTGCAGACCGCGTGTGATCATAGACAAGGTACAACGTGAACAGCGACATATCACACGATTCTTCTACACAGATGGACCAACCAGCATACTTTTTACTCGTACGATCCTTTTGGTAGAGGCACAGAAGCCGCGGAACATCGGGGTAGAAAGCAAATCGATGCTGGTGCGTGTACAGAAACGTGTAATCAACCCTCGGCCAGGTGAATTCGTGGGTAGACCGCGGATTTTATGTATTGTATTTCTAATAGCGCAGTCTATTCACGAATTTGGATTGAAACGCAACGATGAAGTAAGGGAGTGAATTCACTGCCTCGCTACATCCCGTTGGAATCGTGTACAGATACGATACAGCGGTTTCAGCTTGGCGACGCATGTACGTAAAGTATCTCTAAAAATATGTTTCTCGGAAACGCTATAGAATGTCGGAGACACTTTGGGAAAATGTTGCTAGGCTTAATATTCGCCGAGTCATCATCCACTTGGCATTGATTGTTTAGCTGCGTCATTAAGCGGAAACCGCTGTGTACCGGAGCGATGAGGGGAGCTGGTGATCGATGTTGGTGAAACGAGAGCGGAGCGAAGCGAGTTTCGTTTTGGCTCGACTCACATCGACGTCGCCCATCATTTCCTTGGTGGAGACCGTGGTGTCGATGCGTCGTATACTGCCCTGATGAATGTCCACGTCGAGTTTGACGCATTGGAACCGCCTCAGGAGAAAGACGATCGGTATTGGCGCGATGCCCGCGAAAATAATCACCATCGCTATGGCCAGCACCCAGCTGGGATAATTCGTGGCCACGGCCATTCCCTGAAGCGTACGAGAACAAAAAAATCATTCGAACCAACTCGATACGAATCCTCTCGGGAGGACTTGTAATTTATTCTCACCAGGTTGGGGTCCCACGCGGAATACTGAGGCTTCTTGATGATCATCGACGCTATACTGGATAGCAGGATACACACCATGATTATGGGAGCGAGGAATCGCCAAGTCACCTGCCAGTACCGCCCTGGTCTATACCCTGTCATCTCTTCGATGTCCTTGGTGAACCTGAACGGGAGCATTCAGTCAACGATTTCAAGAATTCAGTCTTGCGTTAGGTTGACGCAATGTCCGATTTTAGGCTGCAAACTGAACCATGTGTGTTTATACTATTTTAAGTTACGAAGCTGATCTTCAACGATCTTAATGATATTTGAATTTACAGGGAAATCGTATTGGTTAAGCATACTGTTCAAAATCGGACATTTCGTATGCAGCAACCTAATGGTGTTCATGCTGGAAGTAAACGGTACTTTTCATGGCCGTAGATGAAGACCACCGAGATCATTTCCATGAGCGCGACCATCACCAGACCTATGGTGCCGGCGAAGCTGTCGAACATCTTCAGCCAGTACTCTCCGGCTCCGGTGCAGAAGATCAGCCCGACGAAGAAGCAGACGGTGCAGACCACCCCTGAGACACAGGATCGTTCAAGATGAAAATTCTGCTTACAGGAGACGGTCCCGAAGTGACTAATATTTTTGCGCGAACTACGTCCTCTCAAAATTGCATTAAGATCTCATGATGCTCCTTCAGGATAGTCCCTTGTTAGTATAAACGATCTATTTCTATCGGAGGACCTCGGTACCTGTCATGTACTGCTTCTTGATTCGCTTGAACAGGTCGATATCGAAGATAACGCACAGCATACCCTCCAGTATACCGATCTGGGAGCCCAGACCGAGGGCGAGCAACATCATGAAGAAGATGCAGGACCAAAATGGCGCGCCGGGCAGCTCTACGATCGCCTGCGTGAACACTATGAACGCCAGTCCCGTTCCTTCCGCGGCCTGCGACGAGAAAGATAAATATCAATTCTTCCAGGGCTGGGTGTAGGGTACAAGACTCACCGTGTCCAGCTCTTCGGTCAGGCTGCACTTGCCCAGCGTAAAGTTCAGCGAGGACTTGTCCAGCTTGCCGATGACGTTATTGTACTCTTCGTTGGTGATGTTCGAGTGCGTTATATACCCATTATCGTACAGTAAGTCCTTGTTGCTGCGGGAAAACGGCGCTCGTTAAGCGTGGATCTTTGCGAGACTGATCACCAGACTGCCGATCTTTATGCATTTATAGTGAGCGGACATTTTGAAGATACAAGAAAGCATGTATAGTAAGAAACATCGATGACTAGACTGCGGATCTTTATGCATTTATGAAGAAATTGGTTGGGCGATATAGTGGGTTGGAAAGAAAGTTCGTAGCGTTTTCAAATTAAGCATCGAAGATAAAATTAAGGCATTTATTCATATGTTTATTCAATAACACGAGAAGTTACCTCGAAAATGGCTAAAAGTAATAGAACAGAATGGAAAATATGTTATTAAATAAATCTATGAATTTTAGCTTCCAATTTGAATTTACAAACGCTACGAACTTTCGTTCCAACCCAATATAAAACGGTAAACGATTTTAAAAATTCAGGAATGTTGTAATGTTGCTTTTAACGTAACACAGTCGGTAAGGGATGCAATCAATTTTTATGTTACTCCTGCTTTCCACAATCAACGGCAAACATTTTTATATTGCATGAAGACCCGCTGTCTATTGATCCGTAATCTGTCGATGACTTAGGACGAATCGTTAGCATACCTTAGGAGGCACTTGTCGACGTTGCTCATCGCCTTGAAGCCGAGAATGGCGAAAATGACGACGCTCGCGTAAATCGCGGTGAAGGCGTTACAAGTGCTGACCAGGATCACGTCCCGGACGCAGTGGTTGTCCGGCGTGTTGTACGAACCGAACGCGATCAACGAGCCGAACGCTAGTCCGAAACTGTAAAATACCTGCGTCGCTGCGTCGAGCCAGACCGTCGGCTCTAACAGTTTCTCGATCTACGGTCCGAACAAAAGCGAATTAGCAACGCCGGACAGGCGAAATTAGAGGAAGTAGGAGCGGTTCGGTTACCTTTGGCGTGTACATATGGGCCAATCCAGCGCTGGCACCTTTTAACGTTATTCCACGAATAAAAAAGATAGTAAGCACCAAATACGGGAACATGGATGTAAAATATACCACCTTTAAATCAAGCAAAGAAATAAGTCGTTGACACAGTATCTGACTAAGACCACGTTTACGTGGAGAAGTTTGTTCAGCGGCCGTGCTCGGTCAGGAAGCGCGAAATATGGGATTTTTGCGAACTTTAGCTACTCTGTCTTGCGACGCTGCCTTGCAATTTGGCAACGGTCTGCTTCAATCGATAGATCTTTATCTGTTGCAACTGTTGATCGTCCGGCGCCTCGAAAATGCTAATCGACACGTCCGCTACCGGCATTTACTGCAGCAACAGCCTTCACAGTGACAATACGTTATAACACGCATCCTATTGTGAAATACGAACAAAGATGTTGTTACAGAATAGTTACAAATTCTCCAAATTTCAATTTCATTCTTTTTATGCACATCATGTCTATGTGTTAGTTTTTTATACAGCCAAAAATCGAATTTTTCAGAATTTCTGACACGGCACGACCGCTGTTGGAGGAGGGAGAGGCGTGGGCGGTTCGAGAAATCAAACACGCGAGGAAAAGAAAGAAGCGAACGGATCGCCCCGCGTCCCTTTACCTTTCCCGAGGATTGTATTCCCTTCATCACGATAAAGAAGACGACGATCCAGCTCAACAGGAGACAAAGCACGATCCACCACTTTAGGCCCTGACCGTCATCGATCGAGGGCGCCGCGTCCAGTGTCGTTCTATACCAGAAGTAAGCTGTCTCGGAGCTCTTCAGGCACTCCTCGACCGGCTTGCCGTCGATTTCCGGACATTTCGCCCAAGGCAACGGGTCCTGCGCGATCAGATCATCCTGTTAGAGACTCGCTAATGCTGCCGGTTTTGCGTTCCTAGCTCATCCTTTTGGGGATCGTATGTAGCTTTTGCAAAACGAATTCAATGTGCAGAAATCGGATATTTTTTAGTTAACAAAATTTGATTTAAACTACTGAAAGTATTGTACGAGGTATTATATCAGTTTTATATCGATAAAATTAAGAAAATCATATAAAATGGAAATACTTCAGGCCAGAAGAAAAATTCGGCTTTCAAAAAACTTGAGTTGCGGAAGGGTTAATTTGATTTGTGAGCGCATAAAGTTGAATACGATCTACGAAAGGATTCGTTTGGAGTGCAAAACTTGTATAGATTCGTCCTAGCGAGGATCATTCCATTAGAGATCGTCAGACTACGAATTTCATGCAATTTTCCCAAAACCGTGCAAGCAATTTCCGTTTGATGCACTGTCTGTTTCCCGGAACTGATTCGGACGGTTTATTTTTGCATAAAGATCGCAGTCTACAGATCCACCCTCGTTTGAAGCTGTTCGAGCACATGATTCTATTCGAGGCATCCATGATTATGGCTCGAAGGATGTACATTATTATACACATGCTGTGACAGAAATGCCTGCGTTCGAGCAACGCGCTCTTTCTCTACACTCTACGTGATGGTTGCCGCATGCAATCGTACACGCTGTGATAACGTAGTGCAACAATAACAAAACTGTGGATCTTTATACCGCGCGGGTACCGACTACTTCTAAAAACAATATTTAATTAAACCGACGCGGCGGTGCTCGTTTTGTCGCGCCATTCGCATAAACATCCGCAGTCTGGTAATAATCGTGGAGTAACTTACGCCGAATTTAAACGTGACGGCCTAATCGAGCGGGCAGCGTGAAACATAAATTGTATATAGTTATTGGAGCTGGTCGTAAAACTGTCAGGAAAGTTTCTCGACCGAACACGTTACGCGTATTCCGCCGGCGAGCGCGATCTATAGATCGGTATTGGACTGTTGCTGGCGGAACAGCGGAATATGGGTCTCGTTCGACCCTGCAGTTTCAGTAGATTGCGGATTTAACGCATTTACAATAAGAATTAGTCGATCAAATGCAAAACAGAGAATGTATTCTTTCAGTCTTGTTACAATAATTGGAAAAAGAAATGGGGTAAAGGTACCAGCTACCGGATATTTAGTGACGACGAAGTTTTTTATTAATTTGAAGCCATTCTGTAATTTACTTTGCATTATTTGTGATAAACAATCGATTATCAACCTTTTCTCTGTATCGTCGAATTTTTCTGGACGATTTTGTTAAAAAGCAAAAGAAATATCTTTAATTATTCTGAATTAATTCTTCTTTATGCCATAGCACAAGGCAATAATTATTTAATTATCCTCTGGTGTATCACAGTTTTTTAGCATTTTCTATAATCGTAAATATAATCAAAATAAAGTAATACTAAGTACTTCATGTTATTTTATCAACTTCTAAAAAGTTTGTTTTGTGTCCAATAACCGGGAGGGGCACGGAAACTGGTACCTCGACCCTAAGCGTCTGTATTTTGCAGTCAATTTTTATTCAGCATAAAAATCCGCAGTCCAATCGGGTAATGTTAATCGGCCAAGTCCCGCGTTGTGCAAAGTATAATGCAGCACGTGGTCGGGCACGCACCTCGAGCGAGTTGAACAGGTAGAAGAAGCACCAAGTGATGATCACGTTGTAGTATAGTGCGACGAAGAAGGTGACGATGCAGGAGGCGATGCCGATGCCGCCCAGCCACGGGTGTATCGTGTTCCAAACGCCGAGGGCGCCTTGGCGCATCCGTTGACCGAGGCCCAGCTCGATCAGAAAGAGGGGCACACCCTCTAGGATTAGCATCACGAAAAAGGGGATGAGAAAGGCACCTGGAACGAACAAAGTACCGCGGGGGCCCCTTAAAAACTCGATCTCTCCTCGGACCCGTCTGTACAATTTATTTATCAAAAGCGATTCGTTGGATTCATTCATGGAAAATAATATGGGGGTCCGGAGACTCCTCTTGTTCCTCGGACCCCTTATTACCGAATGAATACGCGGCTACCGTTCCCTTTTAATCTGTCCCCTCCCTCCCATGGTTCTATCTCTTTTTTTTCTCTCTGAAACTTTTAGAATCTCTCTCTTTTACTGTCTTGCTCTCTTACTCGCGTGCCATGTCCCTGTTTAGAAAGAATGTTTCTCCCTCTCCCCTTCCCCCATTTTTTCGTGGCAATCTAGTTCGCGACCGCCGCAGCCCGAGTGTCTGGTTCGGTATTGATCGTGTGACGCGTGCACGTACACGGACGTACCCTCGTATCTCGTATATCTCGTGTCGTGCCGTGCCGTGCCTGCTCTACGTACGTACCGTACGTACCCTTCCGATCTTGCTCGGTCCACGTTCGTCCTTCCTTCTTCCTCCTCCCATCGAGGAAGCGAGCATCGTTTCGCAAGCATCGTCCCTGATATCGATCAACCGCGACGCACGCCGTGTCGCAATTTTCCTAAACGACGCGTGCCACGATGCATCGAGAGAACCTTGTTTTCCGCTCCGGCGAAACCGAGGAAACTGCTTCGCAAAGCCTTTCCACCAAGGTCCTCTGTTCAAACGACTCCCTGATACCCTGCCAACCGACACATCTCGTTTCATCCCCAACCCCTTCGATATGCTGGCTGTGTCCTTTTCTTGCCCCTCATTCTGCCAAATCGATTAACTCCAGAAAGTGAAAGACAGGGGACATTGATGAGGTTAGGGTACACTTTCTCTACCGAAAACCTGTGAGCTACGCAATCTCGAAGTTTATTCAAAACCAGCCTAATTAGTTCTACACATTTTGCGATTTAAAGTTTAGCACTCGAATGGTGATTCTGTACCATTATTCAACTATTTAATCAATCCGAAACGACGCTGCTCGCCGCCGGAGTTTGGCAAAAATAATATTGATAAATTATGGAAAATGAATAACTTGTGTAGCCAATCGAATACCCATTTACTCCATTTCTTTCAACAGCTTTTGTTGAAACACAATTTCTGTGAATGTCCACTCTTTGCTTGATAATGTTTTAATTTCTTAACACATTACCGACCGGTGATCATTGCATAATTTTGAAAAATCTATGGTACATGGCTGAACACTTTTTAATGGAACCTTCAATAGCAACATCAATTTTCATTGTGAACTAACAAGTCGTCCTCAATAACGCCATTTAATAGTGGAAGAAAATTTCTATGCTTTCCTTTGGTGCAGCAGAATTATTGAAAATCCTATTAATAGGCTTCCGATAGGTAAAGTGTTAAAATGAGAATTTGTGCAAATATGTTCAATACACGAGGTTTTAAATAATCTATACATTTTGGTTGGCTATGTAAGGGTTAATCCGACACTGAATTGTGGATAATGATTAAAGTTTCGTGCAAAGCTTGACTCGGAGACTTCGCGAAGACTTCCATGAAATCGATTTAATACTTCTATGCTTTGGAGAAGCATGTTTTGAGATAATTGGTATTTCGGTCCAGTTACAGGAAACTCGCCCCTCGAGTCAAGCTATCGAAGGAGTTTATTTTAAATAGGGAAAGTTGAGAATCGATCGACTGCCTTGCCAGCGCAATGTAAGAAACCTCGAGAGGTGGTTAATCGCGTTGGCCTGTGAATAGGTTGTTTGATACAAATCGATGGCTATAAAGATATCAAATACGACTCGGTAACCAAGGAAATGATGCTAATTTTCTGTCACTAGACAGCGGATTTTAGTCATTCGAAAGAGAAAGAATTTTCTATGTATTCGATTTCTATGTCTTGCAATTGGCGAACGTTTTATTTTACATAAAGGTCCGCAGTCTAATGATGACCGGTGGCGTGCATCGAGCGTGCAGAGTGATTACGGTCACCGATGCTATCCGAAGGGTTAAGTGCTAGAAATGCAAATTGAATCATCCTGATAGAAGTGATTGAAGTATTTAACTGTGTTTCAGAGTATTCCGCATCGGGACAACAGCACCAGCGTGAAACGATCGCAGAAGAGGGATCCTTCGATCTTTAAAGTATTCAGACGTTGTGAACGACGAGCGGAAGATTCCTGTACGGATACGGAAAGGTCGAGGCTAGCTATGACGCTGGCTATGGTAATTAGAGTAGAAGAGGATACGTTTCATCCACGACTGCGATTCCTCGTCGTCGGAATCGATTACAGACACTGACTTCTGTTACCGAAATGATAACATAAGGGCGAGGATGTAAGGCTGCAACACGGCTAACACCTAACCTAAACTGATGCGATGGAAATTCTCCTGGCCCGTTCCGTTTAATAATGTCGACGCCGGAGACTCGCGCTGCGACTGCTCTGTCTTCCCATGAATTTAAACAATTTATCTAGCGCGGAATTTTCTTGTAGGTAATGTCGAAGTTGTACGAAAATTGACGAGGAAGACGATATTTATGAATGCAAGTCGTTGCTCGATCTTTCTCGCGTGATGTTTGACTGCAGATTATCGCGAAGTCGTATCACAAATTGATGGGAAGATAGTTTATAAATGTAAACGACCGTGAATGCGTTAGTACTATATCGTTCGACCCTTGTTTTGCAGTGAGCAATCGCGCGACATTTAGCAGTAGGCAATCGCGAAGTGGTATCGATGGGGAGGCACGGTTCGTGAACGCGGAGACCGTCATCAACGCGTTACGGATGCTAAACGGTTACGTGTCTGTTCTCTCTGTTCCTCTGCCGCGACAGAATGGTAAAAATCGATCGATGCGCGTCGGACGTCGGCGTCGGTTCTGAACGTGTCGGCCTCGGCGTCCGCGTCCGCGTCGTGCCGTGTCGCGTGGCACAGGGGAAAATTCCATTGAAAGTTGAGGAGACCCCGGCTGATTGATTTCGACGTGGGGCACAGCTATTGATTCGCGAACCGGGAACCCGAGATATCCCCGCGGACGCGAACAAGGAGGCAACGCCGAACACGGTGCTCGCGATATCGACCGGGACCGGAATAGATTCTCCGACTTTTCGGCCCGAATTTTTGCTACCCACACCGCTGTCCAACACTGCTCGAAAGAACCAGGCACACTTCTCTTTGCCGCCTGCTTCTTGCGATCGATCGGAACCACCCCTCATCTTGCGCGAAGACCCGCCGTCTAATCGTCATCTTAAACGATCAGCTTCCGTAACGAGCGTTTTCGTATCGTCTGTTTTCTTCCGACCCTCATCCGTCCCTCGTTTCACGAACTTAATCTGTTCCGCGGCGACAAATTAGACGTTTGATGAGTCAACAAAGAGTTACAAACAACAGAACTGTATAACTTATTTCAGGAAAACTGTATCAAATTGATAGGAGGGACGGATGAGAGTTAATTGCGTACACATGGTCAAATTATTAGACGATCAGCCGTCGTCCTCGACGGGTTAACCCTTAGATTATTAAATACGCTGATATCTGATCGATTACGACACATTTAAGTATTGTATGAGGTATCACATCAATTTTATATTCATACAAGGATAAACAGCAATATAGCATGGGATGATTCTAGGTCGGAAGAAATGTTTAATTTTCGAGTTAAAGTAGCTCCGAGTGCAAAGGGTTAATTCGACTCGATTATGCGTGTAATTAGCGCCAAGTGTATGTTCGGACAATGCGAGAACGCTCGAAAACGTGTCCATTTGAAGCTGTTTCTCAACCTGTCGCAAGCACGCAGCTAGCTGCGGGGTGAAAGCTGTGAATTTCGGAGGGAATCTCTGTGAATGATCGAGGCTCGGTCACGTGTGGTCATTTCTGGACATTATCTCGCGGCCCAATTGCGTGGACCGTTGCGCGATCGCTGCGTTTGATTGCCCTGAGGTCAAGCGCATAGCTCTCGTCCGACACTGACCATGTATCTTCAATTGTACGGCGGTGATGCCAGAGAAGCAATGGTTCAGCGAGTGATACAGACCGATGATAACGCGTCCGGAGCAGGCAAAGCGTTTTCGAACGGAGTACCTATACCAAAACGCCTGTAAACAATTGATAGTCCGTGCGAATGTTGCGCGAGTTAGGAAGAGGAGAACGAGTGGGCTCTCGACGAATATAAAACGCGGGTACCCGGTCAGCTCTAGTATCGATAGGGGGTCATTTCAGTGAATCACTGACTTGATCAGCCGGCCAGAAACGAATGGAGTCGTGGATTCTGCGCAGTGGACACCCGTCTCTCTCTTTCTCTTAGTAAAAAGAGAGAGAACGGTGGAAAGTTCCGCGGCGAAAATTCGTGGGAGTGTGCTCGGATTTAGCAGTCGCGTAAACCTCCTCTATGACGTAACGTATGACGCTCGTGATTTCATTCGCGCATGGATTCGCCTACTCTCTCTCTCTCTCTCTCTTTCTTGATCCACCAACCACCCCCAAGAGCAGCTAACTGCGCTGTACACGGTGTCCTCGTTGTTTCCACCATTCAGTAATATCATCCCCCACTTGTGGGCCGACCGCGTGGGAGTGATACGGGATCTTCGGATGAAGAGGCTACGAGGACCTGGGGCAGTGGATCTTTTAGCAATTAGCAAAATCGTTCTCTCCTACTATTTTATCGGGGCATCGCACAGTGTGTCGTCCAATGGAAAAAAGTCCGTAAATCAAAATGTAAGATCGGCAAATTTATGCATCCTAAAATGTTCGTAACAAAACGTAGTTTCTAAAACTGCAAGCTCGCAAGCTATTTGGTTTATTAATTTGATTTTTACAGGGTGTGTTTAGCATTATAAGACCTTCAATCTCCCAAAAATTATTTTTTAAATAATCGCAATTTGTCCTAATTTTTTATGTTTAACACTTATCAACTTTGATTAGAGTTTTAAAAAAAGTACATCAAAGTACACCCGTGAATTTTTTTACAGTAATTGGTAGCATATTAAACTGTAATTTCGCGTTGGTTTAAATCTGCTCACATTTGCTCAAGTGGAGAAAATAATAAAAAACCATATTAAGACGCTCGCGCTCGGCGGCTTTCTGCGTAGTCTTTCGAAGAAATTTGTTGCAATTATTTTTAAACGTATGCCATTTGATAAGTACTTACATATGTGTTCAATTTTATTCTTATAAATTATATATGTAGTTTTAAAATTATTTAAATATTTACAATCTTTCAATTCAGTATTAAAGAAAGTACCAAAAGATTCCTTTGAGATTTTGTGTTATATTAATTTAAAGCACATTAGACTTGATATGACGGTCGACCTTAAGTGCATAAATACATATACACAAATGTTTCGCCGTCCACGCCTTTAACGTAGTCTATCGAGTTCCTACTTGAGTCCGCGCGAAACGATAAGACACTATATGTTTACTCATTATGTTATTCTAAATATACAGTCCATTATTTTCAATTGTTAATACGATAGCCGCCGTGGTCAGAAGTATCAGATGTGAAACTGAAGTATTAATAATCTGTAAATTCATTTTCTACAGTATTTATGTTTATGCTACATATTATATTTCAAACTATATTATATTTATTTCATATTATATAATTCAAACAATATTTATTATATTTATAATATTCTGTAATAGTAATAGTAATAATTATTTAAAAAAGTATTAAGGTACCTTACTCGAAAATTGCATAGTTTAAGAGTTATGACTTTTTTCCCGAATTCCCATATACTCGACACACTGTGCATCGTCAGCAACCTTTGTCAGTTCGTTATACCTCGTCTAGCTTCCAGACGATGTATAGAGACCCGCGACCGTCTGGTTCAATTTGCGTAAAGCAGTTCTACTTTAATGCTGCATCTTCGTCGATAGTTAAACATTGGTAACTAGACTGCGGATCTTGACGCGAAATAAAGATGTGAATCGATTGACAGAAACAGGGATTATATGGATACTTATTTCGTCTGTAAATAATTTTAGTAAATAGGACAAATAATGTAATTGTGTTTTTAAAATCGCACAAAATCCGCAGTCTATCGATAGCAGGAAACGCGTAGCTCAGGATTACAGGGCAGGGGTCTTCTCTATGAACCCTGTAGGGTCGCTGGTTCTATCCGGAGCGAAACGAAAGCGTGGGCGGGGTATCTTGCCGGCTATAAGCACTCGTATCGAATGCAAGGGGATCACTCGTATTTTACCTTGCCAGCATAACACGGTCCCTGCTCGCGACGTTTCTGTCGGAATGTAATCGAGTTACTGCGATCGTCGTGTGGTATAGGTCGCGGCGAAGATGGCAGCCGCGGCGGGGTTCAAGGCCGAATTTTATAGGATTTTATCGTTTGCCCAGGTTTCCTTGGATTTCCTGCGGACGGACGAAGGGGCAGAAAGGCAAGGGGAGCCCCGAACTCGAACAGGCGGAAGTATCCCCTTTTAGCCGGCGGAGATGACTCGGCTGCCATGGAATTTCGGAGATGTTACGCGAAGACATATATTTTTAAGCGGCGCTCACGGCCAACGAAAATAGCGTCCAATATTTCACGTGGACGACGACGTGGATCGCCGTTTCCTCTTAGGGGACATTGAAATTTTCTAATTAACCTTCGGCTCCTATGTTCGCAGGACCACGGCTATAATAAACTCCACTGGCTAGGCGGCCGACCACGGGATCTTCCCGAATCCACTAAGGCTTCTATCAGCCGATCGGCTGCGTTTTCGTTTAATCCCCCGCACTCCTAAGGCCAGCTACATCGGAGTCCAATTTCCCCGCAGTGCAAAATTGTAACGAGACACAGCTCAACCCTCCGAAGGCGAACCATTTTTATAATTAGCAATTAGTAGACTGCGGACCTTTATGCATTTATGAAGAAACTGGCTGGCCGAAATATAAAACGGGAAATGTTGTTTTTAATGTAACAAAGTCGTTAAGGGATGAAATCAATTTTTCCTGCTTTCCACAATCAATGCAAGACATTTTTATCTTGCACGAAGATCCGCAGTCTAGTAATTAGGTATAACATATTTTTTAAGGCAGTTCTTGTAGTTAATCTTCTAATAATGCGGCTGTTCGCTTAATTAGTTCGCCAGAGACTCAGTAATTATCGACTTTAATGGCGGCCGTTTGTCAAACTCGTTGTTCCTTCACTTTGAAAAAATTCGTCGATTGTCTAAAACAGTCGCTTCGAGTTCTATTAACATAATACAATTCAAATATTATAATAACCGTATCGCCGTATGCCCAAATGATGTATTAAGCTGAACATTCGGCGAACGTCGCATTCTTTTGTATTTATAAAACAAGCAGTCTTCGAGTATTCGTTCGGCGAATGCCTTGACGAACATAGATGGAGTGGGGGGCGAACGAGGACTCGTTCGTTTCGACTAAACGTACGGTAAGAGTTCGTCTCGTGTTACGAATTTTTTCGAAGCGAACGATCTAAACGCGCCCGTTATAGTCAGGAAAGAGTTGAAGCGGATAGCGTCGAAAGTTAGGGTAGCGTGGAAGGGTGTCGCGGATTGTTTACCTCCTCCGTTCTGTTGGCACAGATAGGGGAACCTCCAAATGTTGCCAAGGCCCACGCTGTAGCCGATGATGCTGAGGAAGAATTGCATCTTCCCGCTCCATGCTGCCCTGTTGTCCTCCTTGGTCTCCTGGCTTCCAGCGGCATTTTGCGTGCCGGAGACGACGATCGTCACGTTCTGGCCTGGCTGACGGTTCTCGTTCAACGGAGCCAGCTCGTGCCCATTCCTCGCGGTCTCGTTCTTGACTACCATTCTTCGCGCCGGTGTTCCCGGTTCACGCAGGACCTCTTTCAACTTCCGTTCTCTCTATCTACTCTCCTCAAACTGTCTTCTCCTGTTCCTCAGGTTATCGGAGCGGATTTGGATTCGGATCGACGAGTGGAACGAATCGGATCAGTCGCGACGGCGACAACAGCGAGCAACAACAGCAGCGGCGACAACAACAAGAAACGAAGACGGATGCGACGATTCGACGACGACGGCAGTTGAACGAAAGGCGGCCCGACGGAAGCGGTATGGTCGCGGTCGGATAGACGAAATTCCTTAGGGTATCGCGGAAGGCATGTGTGGTGCGAGGAGGTTCGCGTTGTATACGTATCGGTTGATGTATGCGTGCGTGTCCTGTGTACGCGTCGATTCGCGTCTCCCACGCGGACGT
This sequence comes from Lasioglossum oenotherae, assembly GCA_028455765.1. Taxonomy (NCBI): domain Eukaryota; kingdom Metazoa; phylum Arthropoda; class Insecta; order Hymenoptera; family Halictidae; genus Lasioglossum; species Lasioglossum oenotherae. Next base: position 5,851,179 of record CM052296.1, read on the forward strand.
AGGATCACGTTTTCTGCGAACCGAGCGAGCGGTAACGGGAGTCGACGCGCGTCGCAAGCCCGCAAGCCGACGAACGGATCGACGGCTATTCTGCCACCCTGCTCACGCTCGCGTCGCCGAATGTTCCGATTGTTCTCGCCCGCCGAGTCTCGATCGATCGCGCGTTACAACGGTAAAAATCGCGCGCGCCGAACAAACGGAAAGACCGGACGACAAAGACGACGAATGCAAACGATGTAGACGGTTTGCTCGCGGTTACGAAGGTCGTTCTCAAGACTGATAGCAGGAGGATCGATCTAGTTAGCAGCGAATCGATCGGTATCGATTGTTCCTCGCCGCGTGGTTCGTCAACGGGACAAGGGGGACACGAGGGTGGCGCGAGACGTCTCCGAAGCGAGATAGGGTGCAGGGGGCCGATCGCAGGAAGATGAGTGCGAGGGGTGAGTCCGCGCGAGCATTAGTCAGTTCCTCGTGGAACGAATCGTCGAGGAGGCCACGATGCACAAAGTATTAGGATCACTCGGCGACTAGCTGGAAGCTCACGTTTCACGTCACCGCGCGGCAGGAGCGTCGTTCCTGGAGCATCCCTTCGCTGACTCCGTTCAACCCTCTGTCGAATCGCCGCGACGCTGTTCCTCTCTCTCTCTCACTTTTCTCCTCTTGCGTCTGACGTAGATGCTGACGGTCCTCCGGGACTCGTCGTACATAAGCCTTGTGGCGTACGGTGTCTCGAATACAGAGCGAGAAGGTTCAGAGATTATTAGCAGCAGACTGTGATCGGAACGGTGTCGTTCTCGTCTCCCGTGTCGATTCTCTGTCACGTATACGTATCGGACGGAATTATTTCGATCCGAGGGTCCGCTGATCGTTGGAACGTGGACAGGAGGCGCGTGGACGGCGAAGGGACCGATCGAGCCTCGGAGCCATGTAGCCTCGGCTCCCGTAGCCTCCCTCCTCTACGACGAACGGCTATTTTTTTCTGCGCTCTCTATTTCTTCACACGTCGTCGCGTCCTGGAGATTCACCGCGTTCGTTCGTTCTATCCGTGCTCGTTATCGTCGGCAACGTATCGAGAGTAAATATCCGCGAAACCTTCGCTCGGTTTGATACGCTGTTCTACCAGCTTGAAGAGAGCCTCGGCTACGTGCCCCGTGCATGCGAACGTCGATATCCAACTGAACCCAACCACCGTTGCGCGGCCGTGTGTGCGCGCGCGCGTCTTTTACTCGGCTCTCTCGTCTCTCTACTCGATTCGACGAGCGACGCGACGCGATTCGAAGCGACCAGACGCGACTCTACTCGGCTCGAAGCGGGCCCGCGCACGCCTGCAGGAGTCGGCCAACCGTCGAAGCGAACCCTGAAACTTGCGACGCGGTACGACAAAGCTCTCCGCCGCTTTCAATCCCCGATTGTCCAGTGTAATTACCAGCATATGGCGTTCGAGCGTTCGCCTCGCAACAACTGTCCCCTGCGGGCCCCTGCCGCGCACCAATTTTCACCGACCGAATTCACTACTCTAGAAACAGAGTATATCCGAAACCGGATACCTGGCAAATACGCTGACCCAACCCGCTGTTCGTAAACATCCCCCTCTAGCGAGCCAGAGAATCGTCTTCTGCCCTCTTCGAACCACTTCGGATCTCTTCTGACCTCGAAGAGCTGGCAAATCGCTCGCCCTCGCTGTTCGCACACGCATCCCTCTCTAACGGAGGATCTTCTTCCCTCCTCTACCCTATACGCCGATGACGACTGTATCCTGCGGAGAGCACGCGCGGCCGTCTCCTGCACATCGATCTACCCGCCGACCAATCCACGCCATTCGCGTCCCTGACGCGATTGCCGCACGATCTCGCGCGACCACATCCTCCCTCTCGCGCGCTGTTCTCACCCTCTGTCAGAAATTCTGCTTGTCATCGCTATCGAACGATCAAACGGATCTTCTCACCGGGTTAGACCAGCTCGACCGTGTTAGACTCGCCCTTTCCTACTGTTCTCTACTTTAATATTGCCTTAAATCGCAATATCTTCTCGCGAACGAAGGAAATTAAAGTAAACCTTGGACTATGACCTTTGTTATACAAGCTGTAAGAAACCATTGTGTATCTCTGTTTCTCTCTGTCGAATGTCGAGCCACTAACCCTTATCCGTTCAAATTGACACAGTGGTGAAAGATCGATGAGATAACAAGGTGAACATTTATTCTTCGATGTTCTTTTAACATTTACATCTTAGGTTTTTCGGTATCGCATTGAAAGAATAAAGGTGACCAAGTTTCGGGCAAATTCACCTACGACTAACAGAACAGTATAGCTTATTTCGGGAAAACTGTATCAGATTGACACGAGGGACGGACGAGGGTTAACGCACCAACAGATTCATCAACAGTTGCCACAGTTTCATAGCGAAATGATTGTATTCATAACGTCACCGCTTTATATTTTGATCAGAACAGTCCCAGCGCTCTGGAACACCTGTTTACACGCGTTATCCGCAGTCTGCTAATCAGAAGCTATGCATGCTGGGACAGTAACTAGGAAGCCTGTTCCCACAGGCTATAAATAAGGCGGGACGCTCGTTTCCATAACTCGCGGGGCCATGAACTAGCAGCAACAGCTCGGAAATAGCGTCGGTATCGGTCGCACCCTGACCCGTTTGGCTCGATCTCGTCTGAATTCATTCTCATCCAGTTATCGTGCGGCCACGGCGTTTGGCTCGACGGTTTTAAGGGTAGTATACTTATCCGCGTGTACCATCGTCGAGAACCGAGCGACAGGTTTCCGAGAGAGCGTGCGTTCTTCCTTGTTACGCGGCGTGTCCACTCCATGAGAACTATCGTCGAGTCAGTATAACGATGTCAAGGGCGAATCGTGTCGAATCGCCTCGAATCATGTCGAATCAATGCGAAGAAGTCAACCTGTTTAACAAATATTCGCCGGTCGGATATCTCCGCGCACGTAGCTATCTCGACACAGCCGATTGCGACGCGTGTGCCTACACAATTGCGGCACGAATCAGCCTTGGCTGTCGCGGTTCATTTTCCCCACGTTTTGTTGCCTGTTGTACCAGCCGATAAACGCGGATTGCCTTTTTGTACTGCCGTTTTATCTGTACCAATATGTACGATTATTCTTTCTTGAGTCTGCTAGAATATACGAGAATATACCGCAATATTCTAGAACATGCAAGAATATGCTAGAATATACAAGAATGTACAAGAATATACAACAACATACAAGAATATGCTAGAATATGCTAGAATATCCTTGAATATACGAGAATATACTACGACATACAAGAATATGCTAGAATATACAAGAATATACTACAACATACAAGCATATGCTAGAATATGCTAGAAAATGCTTGAATATACGAGAATATACCATAATATTCTAGAACATACAAGCTTATGCTTCAATATGCTAGAATATGTTAAAATATACAAGAATATACTACAACATACAAGAATATGCTAGAGTATACTTGAATACATGAGAATATGCCATAATATTCTAGAACATACAAGAATGTGCTAGAATATACAAGAATATACTACAACATACAAGAATATGTTAGAATATGCTGGAATATACGAGAATATACTAGAATGTACTAGAATATACTTGAGTCTGCTAGAACATGCTAGCCAATGCTAGAATATTTTTTTGTACGGTTCATTAGTCGTAATCATAATTGGCTGAGGAGGCAAAAGAGTAGAACACAAGTGGAAAAATCGGATGTAGAAATTGAAGAAACTCCATATGGAATGCGCTGCGTAAACATAAATATGTATCACGAGTCTCGCGGAGCGTCTGATTTCCTGACTTTGTAATCGTTCGATGGCCAGACAGCGGCTGTCCACGGTTCTGCGGGAAGAACTCGGTCATGGAACGATTGATAAATAAATTATCGAATAAATGAATGCGGTGGTCGGACATAAACGTGCTGCTCTCGCGCAGCCCTCTCGCCGAGCGTCTAACGTCACATCCTCATTCGCGAACTTTATTAATAACGAGACATTGTTTACAATTGGGCAATTAATTTCGTTGTCGTTCGCGTGCGCGGCTCCCCAAAGAAGACGCGCGGCGTTTGCGGAAGGGTGGCGTGATCATTTGAACGTTGACCACGATCGCTCTCGTAGGGGACTCGCTCATTTCGGTGAACGTTTCTGTTCTCCCGTTGTTTCCACGAGAACCATTGTATTCGTTCTTCCGATTGCACGATTGCGTAAGCGAGTAGTACGCGGAAAAATTTGACTACGCGAGGAAATCCACCGCCTAATCCCTCTTACCGCAGAGTCGCATGCAATCGGAATGCCCGCTTCCGTGACCGAAGGTTTTACCAGCTGGTACAGGTCGTTCCACGAAAGGCAAGGCACTCGAACCGACTCATACAATCGTGTTTCCGGTTCCGGGCTACTCAGAAGTAAAAAAAAGCTCACTTTGCAGGTTCGTGTAGTCGATGTCCTAATTTAGGGCGTGTACTTAATAGGGGTGTGCGAGAACCCGACAATGTGTGTGTGTGTGTACGAATCTCGATGGTCGGGCCGAGTTCTCGAAATTAACGGGATTAAAAATAGGAGATTCAATGGATCAATTTAAGATCAGCCTTAAATATCGGATCGAGTCTTATAACGGTAATCGAGTACTGAAAACCCTGAAATTTTCGGGAATCCCGACACTTTTGAGAATCCTGGAACCTTCGAGAATCTTGACGTCATCGAGAATTTCAACATTTTTAAGAACTCGTCTCGATCTCGAGAAAAATTCTCGTTTCGACCCGACTCGATATTTTCGGGTTCTCTAGTATTTAGATACACGTCTAGTGGGGCCGCTTGCGAGCGAAAACGCAATAAACAGCATCGGTCGAAACCCGGTCTAATAGATCCCGGCAGATCCTCCGGGGCCGCTAAGAATAGGATTTGCATGAGCGGTATCATTTTTACGATCGATTCGAGCGTTACAAGAGACAGACGCTCCGCCGCGTCTATGGCCTTACGTAAACATCAAATAATATTAGCATGGAGGCCGGGGAAGGTGAAATTGGAGGGTTCGTTTGGTAAGATCGGACAACGGCGTTTGTGCACGTGCGTGTATTACAAGTGTGTGCGGACATTCGATTAAAAGTACAGAGAAAAGCGTTCAGCATCCCTGAATCCGCGACTATCTGTTTTCCCACCCCCGGCTCAAGATTCTTCTTTAAACCCGGTTAGGCAATCTTTGGATAGCCTGGGGGAGACTCGAGGAACCGGTCAAAATAACATAATTCTCTGAGAGCGGAATTCTTTCGATTTCTTGATCGCTGGAGAAACGAGTACAAGCCATGTGAGTGGAACTTCTCCGATTTTTGCGATACAGGAGAAAGAACCCGATTTTTTCGACCTGTTGCTCGAGTGTCCCTCTGAACGCGACGCACAGTGGGTCGGAATTAAACAGCTGAACAATATTCATGTCTACATTGTTAATTACCAGGCAGCGGACCTCTATAAAAGTTTCTTATTGTTAGTAGAAACAGATAAATGTTTGTACAATTACAGTAAAGTCGCGTTTACTGTCCGCGATCACTGTCCAGTGCATACCCACTCCACTGTCATGCTGTTCTTCTCTATGTTCGCCTTTCTATTGAACTCTCGACGATAAAAATATAATGTCGGTATGCGATCACTGTCCGTGCAGAACACAGGCTGTTGAACAGTAAACGCGACTTTACTGTAATTCTGAATTGGCAAGAAAACGTTCGCTTAGAAACAACGTGGCTGGAGACGCGAGGAAAACTGATACATTGCTTCGAGAAACTTGAACGTGATTATTATTTATTTAACAATTGAAATCAGATATAAGTCCGGCGTCCTTTTCAGTCTATCTCGAAAAGGTCTAGTTTCGACCTATTTCATGACATTTAATTCGACCTGTTTCATAGAAACGGCCCGCTGTGCGATGGGACACGGTAATACGCGTACGCCGTTTACGTAATGCCTACGCTATTATGCTTCGATGTCGAACAAATGGAGATGTTCCTGCTAACAATAATGACATATATGTATATACGCTAAATCACGTTTGTACTGTCGTTCGAGCGATGCGCCGCCGCGCTGAACTCGAGAATTCGCTTCAGTCGAAGAACACGAACCGTACCGTCAGCGAAATTACTGGCACGGCCTGTCACGCTTTCGATCACGTTCCGTTCATTCGATGATGCAGTAATTGGCATCTGGAACAACGATTTCGTTAATGTTCTTACCAACGTGGAATCTTTTCGGTGCAGGTACATACCTGAGGTCTCCTGCGTGATCCAGTCTACGTAGGCACCGACTCTGGCGTTCACGCTACCTTTCAGGGCGCAACCAACCCCATAATTGATCACTCCTACGAGCACCACGTTGTGGCTGGTCGGGTTCTCCCATAGAATAGGACCACCGCTGTCCATCTGCAGAAAATAGGTAGAGCTTCACTGGGGAACGTGCAACAGCTGGGAGAAAGCATTCGAAATCGTTTGAATATTCAGCAAAATGAATTGAGATTTCTTGCAACGTTAGAAGACTGAAAATTGAAACAAAATTTAGAACTTGTTCAGCTTGTTTATCTGTAATTTTACCGAGCAGGAATCTTTGTCCTTCTCGAAGGTGCAGAGCTGATTAACAGACACTTTCGGGTAGTTCTTCTTGCATTGTAAGTTCGTCATCACACTCATCTGAACTTGCTGGAGCGTCGTTGACGTCGCGCCGCCGAATTCCGTCGCTCCCCATCCTGTTCATCGAGAACCATATCGTTTAGAAGATTAGGTTATTAGTAGACTGCGGATTTTATGCAGCTATGGCAAAAATGAATGCGTGCAATTTAAAGCAGATGATTAACCCTTAGCAATCAAGTGGTGACTCTGAGAGAGTTTAGTAACTTTACATTATTAAATGTTATCTAATCAATTACTAAACATGTAAGTATTGTATGAGCTATTATATCAATTCCATACCCATGAAATTTAAAAAATCATAGAGAATGGAAATATTCGAGGTCGAACAAATGTTTAATTTTCGACTTAAAGTAGGTCCGAGTGCAAAGGATTAATATGATTTGCGATAAGACTGAAAGTTTGGCTCCAGTCTCTCGACAACTCTTATCGCAGACAATTCTTATTTCGCATAAAGATCCGCAGTCCAAACATAAGTGAGCTCGGATGTTCAGAATAAAGATGTGAACGACCTAGCGCCGTGACGCGATCGCCCCCGAAGGTGTCCGGCGAGTGTTGGAAGGGCAGACAGGCTGGGCCGACTTTGTCGTTGAATTCAATCTCCCCTTTCACCTGCATGAGGGCTATGTCGTTCATGCCATTCGCCGGGTCATAATTGGGATGAGTTAGCGTCTTTAGGACACCGTAGATCGCGCTGGCGTTGGTGTCCGTGCCTGCAGGAGAAAATCGTTCAGATAACGGCCGAGAGACACCTTTCGGGATCAAGACACTCACCTATTGTGTAGTCATGATCACCAACGAGTATGCCGATGTCCGTGATGTTTCTCATATAAAGACAGTGCCCCGCAGTTACCACGTATTTGTTGTAGATGATGGTGCAACCGCAGAACAGTACGGCAGTCCGGAAGTCCACTAAAGCGCACATCATCGGGTACTCGTTCACGCCTGTCTCTGTGCCGCCCACGATTCTGCTCTAGAAAATCGGAAGCTTTTCGATCAGAGGTCCCGGCACCAGAAAGTACCCACAGGTAACAGAAAGCGCAATGTGTAGACCAGAGCTGGACAACTGGAGGCCCGCGGGCTGTACATCGCTCCTTTCCACTCTTCTCAGTGCTTATCTCCCATCTTTCGGACTTATGAAAGAAACAGTGCGCGGCTCGCAGTCCTCTTCGGTTCTGGAGGTAAAGTTAAGGGGGTAGACTCACGTTTCCAGAATTGCAAGGGTGCGGGATGCGCTTTCTCATTCCTCGATAACAGGGTTTTAATAAATAGGGGCTTTCAGTAATCAAAAACGCTAGATAAAAATTCAAACTAGGTCGCAATCTCCCTCAAAAGTCCTACGTTTACGTTTACGAGACGTAATTTGCATTATTGGGCAACATGTAGCTGCCACAGCTTTATGAAAATAGCTACACGAGCTTCCGAATAATGCCAATTTTGAGGGCGATTGCGGCCTAGATTGATCTTTCATCTAGCGCTTTTGACTACTGAAAAACCCCAACCTTGCATAATCGAAAAATGAGAAGGCGCATCCCACAACCTTGCAATCCTAGAAACGAGTCTACCCTTTAAGTTAGAGGCGAAGAAGTTGCCCAGCTCTGGTGTGCACTCTCGCAGAGCATTCTGAACCGCCCCGAGGCTTCAAAATGCTCTACGAGGCTTGATTTTCTCTGGTAACCCACTGCCGTCTAGTCAACGAGCGCTCGATTCTTTTCGCTTGGCTGGAAGGCTCTCTTCGACAACTCGACAGCTCGAGCCTTGAGATAAGGAACGTCGTAAATTAAAGTTTCAAGAATACTGCGATAAGATTCAAGCAGTTGAACAGCAGAGGATTTACTAGCAACATCGTGCAACCGTACAGGATTCTTCCAACCGCATCGGCAATTCTCGTTGTCCTGAGGAGGTTTCAGCGCCGTCACCGAGCAGATGAACTTTCCACCCGGCGACCAGATGCTCGACTGGAACTGTACTGACATCGTGGGTCCACCGGACTCGATGCTGAACGTTCCTTCGCCGCAGTACCTGTGCTTCGCGGATGAACTGACTTCAACTACCAGCTGGTCCTCTAGGCAGTCCAAGCTCTGGAGGTGAGAGCGATTGGTAAATGTTATCCATCGTCGAAGACAATGTTTCTTACCCATGGCATTTGCAGGCTACAGTTCATCTGGATGTTGTACTCGCTTCGCATCGTCCACAGACACGACTTCCGTCCGCTGTAAGAGGATGGGTACTCGACGTTGTAGATGTAGTAGGTCTCGGATGGAGCTAGATTCGCAGAGTAAATGCAGTTCTCATCCTGAGCGTTGCTGGCTCCCAGGAGCAACGTCAGCCAGCAGAGAACAGCCAGCGGAGCTGCGACAACGGGAAACGATCTCGTAAGACATTTCGGCAAGCTGGAGGATTAAGCGAGTAGGCTGCACAGTGCATTGACAACGAGCGAAAAGCAGCTTATAGTTATAACCAGACGGTTTTGTGCATTTATGGCAAAAATAGAAGGAATTTTGTCCAGTCCAATCAGGATCCGAGAACGTTCGATAATGGATGAATGGCGACCAAGTGGCAAACACTCGAGAACCCGATAGTACCTTTCATGGCGACAAGGGTGTCGTTCGAAGAAGCCTGCCGAGAATCGAGTAACTTTTGATGAACTGCCTCGAACCGATCTGCCCGCGCCCCATCAGGTCCCGGCGTTTTTATCTGTTTCGCGAAGACAGGCTAAAACGACTATCTAATGATGCGCGGTTGCTATCATTGTACACTCTTATCAGGAGGTAATTGTAGCCTCGGGAACAATGGCAAATACGCGGTGACAACGATCTGACAGCAGGTTTCCATGATGTCGTCAAGTTGTTGCGAATCGAAACAGAGGCAAACCGGCCGACGATCGATGCTAATCCGTATGAATGACCGGATAGGATCGATCAATGAGATACCGGCATTCCCTTTGACTGGGAATCAGTCCAGACCCGGGTTTACTGTCACGGTCAACCGATTTGCGTCGTTAGCATACATGGGCGCACTATTTTCCTAGTCGCTATCGCCAGAGCGCATGCAAATTCGCCATTTTTCCTGATAACAAATCCCCGGTAGCAGCCCCATGTAAACAGCGTGGACAGGACTACCCGTGATCCTGGAAAATCATGCGTGTTGACAGCCATAATACCATTCCGGACTTGTAATCATTTGCTTCGAACGAGCAGGCTTAAGTGTTCCGCAATTGGTACTCGACGAGCCGTCAAATTATCAGCTAAAGTAACGATTAAAAGATTAAGATAAGGAATTAACATCATTGGAAATGTGTAATAATTTTCTTTGAACTTGTCGCACCGGTAATAACAGATTTTAAACGCTCGCGCAATTGCCACGCTCGCAAAGATCCCACTTCCATAGTATTTGAAGCTTGTACGTCGTGAACATATTATTTAAATGTTACTTAGTAAGTAATTATCCCAGTGGATATTTGCATTTTCTTTTACATGTTTGTATAGTATTAATTAAACGGACGTCAAATAACCAAGGCCACTGTGAATTGTTGCCGGGCTAATAGTTACTGTTCGTAGTAATGCAAACGCCGATATCTCTAATCTGCTTTGCCTGCTTAAACCGTGACTTAGCAACTGAAAAACAATTAAGACATCAATGATCCATGTGTGTTCGACGAAGTTAGCATCTCCTTCGAATTAGAATAAACATCGATTTCGACTAGGGATTGCAATCACGCAGGATCCCGCGTCATTTTTAGTCGCGCATTTTTCAAGACGTCTTTGTAATCACTTGAGGAGCAATGGAGGAGATACAACAATTAATAGTCTTTGCTTTTTACGATCTCATATTTTCAAAGTTCCACAAATGAAAATTTTATCATTTGAACATTTTTTCTGATCTTAATTTAATTAAAGCTGTATTTACAGACAGCTCGTTTATATATAATTAGTTCCAAACAATTTTTAATAAAAGATAAGATTTGTTTCTTTATTAAATATATATATTAGATTGAAGAACTAAATCCTTTGTCCTGCGAGATTGAAGTAAATTCCAAATCTATCCCGCGGGGTTGAAAATGGCGCGGGATTGCAAGCCCTAATTCCACTACAAACGTACTACATTATTAAATACAATTACGAAGTTTACGTGGCCGTAATCTCCTGGCAAATATTCCCTGAGAATTAAAGCGAACACGTGGATCCAGGAATTTGATCTCTTATCATCGATAAGTAGGTCAGCACATAATTCGGGGTATTTTAGTAGGAACCGGCTAAATTGTTTTGATCATACAATAAGATAAGCAATGTTTGATAATTGTTAAATAAGATCGTTGTTAAATAAGGAATACGAGTAGTTTACTCGGGTGCGATGTGGCGTTCGAACAAAAATTAATTATGGCGCGAAAAATGGCGGCTCCGTCTACCGGCTAGCTGCAGCACTGTAGTCGCGCGAAGTTGTCATGGCAATGGGTGGCATACAAACGGGAAAGTTAATAAAAATACGTACGTGTGTAATGCAAATGAACGCGTGCATATTACGCGCACAAGTACGCGAGCTCGTAATGGCTTTGTTGCCGATGGACAATCAACGTTGTTCGATTCTCGAGTACTTAAAGTCATCTTGACCGAACGCTGACCCGAGCCTCCGCATTGTTTACAAGTATAAGTAGTCAATTATCGAGGGCAGCGAATGAGAACGGAGAAAGGTAAGCTTTTCAAGCTAAAATAATCAATACAGCGCTTCATTATGTAATTGTTTAACAAGCCTCGCGAGTATCTAATTTTCTTAACCTGTACCGGGTGGTGTTGAACTTTCAGCGTGGTTCCACAAGGATGTCGCTTACTAGAAGCTGTTCAGAGACCACTTGTGGACCAGTTTATCGCCGCAGACGTATTTCGAAAGCTAGGCATAGTCTCGGAGCCCATGGTAATCATAAGGATCCGTTGGATTACACAATGGACAATGGTAACCATTACGAAGGTGATATATCTTTAAGAAGTAGAAGTAGAAAGTGTGGAAGGAGCAGGAGGAGCGAAGAAAATGATGCGGAGAGACATGCTGTCAACGAAGACGACGCTGATTCAGGTATCGTTAATTATTGTGCATGTATAAACAGCTACACAATCCGTATTATGTTTGAATTGAAATATTTTACTAATGTAGGTATCATCTCAACGAGAGCGAGAGACAAACACCAGGCAAAGGACACTGTGAAGATTGCCAGTGACTACCACAAGTTAGAGAAACGCTACAGAAATGTTAAGGACGAATGTGAAATGTTAAATAAGCAGATGGAACAAAGAGAAGCGGAGTACCAAAAAATGCGTACGCATTACGAGGCAGTGGTGCAAATGGTGCGCGAGATGGAGATCACCAAACACGAATTGAGCAGGAGGAATCAGAAATTGGAAGCAGAGAAGGTTCGATGCGACGAAGATATATTACTGTTGAAAAATATTGTTTGTCAGTTGAACGCCGAATTGGAAAGGTATCAGGATAAACTAAGCGAGGAGAAAGTGAAAATCGGAGGTGGAGAGTATGCAGAAAATAGGAGGAAGCAGTACAGCGAAAGAATTTGGAGCGGTGTGAAGTTTCATGCATTGGGTCCTCTGTTGAACGCTTATCAGCAGAACTTGACAGAAAAGCAGGAGCTCGTGGGCATGTACGAGCAAGGAATGGCTAGCTTTGGTAACAGATGCAAGGAGATACTCACAGAGAATGAGCAGATGCACCAAGAAGTGAAGGAATTGAGATCGGAATGCGATAGGTACGCGAAAGAGATGAGGACAACAATCGAGAACACCGCTACGCTGAAGAAACAGAATGATTCGCTGCTAAAGGAGAATGCAGACTCGAAGAAAGAATCGAAAGAGATTCGTTCGTTGTACGAGTCGAAGCTACACACGGTTCTGGAACATAATGAAAGACTTAAGAAGGAGCACGCCGCTAGTACGTCGGAGTTGAGCAACCTCAGAGGGAAGTACGAAATCCTCAACAAGGAATTCGAGAAGATAAAAAGTAGGGAGGAGCAGTCGATACCGAGTAGCGTTCACACGGCTGCGATCGACGAATGTAAAACACTGTTGGACGAGTTGAAGCATCGATACGAGACCGAGAAGCGCAGTTTATCAAATCAAATCAAACGGATAGAGGAAAATAAGCCGGAGAACGAGAAACAGCTGGTACTGGTCACAGCCGAAAGGAATCATTTAAAGAGTCTTGTAACGAGCCTGGAATCTAATCTCAAGTAAGATATTCGTTAATTCTCAAATAGGTATTCTGCATGCGATCCACGTGGTAACGGGTAAATAGATTTGTTTCAGGCGGACGCAGCGTAAAACCGAGTACCTGCGGAACCTTGCATATTCGACTCGTGTTTCACGTGATTCCGTGAAGGAGCAATTAAGCAAGGCGACCGCTTATTGCGAGGAATTGTTCGCCGAGTATGAGAGAATTGCTACCGAGAGGGAGAAGCTGCTGGTTCTCCTACGCGAAACGGAGAAGGAGAACGCGAACATCGACCGTCTTGAAAAGAGCATCACCAGCCGAGTAGTCGGTTTAAAAAATCAATTGGAGGCGAGTATAAAATATTTCCGTATTGTTAATAATTGAGACAGGGTAAATGATAAAAGACAATCATTTCAGAGCGTTCGCAGAGGCGCGAGACAACAAGTAGAATCCGTGGAGAAACGGATACAGTTGCAAGAGGCACGAGTGGGGAAGATGAAGCTGGAATATCGTCGTAAAACGCAGCAACTGAAAGAGATAATTAAGCAGAAAGATGAGACGATCGCGAGCCTACGACAGACGCCCGTTAGCCGAAATAAATCATCTCGACGTTTGCCTCAGGCGGTCGATGACGAGGAGAAACCTGAAAGAATCCACAATCCTCCTCGGACTTCTGGCTAATCAACATCTCGCAAACCGCAAGACGAGATCGTCTGCAATAGATTGGACTTTGTAACAGATCTCCGACGAGACTTTTGATTGAGGAATAGGTGCTACTCGAAAACACCGTCCACCTCTCATTTACCGACCGTGTCAGTTGCTTTATATAGTGGTGACATCAAAGGTAGCAAGTGGCTGTGAAGGCTACCGTTCGCCACTGTATTCGCTGCGGATGGCAGCGGTGTCTTCGGTAACCACCTCCCGGCGAAAAATTGATGTCATCCGTTATAGGCATGATGTCAGACACGTTCCGCGCATTCATATGCAAAAGATGTGTTTTACCATTAAGCCTTTTATAGAGATCAATAATAGTTCTAAGGAACGATTATAATATATCGGGATTGCAGCAATTATCTGTCGATACGATTCACTGTCCAAGGGTCGCCCGTTACAACACCGATCCAGTCATCCTGATCCTCGCCTTGAGTCCCTACTTACCGTCTTGTTTATTTATTCGTAAAAATAGTAAATTGTCTCATTAGATCAATCTGTTGACGCGTTCTTCGTTCAAAAATATTTTCTTATGCAAAATGATATTCGTCTGAACGTGTTAACAGAAGGCGAGTTAGCTCGTCATTCGCACACATCTTTGAGAAAATTCGCGGGAAAGATGAACGATAAAGACAGCGTAAACATTCTTATTTATTTGGAGATATCTGTAATACATATGTTAGGCTTATCTCGGAAGCATGCTGATTACGATTGTGTCAAGTCTATTTTTATATATTTATGACAAAAGTGCCGTTCCTCGATACTACAGGTATGGAGGCTCGAAAGGGGAGCAATAAATGTGAGAGGGGGGAAAGTCAGACGGGACAATACCTAATCGGAAAACGAGGAAAACAGCTCGGGGCGATCTTTGTGCGGTTGGCCACGGTGGGGCGTTGCGAGTCACGCCAGCTGCCGGATTCAGTCTTGTCGCGAAAGTTCGGGGACCCTCGACGCACTTCGGACACGTTCGTCGAAAGTAAAATGTCGTCTGCTAGGCGCGTCGTCGGAACAAAACCGGGTCGTATTTCTAACGCGAAAATCGCAATGATAAGTGATAATGCGATGTCTTTGCGCGCGAGCACGTAGTGTTTCCTGCCGGAAGGTACATCGGCGTCCGCGAAAGGATATTCTGCGGATCGGGTTGCAACGTTGCTGCCGAGGAAAATTCAACAGGAACACCGGGTGAACATTGATTTTTCCTGGTTTCGCATCGGAGACGACAGATGATCGAACGGTAACGCACACGTCCTTTACTATATAGTCGCTTTATTCGTTTACTACTCGGTGGATTCCAATGACCCGGTGTGTGATCGATGATGCACCGAGCCTCGAGGAGGACGGGGGAAGCCCTTAGACCACGTCGTGCTCGCACGAAACCTGACTAATTCGGTGAAGTTTCGCGCGTACAGAAACAACGTACGCTTTTCCATTATTTTCGTCCAGACGGTTATCTCGATTTCGTGTTGGTTGCGCGAATGTCTTCCGCAGATGTCGCTGACTCTTCCGCTAATCGCACATTGTCTCGCGTGCCTGCGTGTGTGTATGTGTATATCGGCTGGCATAACCGAGCTAACCCTAACTGCATCGCGCAAACTCGAGTATAATTTATGTTTCTCGCAACACCGAAATTGAATGTGTCTCCCGGTCACGTTTCCACAATTTTGTTAGGTTAGGTTCTGCTCTCGGGTGTAAAAAGAACCAGGTTATATCCTTTGTTCCGGCGAGTAATCAAACCCCGAATCCGGTGCGTTTCTCTCGTTGTTTGGTTGTTCAGCGGGCTCGCTGTTCGCGTGGATATATTTTTCTTCGTTTGTTTTTCCGACACTGAAAGAACGCATAGGGGGTGTACGAGAGAGAGAGAGAGAAAGGGGAAAAAAGTGATCTGCCGTGTGCACGTTATAAACCGAGATCTTTTCAGCCGCGAATATATATGTAGAACGGACGTCCGTGTTTTTGCCCGGCCGTGTTGTAAAAACAAATGAACGAGACCGTAAGAGACATTCAACTCGTTCGAGTGTTTTCGTGCGTAAGAACGTTCTTTTTTCGAAACGCGGTTCGTATACAACGTCGTAATATATTCGTATCGCGAATACAACAATAGAAAAAAAAATCCCGTAGCTATTCCAATTCTAAAGGCTCTCAAGGCTCGCATACGTTGCGACCGCTGGTATCGGCAAGTAGAGTTCCGTTCGAAAGTAGAACGATGATCTACGCAACGAGGAATTCACGTATGTTACGATTCTTTCGACGTCGCCCCAGAATCGATTCCGCTTGATACGTTGTTACCGCATCCGTTTCCGGTCTTTTGTATCCGATCTCGGCCCGACGTCGAACACGTCACCATGCAGAATCGCCTAACCCGCAAACTTAATCGAGAGTCCCCAAGAAATCGGATTTCAAAGTTTCTTCGCAATGCATCCGTCCGCGATCGAAAGAAAATATCGCTTTCTCCCCCTCGCTGCCGTGACTCAACGCGATTGCTAAAATATTAACGCAATATCGGCCGTTCCCTTTTCTTACGTGCACGCGAGGTTCCCGCGTTGCGTTCAAAAAGAGACATTAACCCCTTGGCCTGTAGTTTTCTTCGCGGCCAAGTTAATCGGGACAAGTTTGTTCATTTTCGCCGAATAGAACGGTCACATCTCTGTTTTTAGTAAATTCGGTTCAGAATTCTCTGTGACAAGTCTTGCTCGTAGTAGAGGTAGAAGTTGATTCATGACGCAATCAACCTCCTCTTAGAAACGTACTTTCGTCACACGGTACTTTTATATGTACAGTCGAGTCTCCTATGACGCGATTAATTCGTACCGTGTTACATACTTGGAAACCCGGAATTACTACAAGCCAAATTAAATTAAAGGGTATTGATTTTTATTCGTTTCAAGTACGATGTACCATATAAAAAAATCAGAACAATGATTTCAACAATATCTCGTCAATGAATTTTTATAAAACTGGTATCTCTAAAACTTCAATACGAAATATGCATTCTTTTCAAATTGTTGGAGATTTTCTATTTTTTCAAATCCGTTCGTAAAATCTTATAAAAATTCCGAATTTAAAAACAAATCGATTTTTCCACAAAAAATCCTAAAAATAATTAACTGTTGTGTGTGTGCTATTAGTTAGAATGTTCGTGAATTTTTTCTTGATTTTTTTCTGACCAAAAAAGAAAGAAAAGTCATTGAACTGTGCTCGCCGTATACCTGCCCTTGGGGTAGAGGTCAGGTTATCACAGAGAGTTTTTTGTCCAACCCAAACACAATTTGGTTTAGGGCCATTTTTTAATTATCTTATCCGGTAATACCAGGTAATATAATTGTTCTTCCACTTTATGAGGGTTGACCGTAATAATCTCGATGTAGGATGAATTACAACGTCCACGAGATTGGAATCGATATGACCGTCGCCTGTAGCCCATCTCGTTGGCTCTACTTTTATTATATATTATGATACCATGACCTATCGGTGTCACCGTATCACGCGAGGAGATCCATAAAGGGTTAACAAAGCAAGCTAAGCTAACCCGTTCTATTCGCAGAATGTTTCCGGAAGAGGACAGCGGCATAGAGGACAGAGGGCGGTGATAGAACTCGGCCTTGGTATTTCGACAAGTGAAAAACGCTGGTAGGAATCCGTGGATCGTGGGCAAAGGTCTCGAAAACGTAGAGCGACGACGAGAATTCGAGGTTGCCGGGGCTGAGAGGTCATGCCTGACCCTAACCAACTTTTCAGCCGTGGCGAGTTGTGGTTCTAACCTAACCTAAGCGCGCCGCTCGACGAGCAAGACAGGAACGAAGAAGAACATAGCATAGGAGAGCAGAGCGAAGCAGAGCACCGTTGATCATCGTTGCGCAGGGATCGTTCCTGCAACCTAGCTATTCTGCTAGGTGTTCCCCAAGTCGTCGTTGAGCATCGTGAAAAAGGAGACGGCCCCAGACGGCAGCGTGCGTTTGCTTTCCCTGTTCGTCGCCTCCTTCCCACCGTCTCTTCCTTCCGTTCGTTCGTTCCGGCACTTCGCGCAGTTCGTGCACTTGCACGCAGACACACACCGGTGTGCGGCGTACTTGCACGCGCATCCTATAGTACAATACAGAGAGTGTTGCCGGCGTAGTTCGGCTCTGCTCGGCTCGGCGTCTCGCCTCGTCTCGGGAACAGTAAATAAACGCAAGCGCGGCATGCCGGATCGCGTTTCCACGTGCTACCCGTCCCACTGAATTATTCCCCGGCGTCGAACAGAGACAGAACAGGGTCGAAGTTCGCCCTCGACACGGGGATGGCAAGGATGACGTTCGCAACGACACGTGCAAACTCGCCAGCCGTCCGCTGTCGGTAACCAAGACCCGGCCACTTTGTTACTCGGCGCGCATCGTCCGCGAGAAGACGAGAGACACTATACGCAAACACGACGCGTGACCCCTGTGCGGATCTCTGTGTCGTCGTGCTTGTGAAATCGCTTCAGTGGTTGGTGAAAACGGTTCCAAATATGGTGTAGAGAAGACAAGGGAGCAGCTGACAACCATCTTTCAGATAATGGAGTTCGAGCTGGACGGAAGCCTGAAGGAATGGGTAAAGGACAAGCCACTGAGTATCCTGCAGCTGGACCCTGCCGACAGAGCCGTATTACGGATCGCCGGTAAGTACATGTCAATTTTCTTCAACGTATTCGATGGGGTTTTCAGGACGTACCTCCCCTTATAAAACGCGCTTTACCGCCATTATAGGGCGCTCGTTCTCCCGGTTTTTATTTCTCAAGTTCCTGGTAAGCGGATAAACTCTCGTTTCCAGGATTGCAAGGGTGTGGAATTCGCCTATCTCCGAACAGTGATTTGTACACTGTGGATAATTTTGTCTAAGAAAGATTCACAGTTTTACGCGAGATGTTTGAATGTTTTGAAGCGGAAGTTCCCGCCTTCGATTCGAAATTTCGAATTGCAACCATGGGTTCGCCATCTATGTACTCGCCATTATACTATAAGTGACATTCGACGAGGACAAATGTCGTCGTGCACGTACGCGCACTATTCGTGAACTCGTGTCTCGTGGTAATTGACAGGGTGTACGTAATCGACGAGAATGTGAGCGGGTAATGAGTTGTAAATGAATGGTAATAGCGGCCGGCGACCATCAATCCTCCACCCCGTTCCGTGTGTCTCGGAAGTCAATTAGTCGACGGCTGTCCAGCGCCGTCCAATCGATAAGGACACGCTGGATTTGCGAAATTGTTTGACCCTCGTATTCGTATCGATTCACGGGGGTACATATTTGTAGAGTTGTCGGATCAGGGGAATCCACTCGAATCGAGGGGAAAAAGTTATCTCCTCTCTGCCAGTGATGTTGAGCTAGTCACGTGACGTTGTGACAATGAGGAAGAGAGACGGGGGTATTAATATGTCTAATATTTTGCGTGTAATCTTACCGTAATAATTATTACTGCGGTTCTATATACAAAATAAAAATATCTTCAGTCAATTCACAGAAATTCCAATTAATAAAAATACGCGTTTAACCTTTGTGCAGTCAACCGGGTACCCATTTACTGTATTTCTTTCAACTATTTGATAATGTTCCTCTAAAAATATTACAAAATTTCTCTGAATGTTCATTCTTTACTCGCTAATATATTAATATATAGTCTTCTAATGAGAATTTGTGCAAACATGTTAAATATGGGAAGGTTTTAAATACTCTTTTTTCTAATAAATAAATAAACCATTTTAAGTAATCATTTTGGTTGACTATGTAAGGATTAATAAGGGTTACCAGAACAATTTTTTCTTCGCAGTTCTGTCTTATCTATCGACTCTGGGTATTTGTTAGAATTTAAGAAAACCGACGCGGGAGAGCGTGAAGTTCGCCGCCGGTTTCGAAACGCGCGCGAAAAATCGACACCATCTTGGAAACCTGTCAGTACGAACACCTTGCAGGGAAGCTTAGGAATTTTGTAAGTTTTCTTCGTGTTTTATCCGTTTATTTTCATCTCCGTCACCCCTGCGTTTATCGGTTTTATTTTTAATTAATATCTCGAACGTATATAAATCTTGGCAATCAATTCAGATAAGATTAACCTTGTTGAGTCGAGTATTAGAAGAAACAAGTTGTGTAACGATCTTGATTCGATACTGAACTTGTGGGAGCGTGGACTAATAGGACAATTAATAGGGTAATTAGTCATTTACATTCATACGTATCTCGCCGTGAAACCGGCGATCGCTCTGAAGTCACGCTCACGTGACGCCGGCCGTCGACGATCATAACCTTGCAACTTGAATTATTTATTTATTACAGCGGTGGACAACGTTTAATGCAATTGACGAGTAACGTTTAGCAAGGACCTGAAGGTTCATTGATTGATTATTAATAGACTGTTGATTTTATGCATTTATGACAAAAACGAATAAATCGAATACAAAATATGATTATGTTAATTTCGACTTTTTCAGACGATTAAAGTTGAAAATACATTTTAATTGACTTGGACAATTTTGCATAAAGATCCGTAGTCTAGTTATATTATAGAAAGACAATAAATTTCTACTTCGTTCCAGTTTGTTGCAATTCAGGTAGAACATTTCATTTTGCCTAAAGATTCACCATTTATTTTGTTAATAGGGTCTGATGGATTTGTGAAAAAATGAAGGATTAATTTCTGGATGTTCCTCCGGTGATGATTTGAAATCTGCGACCGTGTTAGAAGGAAATACATAAATGGATCTGCCGATCGATAATATACTGCGAATCGATGAGAGAGGATCTTCGATCGTTCGCGGTTCGATCGCGACCTTGGTCGAGGGGTGCTGACCAGGAATAGACACTCGAAACCGAGTGCATATCGGATTGCACTCTGCGATCTCGTCTTACCGTGAGAATTTTTGTCGTACGCGTGCGCGCGCGAGTCTTGATCTTCGATTGCTGTACAGGCGAAACGAGCAGCTTTTAAAAGCAACCGACGGCGTTACGATTTCTCGTGCCTGGACACGCGTCTGTTATGCAAAAGAACCGTGCATGTGGGGCACGTCCGATTCCACGGAGTTACAGGCTCTGATTCGCGCTCACAAAAGGGGCGTACGCTCGGTTCCGCACCATTTTCGCTCGCCGTGGATCGTTAAAGTGGTCGTTGCTCGATCGACGTAACCGCGGTCTCGCAACGAACTCGACTCAACGTCGATAGAAGATGCAACGTATCCCGGGCACGCGAGCATTAATTGCTCCTAATTATAGCGAGCTATCGGCTCCGGTATCGCGAATGCTCTAGTAACCGACACTCCCGCCGATTTGTCCACTGGAACATCGTACTTTCAAGGAACAGAGCGATACCTTATCGAACTATCTGCAATTAAAAGACGATTCGAACCGTCGTAACGAGTCGATTGTCTCCGCGAAATTGTCAATGTTGACACAGCAGGCTCTCGTACAACACGGTAAACAGACTGTGTACATTCTAAGTGGCAGTAAATACAGTTGTTGTTATTATTCACAAAAATGTTTTGACGGGGTTCCAAAATATACACATACTAGTGTTGCCAGTGTTTTTGCAGATGCACGAAGGCTAAATTTCCTTAATGAAACCGAATATTTGTTTATGTACGAATCGACGCAGCATTTTATTCTCTGAACAAAAAAAGGTATTCGCTCAGGTATGTCGAAAAACGATTAGTTCAGCAGTATAAAGATAATTAATTGTTAAATAATTTTTTCATCGCGTTACACGTTATACCGACATGATAAAATTTGATTGACCGATTCGTACTAAATGAGTAATGTGTATATTTAGGAAATCATGCGATGCGTCAGGTGATTCCGCGCGTAATGATAGGAAGCGGAAGCAAAAAAAGGTGGATCGGAGTGGAGAGGAGGATAGGAAGATGTTCTCGAGGCTGGGGCATCGAACCGTGACCCGAGCACCTGTTGCCGCCTCCACACTCTTAGATTAATGCGAGAGCCGACCTACCCTGCCGCCTCCGCTCCCAACTCGAGCATTACCGTCGACATAACCAGCGTAGGCATAGCGAACCGATGTAACCTCTCCGTTAAAGATCCCATGGACCGTGACCGCGGTCGAGAGGTTTTCAGCTCGGCCGTGCGAGTTCATCGACGCGGTGACGACACGGTTGAATCGCCGTTTCGCTCGTTACTCGTTACTCGGCTGTCCGCCTCTCTGATCGAGACCGCCAAGGCGACGCGACCGTCTTCATTCATCGGGACAAGCTTAAACGCGCGCGCGTGCATTGGTGCACCCTCCCGCACGCGTTCGCACTCTCGCCTCCAGGATCCCCCGCGTTCGCGGAAAACCATAAATTTAGCGCGAGGAAGTCGCGCGCGTCGCGAAACGATACTCTCCGCCGTCTGATGCCCCATTCCCGCTAGTCTCCTTCGCGATATACTACTCGCGTTATTTAGCTTCCACCGTGCAGAATCTTTCCACTCTTGCGTCGCCTCTTGTCGCTTGAAAATTGCTGCCAATGGAAAGTTCATTCTGCACGCCGATTTTAATGCTTCTATTCAACGGTAATGTTCGACAAACGATGTTTTGTAAATATTGCCTTTTGTTCGAAGTAAGCATCATTCTCTCACTGATGTATTTTAAAACTGTAGTCGGATCAAGAGAAGCTAAGAACGCCGATATATTATTTCTAACTTGTTCAGATTATTACGATTGACACAGACAATTTAACTTTTAATTACTCGCATATACAGTGGGCCACGAAAGTATTTGAACGCCCTTTAAAGCGGAATAACTTTTTTATAATTGTACCCAACGGCCTGTTTTTTTTATAATCAATTAGAAGCATTGGTTTATGACAGGATGTGCAAAAAAGATTTCCGAAAAATTATAATTTACAAGGTTACGGTCAAAAATAAAAAAGGCATTTTTTAAAACTGTTTTATATTATATTATATTAAAATATATTAAAATATATGTTTTGTAGATTTATGTTAGTTATACACATGCAGAGAATTTCATGGAAATCGATTAACATACACACGAGCTACAAGCGGTTAAAAATGGTGAAAATCGTAGTTTTCACGACTTTTGATCAGTTTCTACTTGAAACCCTCAGAATCGTAAATCTTTCGATGCGTGTTGTTTTTTCCTGCGTCAACCGATATCGATGAAATTGGTCAGCATGTGTGTATAACTAACATAGATCTACAAAACATATATTTTAAATTTTCATTGGGCGCCCAAATAAAATAGTTTTAAAAAATGCCTTTTTTATTTGTAGTTGTAACCTTGTAAATTATACTTTTTGGGAAATCTTAGCACATCATTTTTTCATAAACCAATGCTTCTAATTGATTATAAAAAAATCAGGTCGTTTGACACAATTATAAAAAAGTTATTCTGTTTTAAAGGGCGTTCGAATACTTTCGTGGCTCACCGTAGTATGTATGTAGTAACAATCTCAAAACGTTAAATTTAGTGTTTCAAGCATAAACAAAGGTGTCGACCACACTAGCAAATATTTATTTTGCATTAAAGTAGTTATTTCATTGAATAAAAATTTAATTAACCAGTTATGTAGAAAGTGGTGTTCGAGGAATTGAGGATTAATATCAATTTAATAATAATATTTAGTCGATTTTGGGCTGCAGCATCAGACGAACAGAGATCGTAAAATATTGACAGTCGTATCCATTCACAAACTGTTACTACGAGGACGTAAAGTACGTATTTCACGCAACAGGTGTGTCAGCGAGGGCGTGTTTGCGATGTCTCGTTTAAATATTAGCAAGATCGTTATCTCCGCGATAATCGTCGATAGCTCGGCGATTATTCGGTTCCTTTGAACTTGAAATTCATTTCGAGTCACCCCTGCGCCACTGCTGCCAATGTTGTTGACTCCTATTCTTAACGAGCTGCTATTTAAGATTTGGTACGCGCTCGAGAATAAATCGCTCGCGCGGTCATGGCGTGCGTCGCGAAGTTCAGTGTCAAGTATCGTTGCAACCTTTTAACACTGAACGACGACTGCCAGTCAAACGGAGAGTTGCTTGATCTTTCTCCCACTCTTCGAGGTCTTCTTTTAGAAGAATCGTGGCGAGGGTCTTTTTATTCGTTAAAGGGATAATTCGTTATAAGCTAACACATTCCCTCATGTTCATTGCGTTTATTGCGACGCGTTTCTCGGTACAAGGCTTCGCCAGCCGCTCGCTAGATGTCCGGAGACACCTGAGGTACCCGAGTCCTCGGGTGCATTCGGTGATTTATAGCGGAAATGGACAGGGGTTGGGAATTACATTGTCGAAGCGGTTTCTTTTCTGAAGCCAGCTTTACGCGTTGACGATTCCACTCTGTTGTAAAACGTTAATAGACTGCTGATTCGATGCATTTCATAAGGAAACTTCGTAGGAAAATAGGTAGGTGTAATTCAAAACACAGTGAAAACATCAGTAAATATGCGGTTACATCATCTTCAACCTGATAAACATATTAAATCGATTTCTATTTCACTCCAGTTTCTCTTGTAATTCAAGTGGAACATTTTTATTTTGCATAGATACTCACCAACTGTGACAATTTTTAGACACGCTGCAGAAATCGATATTCTCGACAACTTTTTCCGATAATGTTGAGATTTATAACTGGATGAGTGAAACTGGAGTGAAATAGACAGTTAGTTTCATTCTTAATATGGCTAATAGGTCGAAAATAATACGAAACTCTTCGAATGTTTGTACTGTTTTTAATTACGCCTACTCACTTTTGTTATAAACGCACTAAACCCGCTGTCTACCACGAAATCGGAGCTGGTAGGTAGCTGTTCGAGGTACATCATGTTCTCCGAACGCTAGACTCCGAGTACCCGCGTCATTGTCCCTCGAACACCCGAGACTGGACAAACGTGCCCTTAATCTCCCCCGGCTAATTAGTCAGAGTGCTTCGTTGCCCCGTGACTCACCTGTTTGCGAAACCACAGCCGAGTATTCCCCTCGCCGTCGGCGTAACTTCGGAGCGATCATGACTGCAGGTTAGATCACCAGTAGGTTCGTCCGAGAAGTCAAAGTTCCGGCGTTCACGGTCACACTAAATATCTTGGAGAATCCTCGTTTTAATATATATTTCGTGCAGTAATCTTCGGTTCGATCGAGGTACAGTTAGGAATGCGTGAACTTGCCAACGGGGGAAAAGAAGGAGAGGAGAGGTCCGGGAGGGAAAAAAAATCGAACCAGAGGAAAAATGTTGCCGGGTTGGGGATCCGGGTCAACGAGACACGGCGAACGACGAGCCACACGAGCTCATCGAATATGTAATAGACATACGCTAAATAACGTTAGACAGTGGGAATCTAGCACCCCTGACGCTCGACGCCATCGTCCGTCGAATATCAACGCTGGCGAAACGAGCATGAAGAGCGACTCCGATCTCTTCACTTTGATATTTCGCACAATACAGGTCCATGAAGACCTATACTACTACGCAAAAGAAAGAAGCATCCAGCATAATATACAGGGTGTCCCAAAATTCCTTCAACTGTCGGAAATGGGAGGTTCTTGAGATCATTTGAAGCAATATTTTCCTTTGCAAAAATGTTATCCTCGGCTTTGTTTAGGAGTTATTAACGAAAAACACGGACCAATCAGACCTAGACGCGAGTTGACACAGTCGGCCAATAGACAGTTGTCTTCTTATTTGATTTTTTACTCTTTTCTATTGAATATCGCCGGCTGCTTCTTTCTTTTGCACAGCAGTGTGTATGAAATATTGTTCTATTTTCATTTTACGAAACTTAAGATTGTAAGGATCAGTGTTGGGCAAATTTCATTTTAAATAATAAATAAACGTGTGATTTGAATTGCAAATAATAACTAAACTTTGTATTTAGATAACGGTAATTTAAATACTTCCAAAAGAGTGATCCATTTATATTATTTCTTATTTGCAAATAAAAGATTATTTATTATTTCGATTGGGGTGGAAATCAAATAAATAGTTTATGGTCTTCTCTTATTTCTTATATTGCGTATATACAATGAACACGTGCGCGTTTTTTGTCTGCTATAGCAATCTTCTCAGGTATACCGCCAGTGGTCGGGCCCGTCCGGAGGGCCCAGCTGCCTATAAAAAAATACAGTTTGATTTATTATATGTCAACACAAATAATAATTGAAATTGTATTTGTAAATAACAATTACTTTATTATTCTAAGTAATTCACTTCGGCTTGGTCAAATAATAAATAATTATTTTTGCTTTTTATTTAAATATCCAAATAACAAATAACTTATTTAAATTATTATTGAAATAATTATCTATTTAAATATTGCCCAACACTGGCAAGGATGCATCAGTGAGGAATTATTCGACAAATTTATTTCTCTGGGTATACAGGGTGGGTTGGGTCACTACATATTATCAGTTCGATTTACACGACTATTATTATTCGTAGCGGATGACAGAGTATAATCAATGCGAAGGTCATTCACTCTTCCTTAAGTGGAATATATATATTTTCCATTGCGAATATTATGTCGCTTAACTTTTATCTACGAGTAGATAGCTGATCTTAATGTCCGTCAACATTGACTATAAAGATTGTATCAATTGCAGACTTAGACAGAGCGCCCTGACTCGCACCGAAAAACCAGTAAACGTTGCCGGATCACTCTCCGAAGCTAGCGGGTTTCCATCGTCGGCATCGTAAACCACTCGGCGTCAAAATTCCTAAAAATGAGCCAGGGGACTCTAACGGGACTCCACGTGCACCGGGTGTAGGCCAGATACTTCTGGCTAGGAGCCGGTGTATCTAATGGGCCCGCTTTTCCCACACGGGAGAACGCGTGTTCACTGAACAGCGTTCAGTGGTTTCGTTAGGTGTCCCGGGAGTTTGGAGTAGTCGTTAAGCGTCGAGTTAAGTGTGGACGCTGTTGACACGGCCGATTAGAGTCGGTCTGCCTAAAGCCCTGGGTTCCTCAGAGGTTTAACGCCGCTTTGGACCAAAACGGAGACAGTTTCTGACAAACACCCGGCCTCTCCGGTGTCCCGATCCTCGGCCGAAGATCCTTAGCTTCCTCTTGAAGCGCCAAGCCGCAGATAAGTCCCGCGACTTTATACGACGTGCAGCGTTATCGTTTATCCGGATAAGATAAACATTGGGCGGATCGGGCCTAGAGGCGGCGGACGTTACAGCCACATATTAAACGCGCACATCTGTTACACGGGTCCCCTTCGCGGGTCCTCGTTGGTTAGCATAAACAAGAGACGCCGGATTATATATATATATATATCGGCGACGTTAGGAACGATCGACGACGAAAAAATTAGGTGCATTTGGCCGCGCGCCAGGTCCCCAGGAATTCTCACGCCTCGCGGACCGACCGTCTTGCGCCGCTCTCCGCACCTTCTTCTGCGCCTTCTTCTGCTTAGGGTCATCCCGCTAGAACAGCGCCGCTAGTTTGCCGCGTACGTAACACCTTCGTATATTTAGTCGACGAACTTAGAAAACATCCTGCTGCATTATCTGATCGAACACGTGTAATACCCGAAAAGGTCCCCGTTAGGACACAATTAAGTTTGAGGTCTCCATTGCAAAGTGTTGGAGAAGGTCTGAAGGGTTTCGAAATTTGTGGAATCTGAGTTTAGCATTATTCTGTTTTCTGAGCTAGGAAACTACCCTTCTGGGGGTGCTTCTCTGGATGCAGTCGAAACTTTGAGATTAATTAGAATTCAATTTTGCTATAATTTTTTTCTCTATATTTTTCTATAATTTCTATATTTTTATAATTTTGCTATAATTACTATATTTCTATAATTTGCTATAATTTATATATGTTTATATTTCCACAATTTTTACAATTTTCATAATTTCTATATTTCTATGTCAGTATGTACAATATTTCTATAATGTCAGTATGTACAATATTTCTATAATTTCTATATTCGTATAATTTTTCTATAATTTCTATATTTTTATAATTTGCTATAATTTATACATATATTTATATATTTCCATAATTTATACAATTTTCATAATTTCTATATATCTATAATTTTCATAATTTATATATTTCCACAACTTCTATATTTCTATAAGTTCTACAATTTTTCTGTACCTATAGTTTTTATAATTTTTATATTTCTACAATTTCTATAATTTCTATATATCTATAATTTTCATAATTTATATATTTCCACAACTTCTATATTTCTATAAGTTCTACAATTTTTCTGTACCTATAATTTTTATAATTTTTATATTTCTACAATTTCTATAATTTCTATATTCGTATAATTGTCATAATTTCTATAATTTCTATAATGTCTGTATTTCTATAATGTCATTATAGACATTTATGCATGTATTTCTATAATTTCTATAATGTCTAGATTTCTATAATGTTTTTATAGACATTTATGTCTGTATTTCTACAATGTTTTTATAGACATTTATGTCTGTATTTCTATAATTTCTATAATGTCTGTATTTCTATATCTTCACATTTCTATAATTCAGTCTTTCAGAAACGCCCGCGTAGGACTTCTTGACGTTCCAACGTCAAATCGGCCGCGATCTCATAAGAGACGACAAAAGAACAACCGAGCGTCCGTCGACGGACTTAGCGTCGAAGCGTGCACATGCTTCTCCAATGACTCTACCCACGACAGTTCATAGTTCGCTTCTTAATTAATTTCGAGAAATTGCTGGTCGAATTCGTGATCTCACCGATTTCAAATTCCAAACAAGATAGGCGCCCCGTTCGAGGCGATAACGAAACGACACACACGGAACAGTACGATATATACCGAGCGATTGTGGCAATATCAGACTGTATATAGCTGCGTTTTAGATACGAAACCAGGGAAGTTCGCGGCCGATTCAATTATTTCAGGAATCGTATTATTTTAGAATCGATTGTCCGTTTCTCTAAATACCCGCGATAACCGTGATCCAGATTCATGAATATTTTCTTGGTGTGTGAGCTTATCACGAGGCTGCCGAGTGTGTCTCGATCTTTTTTCCTGCTACAATCTCGTTTGGGAAAGGGAGGGGATAGGTGAGAACACGGTCGAGCGTTAGATCTAGCTAATTGGTTATAGAACCTCGTTACCAGTATACGTTGAATCAGACGTTGCCATTCTGTGCGCTACTATACGCTCTTGTAAATCTCTGGTGATTCGTCGGAAGGATTTAACTTCGACGATTTATTTTCTGGCAATAATGCTCGAGCAATTTGATCATTACTGGTTTTATGGGGCAGCGAATAACGTAGGAACTTCCAGGTTTACTGCTCGAAAAAATTGCTTGTTAAATGCTTCAGGTCCGCGATAATTCCTAGTGATTGCTGCTCGTGAACAGCTGCCATTCGTCATTTCCGTCGCTCCTACACATGTACAAGTGTGCCGAGCTGGATACTGAACAGTCGATTATTGGA
Source organism: Lasioglossum oenotherae (assembly GCA_028455765.1). Lineage (NCBI taxonomy): Eukaryota > Metazoa > Arthropoda > Insecta > Hymenoptera > Halictidae > Lasioglossum > Lasioglossum oenotherae. Next base: position 5,880,164 of record CM052296.1, read on the forward strand.
CTGCGCATTTTTTTATGCATTTTTTACCACACGTTTTTATTAGCTCGTTTTCTTGTCTGTCTGTTCGGTACAAATTTTGCAATTGATTTTAAACTAGCTTCCCGATGAGCTAGAGACTTGAAATTTTAAACATAGCTTAGAACTGGATGACAATGCAAAATTTAAAACAATTTTTTAAGAAAGTCTGTGAGTTTAGGAGATGTAAACTATTAAATTTAACCGTTCCACCTCCCCGCGCGATGCTCGGTAATACGTGATCACGTTCAGCGATTCCCACTCCGTGCGACAGCGCTCCCTACTCCACTACGCGTTCCCACTCCGACTCATCCCCACTCCACTGACTCATTTCGCATCGAAGGATCTCGGTCAGTGTGGTGTTGCGTTCATTCAGTTCCATTTCGCACAATTTCGTACTCCTTCAAGAGACGTTGTCTCTCGGAGTAATCCCCTCATTCTATTTCGCGTATTTTCATATATTGCGTTTCTATTTCTACTTATTTATTATAAAAAAACTTTTTAAAAACCACGCTTATATTAAAATGCACTAAAAAGTAGAAAATAATTTTTTCAGATATTAGCGACCATAAATAAAAGCGTGGAGCGCTAAACTATATTGATGTAATCTTCGTGGGCGATCCACGCTTTTATTTGTAGTCGCTAATGCGTGATCACTAATATAAGCGTGGTTTAAAAAAATTTTTTTTATATGTATATTTTTCTATTTTAGCCGGAACGCTTACGTTAATCGATTTGACCAGCTAGTCGAGATCTGAGAAAAAAATTCGGGAGTTCCCGTCGGTTTTTCAAGTGCGAGGCGACTGCAGCGATGATCCGGTGGGTCGCGAATGGATTGTTGGAGGCCTGTCTCATGGTTCGCGACCTGCCCTACGAACCTGTTCGTAACGGCAGCGATTCTGCGGGCCAGGTCGCTGTCAAAAGAGACCCAGCTGTCTCTTGCATGTCCCTACCACGGCGAGAACAACCTGCGGTGTCCCTAGGTGCTCCCTCTAGCCCCATATCACGAATCCCCTCCACGGGGGTCACCGTTGTGCCGGTTTCTCACCCCTTGAGCCCCCTATCGGCCCGGCTATTATTCTCTCTGTCTGGCTGGTGGAGAAAGTGAAGGATGAACGGAGCCGCAATGGCGGGGCACGCCGTGGCCCGGCGAGGTGAGAGGCGCAGAGAGAAGGAGTGGCCGCGGAGGAGAGGAGAGGAGAGAGAGAGGTTCTGGAACCTCTTTGGCTGTTTGGTAGAGGTAGCCTGGGTGGGCGGCAGTTGTCCAGGCCGGCGCAGTCTGTGTCGAGGCGACGTGCTCTACACGACGGAGCGGCAAATCGCGTCTTCTCCAACTCGCAAGCCGCTCGCTCGCTCTTTCCCCCCCTTCCTCTTTCTCTCTCTCTCTCCCGCCCTCTATTCCTCCTCTCTCATCTTCATTCTTCTCCTGCGAGCCTCCTCCGTTTCGTTCTCCTTGCGCTCGCGACGTCGCCATTCTCTACGTTTCATCCTTCTCCTCTTAGCCTCCGACGTTGTTCTTTCCCTTCTAGTTCCCCACTCCAGGTCCTCTCTCCTGGCTTATCCTCTAACTCGTTGCTCCTCTTTCCTCGGCCCATTCATCCTTCTCGGGCCCACCTTTCCGTCTTTTTCCACGGCACGGAATTTCTCTCTCCGTCTCTCTTCGACAGCCGGGTGGACTCTGTCCTCCTCTCGAGCGGAGCCGAGCCGAGCCGAGAGCTTATACTGCTACCTGGCCGTGTTACGGCAGGGTTCCGGATACGCGAGTCGCGTCGACTTCGTCAACGTTGTGTCGTCGGTGCGCGCGGTGTGTGTCGCTCCGCCACGGAATTCCAGTGCCACGTCTTCTGAGCACGGTCGGTCGGTCTTGTTCGTGTGTGTGTCCGTACGTTGTCCGTCTGTCTGTCTGTCAGTCAGTCAGTCAGTCAGTCAATTCGTTCTTTCTCTCTCCCTCTACTCCGTGTCCTCGGTGTTGTCGCGTACGTTCAATTCCTCCTACTACTTCGCTCTCCTTCCCCTCGTTCGCTTCGTATCGCCTACCTGTCCCCGTCCTTTTAGCGGACCGATCCCCAGGTTAATCGCGCGGCCGACTATATATCGAGTGACGGAAACCACCGTGCAAACACACAGGTGATAACGAGTCCTCGTCTCGGCGACGACCGTCGGACAACGAAACGACGCTGAACGAGAAGCGGTTCGGATTCCTCGCGGGTGTTTTTGTCGCGCGTTGACACGTGCTTGCGCGCCGCTCCCCGTCGTCGTTTCCACCTCTGGTGCGGGCTACGGACGTGCGAAATTTTCATACTTCTCTGTCTCGCTCCTTTCATCGACGCACCCGGACTGCTTGGACCTCCTCCGACAATTCGGTGACACCTTCTGAAGATCCTAGCACGTCCCAGAAAGGTCTGATAAGACGGATCAGTGGCATAGTACATCCACTGGAGTGTAAATATCTATCTAGTGAGATCTAGAAGCGCTCTCTTTGTCTGCGGCGCATCTTCCAAGAGTTTCCTGAAACAACTGCGGACAATATACCAGCGAAAGGTGTGATCGGAATAATTTGATCAGCCTCCGGTAGGCATTCGCCGAAATTCTTTCGAACCCCCGTGGCCCGACAGCAAAACACGAGGCGTTCGTGAGTCACGCTCCGTTCCCCCGTGTGTGCCACCATTCTGCTTCTTTCTTTCTTTCTTTATATTCTCTCTTTCTCTCTCTCTCTCTCTCTCTCTCTCTCGCTTTCGTTCTTCGTTTGAGGTATAATGGGGCTTACGATCGGTTGGAAACGCTTCGGATATACACAGACCTCCGAGAGTGTACGTTAAGGTATTTTAGGGGTGATTTTATTGGGGAGGGGCGGCTCGAAATCGTGAGAACGTTCCCGCATTGTCCCGGTGACATACCAATGTTGCGCAATTACCGTACGTCGCCAAGTTTCGACTTTGTTGTGGTCACCCCCTTGCACTGCAAACTTGTGACCTCGACTCCGTTGTTTATATATCGAATATGTTACATTCTACGTTGCAACTGTCGAGCCCGATGAAATGGCGTATTTCAGATCTTTTGTGTTACGATTAGCACAGATTTGGGAAATCCTTTTCTCCTACAATTCGTGAAGTTGTAGAAGTCTTTTAATTTAAATTATTAACTTAAATTATTTTCTCTTATTGTAAAATTGAATTTCGCAGTGAAATTGAATTTAGTGAATTTGAAGTCGTAGAAATATATTTTCTTTTAGTTCGTGAAGTTGTAGAATTCTTTTTCTCTCAATTTACGAAATTGTAGAAATTTTTCCTTTTAGGATTCGGGAAGTTGTAGAAATGGTTCGAGAAATTTTGTTCTCATACAAATTGTGAAGTTGTAGAAATCATTTTTCTTAAAATTCGTGAAGTTATCGAAATTCTTTTCTCTTATTGTTCTTGAATTTTTAGTGAAATTGAATATACTGAATTTGAAGTTATAGAAATATGTATGTTTTCTTTTATAGTTCGTGAAGTTATAGAATTCTTCTTTCCCTCAATTTATGGAGTTGTAGAATTTTTTCTCTCTCAATTTATGGAGTTGTAGACATTTTTTCTCTTACGATTTTCGTGAAGTTGTAGAAATTTCCTCGTGAGAAATTCGTGAAGTTAAAGAAATGTTTTCCTGCAATTTGTGAGGTAGAAATATTTCCTTGAGAAATTAGTGCACTCCTGCACTTGAGTATCTGCGTTTAAGAAATCAAAAAATTCAATCCTGTTATTATTAGAAAGGGATATACATGTTTATGACTCGGTAGAGTTGATTACACCTCTTATATAAGAAAAAGAGAAGCGTTCTGCGAAGAGCGAGAGCGTCAAGTACCCATCGCTACAGTGTTTCCATCTTCGTCGGACACAAACAAACCGAGGTACACACTACGACCGTCTCTTTCGCACTTTAACTGGAATGACTCGTTCTTGCCATTAGCGCCTCGCGTTTGTTGGTAATCACGAAACGGCATCGAGTCGAAACGGTGAGGCGTGTCACGGCGATTCACAAAATAAGAAATACGTGTAACGATTTCGTGTTCATTCAAGATTACGATCGCTTCAGCAACGCTCGCCCCTTTCCCCTCATACTGTCTAGCCACAGTAAGTTAGGGGACGTTCAAAGTTCGGTTCAGTTCGTAGAATTCCCATTCGGAGCCGGCTGAGTTCGTGGGACCGTTTCGTACCCGTTTCGTCCCGTTTGACTCGTCTTCGAGACGACGATTCGTGGCCTCCAGGAATTCGGTCTCGACCGGGATCGAGGCGAAACGAGTCGTGAAAAGATGGGGAGAAGCGGTCGAGATGCATGAGAGATCGAACGATGACGCGCGGTTCTCGATCCCTCGATCGACTTCTGCCCCGTTATCCCTCGCGAAAAGGTATTCGGGCGTCCGAGAGAAATGTGGGTTCTGGAACCTGCAGAAAAATCGCAGCGTTTCCAGAAAGGTTCTAGAACCTGCAGAAAAGCGTCTTCGCGCTTCTTCAAAGCCTCTAGAGTATTTTAATATTGTAAAACAGTTGCGAAGTCATCGACTAGTCCGCCAGAGAGGTTGTAGAAAAATCGTAGGGCTTTCACGAAGTACGTACAGCTTATACAAAAAATAGTAGGGCTTTCACAGAAGTCGAACAACCTTATGAAAAAATTGTAGGACTTTCACAGATATCGTGGAGACTACAGAAAAATAGTAGAGCTTTCACGGAGATCGTACAGCCTATGGAAAAATTGTAGGGCTTTCACGAAAATCGTACAGCTGATAAGGATAATGTAGGGCTCTCACAGATATCATAGAGTCTGTAGAAAAATAGTAGGGCTTTCACGGCGGTACTACAGCTTATAGACAAATTGTAGGGCTTTCACGAAAATCGTACAGCTGATAAGGATAATGTAGGGCTCTCACAGATATCGTAGTCTACAGAAAAATAGTAGGGCTTTCACGGAGGTACTACTACCACTTATAGAAAAATTGTAGGGCTTTCACGAAGGTCGCACAGCTCATAAGAGCATTGTAGGGCTCTCACAGATATCGTAGAGTATACAGAAAAATAGTAGGGCTTACGCGGAGGTCGTACAGCTTATATAGAAAAAATTGTAGGGCTTTTACGAAAATCGTACAGCTGATAAGGACAATGTAGGGCTCTCACGGATATCGTAGTCTACAGAAAAATAGTAGGGCTCTCACGGATATCGTAGTCTACAGAAAAATAGTAGGGCTCTCACGGATATCGTAGTCTACAGAAAAATAGTAGGGCTTTCACGGAGGTACTACCACTTATAGAAAAATTGTAGGGCTTTCACGAAGGTTGCACAGCTCATAAGAGCATTGTAGGGCTCTCACAGATATCGTAGCGTCTACAGAAAATTAGTAGGGCTTACGCGGAGGTCGTAAAGCTTATAGAAAAAATTGTAGGGCTTTCACGAAGGACGTACAACTTATACTGTAGAGTCTACAGAAAAATCGAGTGCTGGTCTCGCGAATCGTTTTGTGGCCTTCGTGGGAGATCGGGGATCCTCGAACAAACGAGGGCGTCTTCAAAAAAGAGTATAGATCCAGGAGAAACATTGAGAAAGTGTCTAGAGAACCGTTCGGCGTGGTGGGAGACACGAAATTCCTCGGATGCGACGCGTTGCATCTCGCCCGAGGAACCGTTTGCTCAGCTGTACGTGCTCCCGTCGGGTCTGCTAGAAGGCGGTGTTCTCGCGGCGAGGTGAATAAGAAGAAAGTCGTTTTCATCGAATACGGGTATTGCGTAATAATTGCAGACCGACGCGACAGGACAAGACGCGACGCGGCCGGAGAGCTCTATGACAAACCGGCTCCGCGAGACACGGCGATCACGTACTTCTCAGAGCGTACTCTCCGCGTCTCTCAGCCCTCGTCGTCTCTCTCTCTGTGTCTCTCTCTGCTCGCGGTGTGTACCTGGAATTTCTTAATTTGGTCCGATCGACCTATTCTCTGGCCCGAATCGGTCGTAGCCTCTGCACTCTTCTCTCGCCGTCTCGAGCCAACGAAACCGAACTGAACGATCGCGTTTCGCGGGCCCGACGAAATTTGGAAAACCGTCTCGAAAGTGGAACGACATTGTCCTGAAATTCCGGCTACCGGGGCCGATTGATCGCGACTCGACGAGGGAACCAAGGTCCCCTCCTGCTCCGACCGGAATGCAGATTAATCGCGGCCCGCGATATACTTATCGTTCGCCGCATGAATCACCGATTTCAGTCGGATCCGAGGCTGTTTTCGCGCTGGAAAGTTTGATCGCCGGCCCGTGAACGTCCAGCAAACGACACACCTTGTTTTTTCTGAGATATCGGGTCGACAGATACGCGTGGGAGCCAAAGCTCTTCCCTTCGTACTGGGTTGCGTATATTCATGTTGATGTGTTGACCCTCCGACTTGGAATATTTCTGTCGGTTTGTGCATATGGGACTGATGCGACTCGTAGAACACTGTTTAGGAATCTATTAAATGCAAAGAAATCTAATGGAATATATTTAGAATAATGTATAGAAATTTTTAACACTAAACCTACCGAGGCTTGAAAGTAACTGGTACATTTTTACTTATAAAAATAACAAGATTGACTTTATTTAGATTTTGTGCAGCTCCTATTGTAGTAAATTAGTTTAGTAAATGACGTCTAGAAAATATGTTGAAAAAATGCATTTGGTCGGAATTGCGAAAAACAATAGCAAAATTAGTTTTTACGACTTTCATTCCGTCAACTCGTATAAATTATATACGCTAGGAAAATTTCATTGAAATTGGTTAATTCGTTTACGAGTTATAAACGATCAAAAGTGGTAAAAATGGCAATTTTTCAAGATTTTCGGCCTTACCACTTCTGATCGTTCATAACTCGTAAACCAATTAACCGATTTCAATGAAATTGTCAGAGCGTGTATAATTTATACGAGTTGACCAAACGCATTTTTTAAATTTCCGTTATTGGCCCAGTTAAAAAATTGGTAAAAATCAGTTTTTACACATTTTTTACACGTCATTTACTAATTCTTCTAGCCTTACAGAGAAATTGAACTTTGATCCATCGATAAAAAAGTTATTCTGATTTAAAGTGTGTGTGACCAGTTTTGCTCCACTTGTAAACAATTATTTCTTATGAAATTATTTTTATTATATCAATAATCGTAAAATAAACAATCTGGAGCGGGTCATTTTGACCGGTGATGGTAGGTTTATTGTTAATGGCGTGTCAAAGCCGCCAGTGCTGGGGATGAAATCTTAACCCTTTGCACTCGGAGCTATTTTAACTGCAAAATTATATAAACTTTCTTTCCGATCTAGAATATTTCCATTCCTTGTGATTTTTAACATTTTGTAGATATGAAATTGGTATAGTACCTCATACAATAACTAAATGTTTAATAATTGATTAAATACCGATATATTTAATAGTGTAACCAATATTTTGAATAATGGTACAGCAATTTTTAGTGGTGCCTCAGAGGGGACAACCGAGTGCAAAGGGTTAAATTTAAAATAGGATTGTTCTCTGCTATATTTCCGTTGATTATCGAATTCCTACAGGCTATTTCGAATTTTCCCCGTTTCCGACAATGATGCCCCTGTCGCAGCCTCGGCCCAATCTTGCTCTCCTTCTGCTCGCTCGGTCCCCACCTCGGTATCTGCGACCTCCGTCACGTTCAAGCCGAAAGCCGTATTTGGTTGTCGAGTTAACAGACCCGCGAAAGTGCAAGTGAGCTTCGAGAGTCACGGCGCAACAAACGACGATTTTTGCATGCATCGACCCGAAGGAATCGTTTCGTCAAAGATTCCAAGATTCCGTGGCCTTGCGTATCGTTACTGTCCTCGGACGCTTTCGAAATGTACGCCTTGTAAAATTGCGCAACGACTAGAATTCCATTTCAAATTCAAATCGGGAGACACGAGCGTGTCCCGTGAATCCTGTGTCGGAGACGTCGCCGCGAGACTCGAATTTACAGGGCAAGGGGTTAATTGATCAACTGGAGAAAGAATCGAACAAATGTTTCTCTTAATTCACGAGTCTGGCAGCAGCCTCGGAAACCAGTTTTAGTTGCGTCGCGAACGACGCTAGACCGAAACGACGCAACTCGTCGCCGGAGGTGGGCAACAGTAATATTTATAAATTATGGAAAATGAATAAGAAATCGTCTGGGTTCCACAATTCGTGTTGCCAACAGGGTACTCATTTACTGCGTTTCTTTCAACAGCTCGTTAATGTTCCTCTAAAAATTTCTTGAATACCGATACTTTGCTCGCTAACGTATTAATTTGTAGTCTTAAAATCACAATTTGTGCACATATGTTAAACGCACAAGGTTTAACCCTTTGCATGGGAATGGCGACTCTGAGGTGCCAGTAAAAATTGCCACACCATTATTCGAAACAGTTTTAATATTACTAAGTTCGCCTGTTTACTTTAAACTGTGAAAAGCTCGACTATTATATGAGAAAACTGGTTAAATTTCATGTGCATAATGTAAAAGAGATTTTTTCTCTTGTTGGTACATGTTATCGGTGACTGAAATTTATTTTGATCGCTCATGACAATTATTCGATGAGAGAAGTTCATTTCGATCGCTGATAACAGTTATTGATGAAGGAAATTTGTAATAGTTATTATTAAATATTATAGTACAACTTTCAAATGGTAGACAGTCAACTATTTTATAAATTTTTTATTTGTAAAATTAATTGCTACAATCAAAATTTAATGTGACTAACAAAAACAGATTTTGTGTTGTTCCTATGGTCTGTTGATTCGTCTGGTTGTACGAAAGCTTCTCAATGAATTTCATAGGCTTGCTCCATCCGAAAAAGAGTAGACAACTCAATAATTAAATAACCAACCGAAATGAATTTTCTCATCAATAATTGTTCTGAACAAGTGAAAAGAAATTTGATCATCGATAACTGTTATGAGCATTCGAAATAAGTTTTTCTCATTGATATGAGTGATCGAAATGAACTTCTCTCCTCGATAACTGCTTTGAGCAATCGAAACAGTTTTTCTTCATCGATAACAGTTATCTAGCAGGATTTTTGAACACTAATAACCGTTATTTGTAACCAAAAAGTATAAAAATCGATATTTCTTAATCATTTTGTTCTTCGAATTTGTTTCTTTATATTTTCTGTACGTTATCTCAAACTGCAATAATTATGTACTTTTTATTAATGATTTTTATCGTAGAAAATGTTAGAATAACTGTTATGTTTGGTCCCTGATTAAATATGTTGGTATGAGGAATTACATCAAGTTCATATTCATAAATTTTCATATTCAAACTCATGTAAAATGAACAAAACCGTATACAATGGAATTATTCTCGGAAGAAGTGTTTAATGTTCGAGTTAAAATAGCTGCGACTGCAAAGGTTGAAAATTTCCATGGTAATTCGAATAAAAATTGAATAACGCCGGTCTATCGCCGAAAAGAACGAGCGGATCCGCTCGGTTGGCTGGCTAGCGCCGCGGGAAAGGTCGTCCGGGGATTTACGGGGCCCTCTCGCGAATTCCATCCGCGGAGGCCATCCTCAAGGACAAGGCATCCTCGTGAATCGGAGGCGGAGAGTTCGTTCTTTCGAGACGATCTCTCCGCTCTCGCTGTATCAAGTTCGAGGCTGAGCGAGGACGCGGCTGGATGCTCTCCCGTTCTCTCGCTGTTAAAGGTCGCGATCCGTAATCGATATTCCACCCTCTAGTGTTACTATAGCACGGTACGCCGAAAGAGGAGTCAAGCGGGACGCTTCTGACACACGTCGAAGGTCGGTCGAACACGGAAAAGTCCCGCGATGATTTCCTGTCTTCTCGGAAACTCTGACGACAGCAACACGATATTCCGGCGCTGTCAGTTATACGATATCTGTGCTTATGGTTGCAGCACTGAAATTGGCACGGGCTGCGATATCACCTCTCAATATGTGTTAGGGACGGCCTTCGTGCAGGAAAGCCACGCTCGCATTTCTCTTATTGGATGGATGTTTCTCATTTGGGGTGTTACTTTTTGTACTCTGCGCCGATTCTCTCTCGACAATTGCTAGACGAAAGTCTGTTACGACGGGGGTAGAGCTTCGGGTCAGGTGTCACCCTCCGGAGAAAAACAAGAACAAGCGTGGTGGTGGGCCTCGAGGGACGAAGAACTAAGGGCAATGCGAAAAGTGGAGGCCCTTAGTTCTTCATAGGCACCAACTGCATAGTAGAGGGGCGATTCATTGAACGTCCCGGGGGTAGGTGTTTACGGGGATTCGCCCTCGGTTCTAGCCTCCCCCTTAACAAAGAAGAAAGATAAGCTCTACGTGAATTGCAACAAAGTGTAGTGAAGCACAAAGTTATTTTCTCTTTTAATACTGTGGCCCACTAAAGTGTTTGTACGCCCTTTAAAACAATAACTTTATTATAATTATACCAAACGATCTGACGTTTCGTAAGCAATTAGAAGCATTGGTTTACTAAATGATGTGCAAAGGAACATTTTCCAAAAATTATAATTTACAAGGTTACATGCAAAAATAAAAAAAGGCATTTTCTAAAACTTTTTTATTTGGGCCCTCAATGAAAATTTAGAATATATGTTTTGTAGATCTGTAGGCTGAAAATAATGCACCAATATTTTTAAATTGCTCTAACATCTTCGTTTTAAGCGACAGCTACTCATCTTCGTCATAAATGCATTCCAGTTCGGGTTCAATGAATCCCGATAGTGCACGAGGAGGGTTGAAAAGTGGCGGCTCGAGGGGAGGAAGATTTCGCGGTTTCGATCGACACTGTAACAGGGAAGGAGGAAGCGCGTGCAAGGGATCCGAAGATCGGGGGATCTCGGAACTCGGATCGGTATAAGTTGGACGGGCGTGGAGGGGCCGGCTCGGCGGCATTCTTGCGGCACTGTCGAGACGAGGCGCAGCAGTATAACGGGTCCGTGTACCCGGCATGTACCCGGCCTCTCTCGGAGGACTCTGGAGAGCTCTTGGAAGCCGAGAAGACTCTCTCCGTCGCGTATAGTTCGGTCAACCTTGAACAGCACGCGGTCGAAGCGCTATAACGAGTGGCGACTTCTTCTCCCTCGCCTCCTCATTCTCCTCGACCCCACGCACATCCCTCGTTTCGCGTTTTCACAAGCGTTCGCCACTGATTCTCCAACGGAAACCCCACCTATCTTAACATCTCGTAACGCTTGCTCCAGCTGGAGGACTATCACGAGCCTACTCCTCCTCCGCGTCTCGCAATTGGTCCATCTCCGTTCACTTGAGTGGATCGTACGCCTTGCTCAGGAAGTTGGGAAATTCGGAGGAACGTAGCCAGGGAACCAGTGTCCACGTTGGTTCGTCGTATTATGTTTGCAAAGAAGAATACTGTGTGCATAATTGCAGTGTTGTAGATAGACAAATTTCAAAGCTTCCGTGAAGCTCGTTAGTATTGCTAAAAAGTTGTGGGGTCTCCTCAAAAGCCGTGGAGGTTGAAGGAAAATCGTGGGTCTTCCACAATGATTGTAGAGCATTCAGAAAAATCGTGGGACTTCCTCAAATGTAGAGCTTTCGCGACGATGATAGAGCGTTCAGGAAAATTGTAGAGCTTTCTCAAAGAGCATATAGAAAAATTGTAGAGCTTCGCAGCGGTCGTAGAACTTTCAGGAAAATCGTAGGGCTTCCTCGAAGAGCGTTCAGAAAAATTATAGAGCTTTCGCAGCGGTCGTAGATTTTTCAGGAAAATCGTAGGGCTTCTTCAAAGATTGTGGAACATTTAGAAAAATTGTAAAACCTTTCCGACGATCAAAGGGCGTTCAGGAAAATCGCAGAGCCTTTGCGACTGTCATAGAGCGTTTAGGAAAATCGTAGAACTTCCTCAAAGAGCGTATAGAAAAATTGTAGGGCTTACTCAAAGATTATAGAGCGTGTAGAAAAATTGTAGAGCTTTCCCGGCGGTCGTAGAGCTTTGATGAAAACCGTAGAGCTTTGAGGAAAATCGTAGAGCTTTGAGGAAAATCGTAGGGCTTTGAGGAAAATCGTAGGACTTTGAGGAAAATCGGAGACCTTTTTTGAGAAATTTGAAACAGTGGAAAGACTGGAAGAATTAGAGGATATTACTTATCCTGTACAGTTGGCCTTCTACCTTGAAGATGTTGCAGTGTGTTTGCTCTTCGTTCAGACCAAGGGTTGGCAACCGAGGCTTGTTTGCTGGATGCCAGGTGTTACTTTAGGGTTCGAAACGCGTGGGTGCGAAACGAGTGAGTCATTTCGCGCGTTGCTCGCTAATGGATAGATCGAGGGAGGGAGAGAAAGAGAGATAGAGTGAGAGAGAGAGAGAGAGCGAGAGACAGCGTTAAAGGAAAGCGAAAGCTCCGATCGCCAGAATAAGGACATTTCGTATGCAGTGATATCGGTTCGGTGGCAGTCGTCGAGACCGATAGCTACCTTTCCACGATCGCGCTGTAGAAGGCCGCGAGTCGAGAGCCGGTCAACGAAAAGATCGTAGGAGGTGTGCGGCCAGGTGGGAGAAGGGAACGCGGATTGTCGTGATGTCACCCGACTTCATTCGTCTCTTATGAATCGTTTTCTTCTTAAGGCGAGATTAACTCACCACCCGTTGCATCCTTTGAGTCGTTGCCACGGCGAGATACCCTGAGCCCCATTAGGCTCGGCGCTGACGCTTCAAAGCGGGGGATCCTGGGTTTAATAGCTCTTCTATTTCAAACGCTGACCGTACGGCAATAAAAGGAATTTTCGGCGTTCTCCTCGATTCCGTTCCCTGAGTAATCGTTGTAAAATATATCTATTATATTTCGCTGGTGGACGTCACAGTCGTCGGCAACGACATAACTTGCGAGAACAAGTACAAGTAGCATTTCTCAACCGCTCTAAATAGGTTAGCAAGTTCGTAGCAAGCAGGTTGTGAAATAAAAGAGAGCACTTCTGACCACAAACCATTAATCACAGCTCTCGACGGAGAACATACCCAAAAATTGATATTACACTCAATTTCGGCAGGGATGGCACGAATTCGGAGCGCACGAATGAACAAATCTAGAGCCGTATTAAAAGTTTGACAGGAGAGTTCAGAAAAGTTGGAGCAGAGGGTTGAGGAGGGTGGGCGCGCAGCCAGTGCAGCCAAGGGCGGCTGCAAGCTGAGCTTCTGTTGCTTGATTTTCGCGTTCTCGTTTTCCGATCAGCAATCGCCGATGTGTGACTCCGTTGGCGCGTGTTACGTGCGAGCCACGCCGGTGTGTAGCAGGCGCACGCTTTCTCTCGAACTTTCTACACCGTCGTCGTCTAAGCAACGGGACGGACACGTTGGTCAGAAGCGGAGGCCGCCTAACACCGCGTGGCGCGTGACACGCGCGTTACTCTATTTTCTATTCGCATCTAATTCCGTCGGACCAGACGGAAAGCGAGAGGAATCGGGCCGTGGCGGGCCGAGGCGGGTCGCCGACTCCAAAATTCGACCATCTTTTCTCTATAACTCTCTACGATGCCCCGTAACCACCGTCTCTGATCGTCACTTCTGTCTTTTGCACCCTCTTCGACCCTCTCGCCGCCCTCGTTCATCCAATTAACTTCCCTCGGATTGTCGGAGCGCCATTAACCTTTCAGCTACGGCGTCCCGCGATTATCATCAGTGGACTGCGGATTTTATGCATTTATGACCAAAATGGGTGGGTGTAATTTCATACTATAAGGGATTACAAGAATGTAAGTTCTTACAACTTACAATTAATGAAACCATTAAAGAGAGAAATGAATTCCTGGTTCCTATGCTTTACAATGAATGCATACGATGTTTATTTTGCATCAAGATCCGCAGTGTGATCATCAGACTTGTGTTGAATTTAGATCTATAAACGGCTATTTTAAATTTCTATTTCGACCAATGGTTTTAATCAATTCTCCTTATAAATTACCTAGCATATTAATCCTAGTAATTTCTAAAAAAGGCTGAAGCTGTACGAACCAGTTTTATCGAAGTTCTTTTGGAGAAGACTTTCTTTTCTTTCCTATGACATTCTGAACGATGAAGAATTTCTAATCTCTTGAACTACGAAATAAATAGTGCAAGGGGTTAAGAGCACCAGTCGAAACCTTGATCACCACCCTTTCTGATGTTCCCACTTTCTGCTCTCTTATTTCTACCAACGTTTTTAATCAGTTCTTCTTATAAATTACCTAGCATATTAATCCTTGTAACATCTAAAAAAAAACCGAAGTCGTACGAACCAATTTTAAGAAATTATTCGTTCTCGAAGGGTGGAATACTTTCGTGGCTGACTGTGTGTTATTAATTTTCTCGAAGTAAGATTTTCTTTTTTCCTATGATATTCTGAAAGATGAATAATTTCTAATCTCTTGAACTACGAAATAAATAGCGCAAGGGGTTAAACGTTTTTAATCAATTCTTCTTATGAATTACCTAGTACATTAATCCTAATAACTTCTATAAAAAAAAAACTGAAGCCGTTCGAACCAGTTTTATAAAAGTTCTTTCGGAGAAGACTTCCTTTTCTTTCCTGCGAAATTCTGAACGATGAATTTCTAATCTCTTGAACTACGAAATAAATAGCGCAAGGGGTTAACACATTACCGACCGGTGATTATTGCATAATTTTGAAAAATCTATGGTACATGGCTAAACACTTCTTAATGGAACCTTCAATAGCAACAGCAATTTTCATTGTGAACTAACAAGTTACCTTCAATAGCGTTATCTAATAGTTTCATTTAAGATTGCAGTGCAAAAGAAAATGTATATGCTTTCTTTTGGCGCAGCAAAATTATTGAAAATCCTATTAATAGGCTTCCGGTAGGTAAAGTGTTAGTCGAAACCTTGATCACCACCCTATCCGATGTTCCCACTCTCTGCTCGCTATAGTACGTAGCTGAAAACTCGGGACTGAAGGGTTGGGTAAGGGTAGAACCGCGTGGAAGTCGAAGTGAACCGAATTGCCACAGAAGTTCCATTAGCGAGATCACTGTGTTGTGTAGCCATAAGGTGTGTTGCAATTCCCGTTGCTGGTTTTCGCTCCGATCCAGAAGACGACACCCACATGCCATTGCTTCCATTACCATATGCGGAGATCCCGATGGTCTTGGGTTTCCCGTGTGGCAGGGCCGTGTCTCTCAGTCACCGGGCATCTCGTGGACCGTCAGTTTGGTAGATCGGTGCTCGCTGCTGGTTCGCTGTTCTCTGTTTGCTGTTCGCTCGGATCGACGGTCGCTGGTTCGTTCACTCGTTAGTACGATCGCCGACTCGCTCGCGTGCTCGATCGCTCTTGCTGGATCGTTCTTGCTCCGGCGGCTTCTTTCCTGCCGCGCTTCTGACTTCACCGCTTTCCTGGGAAATTCGTTTCGGCTACTGGCCATTTAGATAAATCGATTTTCGATCTTGTCTCGACGCACCTGACTTCTTCGATCGTACTCGGACAGGTGCGGAATCGTCCTCGAAATTTGTCTGCTTCGACAGTGAACAATTAGTGACAATGTAGGGACACTGGCAACGCTCCTTCTCCCCTAGGAAATTGTGTGCCGGTGATTAGTAGATTGGTGCAAGTCTAAATTCCATCAAATTTTTGCTCGTTAGCAAAAATATTTGTGTACAATATTTTTCATCAAATCAGACCTGAAGTTTAAACAAAATATTAAAGAGAAAACACAAGTTACTTCGCTTTCGTAATTACTGACACAACGGGTCGGGCGAGATCCCGGAAGTTTGTCCAATTCTTGAAACTGATCTTTCAAGTTCAGAGTATTTTATTTTCGCACCTCTCATTTGTCGCAATAATTCGTCACTAGACTGCGGATGTTTGTGCAAAATGAAAAATGTCTGCGCCGATTCCAAGACACACAGAAGCTAAAAATTTCTTTCTTCTTCTAATTAGTTTATTCGACTGGACTTAATACGTTGATGTTCTTAAATTTTCAAAATATGTCTACTGCTTTAAATTGTATATACCAATTTTGGTCATAAATGCGTAAAATCCGCTATTCATCACTCATTCGTTGTAATTCGATTTATTATTGCAACAACCGATCGGTAAGAGAATCAAATGCTTTCAAAATAAGATATCGGGTTCGGAGGCAAGTATCAGGGCCCCTGTAAATTTCGGTACCCCGCACTTGGTACCCAGAACAGTTTGTAACAATCGCCGACGTTTAAGATTTGCTTAGCAATATCTGTACATCTTGGAAGGTGCTGCTTGTGTTCGCATTAGCCGGCTTATTCATTTGATTGAATCGCTAGAAATTGGATAATTGTACGACGACGATGTCGACCGGTCCTCGGGCAGTTTTGGGAGGGGTGATACCCTACGGAGAATCGCCTAAGCAGCCGGTGCGGTTGGTTTACTGGTTTCCCGAGTCTATTCGGATATAGTTGGCCCGCAGAACTAGCCCGTCAGCGAGGAGGAGCGATCGGTCTCTCGGGCGCGTTGTTGAACAACCTCGTGGCTCGCTTTCAGCCGTAGAAACGCTGAGTGGTTACGTCTGCGACGTGCCGTGATAAATTCGGTCGTTGATTCGTTAAGGTTCGTTCGTTCGTCTGGAGCCTGGGCAAACGTGCTGAACGAACGAACGAACCGTCGGACAAACACCGTGGAACGAAATTAGCCTTTCTCTTCTCTCCTCTCTTCTGTGCTCGGTCCGTTCTTGCTTGTCTCCCTGCATTGTCCGGCGGTGTCCCGCCGGTGTCACTAGCTCCGTGGCTATCCGTCTATCGAACGAACCCTAGTAATCGATCGATCGTGCTCACGCGGTTTGTTTCTCGTTTGCCCAGCAGTGCGCGCGCGACCAGTGTGTCAAACGTGTGTCCGATCGAAACGAAGGAGCGGCGTACCGACTCGAAACGGGGCTCGTTGCAACCCTCGACGATCCCGCTGAAATATGAGGGTTGCGAGGAGTCGGGACGATCGTCTTCCGACTCTATGTGCCATAGTACGCGACCCTCGTACCTCGAAAGTTCACTAAATCGTCGTGGAAGTGCGGACAGAGTGATCGTGCAGGAATCGACTGGAAACGAAAGGGAATATAAGGGACAGACAGTGCCGGTTGTTGGTGAATTGTGCGAGAAAGGGCGGTCCCCGATGTACCACGTGGACCCGTGTCGTTTCGTCGAACCCTGAAGAAGAGACCAGCAAGTTAGGCGAAGATGTCGACGCAGGCCTATTACAGGGACAGGCTCGGCTTCGACCCGGTGGACGCCGTCGCGGAGCTGCACCGGGAACAAGGCTTGCAGCGCGGCTACGAGGAGTCGCTGTCCAAGTTCAAAGGTCAGAGCGACGGGTTTTCACACGGATTTACCTGGTGGAGCACGACCACGGAACGCCAGGATAACTGGCGCGCCGCGAACCGGCCCGCAGAACATCGGCCCGGCAGCTCGCAGGGTTTCTGGGGTTGCTGGGCGATGTTCATCGAGGCGCACGGTAGGTGGAGAGTTGGCATGCCGATGCTCTGGACCCTGTCCAACTACACCTTTTGCCCCTGACCCTATCCCCTCTTCTCCCGGAGACAGTTTTCCCTCGATTATCCCGATGGCGTTTTAGTTCTCTTTTTACTGATTCTTTTCTATCACGCAATCGGGCACACGCTTCAGCTTCCTCCCTCGGCGTGAATCTCGCGTCGCTGTCGCTCGATATCGGTCGAATCTTACACTCCCGCGAGGACGAAAGTCTGTCGATTCTTTGTTGTCTTGTAAAGCTCGTGGATATTATTATGTACGTCGCTTTTTCGTGATTAAATACTCGATCTGTTCATCTTCTTGGTGGCACATCGCAAAACCACCGGGCAGGGGGTGATTCTACGTGTAAAAATTCGTTGAAAATGGGGAATAACATTTTTTACTCGGAGGTAGTCGAATTCATTTAGCCACTTGAGGCCACAGTGGAACTGTGATTGATGCAATCAGATGATTGCATAAGTTCGTGCCAGATTTGAAAATAAAATTCAATGGTTGAATTTTAAAGATTGGTTAGATTAAAATTAAAAAATGGTTGAATTTTCTACAATCAGAAAAGAATGGTGTACAATTGATTAGTAAAGTTGTATCCTTTAAAATTTAACCATTGAATTTTATTTTCAAATCGGGCACGAACTTGTGCAATCATCTAATATTTAATATTACAATATTATATTTAAATGTGGTGCAGTTAAGAGCAAAACTGATCACACACACTTTAAATCAGAATAACTTTTTTATAAATGGACCAAACGACTTCGATTTCTCTGTAAGGCTAGAAGAATTAGTTTAGTAAATGACGTATAAAAAATATGTTGGAAAAGTGCACTTGATCGGAATTGTGAAAAACGATAGTATAAATTGATTTTTACGACTTTTAAAAGATGTGTTCGGTCAACTTGTATAAATTATATATGCTCCGAAAGTTTCATTGAAATTGGTTAATTCGTTTACGAGTTATAAACGATCAAAAGTGGCAAAAATGACAATTTTTCAAGATTTTCGGCACTTTTGATCGTTTATAACTCGTAAACCAATTAACCGATTTCAATGAAATTTTCAGAACCTATATAATTTATACGAGTTAATCAAATCACATCTTTTAAATTTTCGTTATTTAGCCCAGCTAAAAAAGTTGTAAAAATCAATTTTTACAAATTTTTAGACGTCATTTACTAAACTAATTAATCTAGCCTTACAGACAAATTGAAGTCGTTTGGTCCATTTCATAAAAATGATTTAAAGTGTGTGCAATAACTCTGATTTAAAGTGTGTGTGATCAGTTTTGCTCCTAACTGAATATGCAGGAGTGGAATCGGTTCGCCACGATCAGACGCTGCATTTCCAAGCTCGATTTTCTCGAAAACGGATCTCCGGACGAAAAAATGTTATGCCAAATATTCTTCTGATTTTTTAACGTAGAATCACCCCTTGCTCGGCTACACTACGATTTGCAATCCTGTATTACGTTATACAACTAAATCGGTCGGAAAACTTTCAGACTAATTAGACTATTAAAAGAGGACCGAATCGGCTACCAAGCCTTCAGGTTGACCTTCACTGTGATCCTTTGGTTTTCACACGATTTCGACGATCGAGTAACCACCGTAACACCCACTAACGTTTTGAAGTGTTGTGTGCTTAATACCGATCGGGACCGTAGATCGCCAGGCTTCCCGCCTCCGTAGATCATTCACGCATCTAGATCGTCCTCATCGGAGTCGCTTTCGCTGAACTAACTCGCACGGACTGTTTTCGATCTACGCGACGACGGCCACGTGGGGCTGCGTTGTCGCTGGGAATAGAAAATATTGATTCGGTGGTTGTGGTCGATCACAGTAATCGCGCAACCACTAGGTTTTGTGTCGCGTAGTTCGAAAACGGTGCGAGTTAGCTGCCTTTATGGTGAGGATTGTTTGCACGCGTTGTCGCGTATATGCGACTCGATTATTCGATCTGATTCGGATCACGGAAACGTTTAACGCGCTCCGCGCACGTACGCGAGCCGGTGTTGTCGGCTCGCGATCACGAAGAACGCGTCGCGCGATCCATCTATCTCGACAAACGAAACGTTTCCGTTCGACGCCCGTTCCCTCTGAATTTCCAAGCGCCCGAGTGTGTCCTCGTTGTCCCAATTTATCTCCATTATGTTTCGGTATGCCACTCTTCCGAGTCGTCGGCCATGATCGCGTCTACGAGAGACGGACCTTCGTCGACTCTCGATTTTCTCGTCGCGTCGATCTTTAATCCACTTAACCCCTCCGTCGACCACCGAAATACTCCGGCGACGTTGCTCAAATATTCATTCAACGGAGGTCCGAAACGCAAATAACAAGCGTGAAATCGGATGGTCGATCGCACAGGTTTCGCACTCGAAATTAACCCTCGCAGAAACTCCGTAGTACATACAGTGTAATGCACAAGACCGAATAAATTTTTACCGATTTAATTCACCCTTTCACAGAATAAGGTGGAGCGGGGTAATTCCGTCCTAGTTTTTGCAAAGTTCGACTTTAATCTGATGTATTTTCTCAGTCTGGTTTGTAAAAACTTAACGCTCTTGGTATCGAACTCTTGCCACAGTTATTACTGATGATTAACAGTTATCACTAGACTGCGGAACTATATGCAAAATAAAAAATGTTTGCATTGATTGTAAGACACAGGAGTCAAATAAAAATTTCATTCTTCTTTTAATTATCTTATTAAGGTGAAACTAATACACTGTGGTGGCCTTAAATCTTTTTAATATCTCCACTGTTGGAAATTGTATGTGCCCATTTTTGTCGTAAATGCATAAAATCCGCAGTCTAGTTATTACTGATGAATTAGTATTATGTAGCATTCTAATTTTGCTCGAAAATTATCATTTCGATAGGATAGTGTCAACCAGGACGCACTTGCCCCGAAGATGGGGCAAGTCCGTCTCTGAGAGTTAAAAATGCTTTCGAACCTTGTTTCAAGTGCTATGGGACAAGAAAAGAATGATTAACAAGCCTGCTTTAAAATGCTTCTTATTGCATTAAATTATATTGTTTAGTTTTATAGTTATGCATTTTTAAACAAACAAGTACATTTATGCGGAAATATGAAAGGGGATACAGTGATATTCAAACTAAGTTTAAAAATGCCTTCGAACCTTGTTTTATATTAGAGAATGATTATCAAGCCCGCTATAAAATGCTTTGTATTGCATTAAATATATTGTTTAGTTTTATAGTTACCCATACAGTACGGACTTACCCCACCGTGATAGTACGGACTTGCCCCGTGTAGTAATATTTACGGGGCAAGATCATCTCAGTGTTTTTCTCAATAAATTTTAAAAAATACAATAGAAACGGTTCATTTAATGTAAACCTACATCAATATTTGTTGCACTTACCTAAAATAACAACACAGAATATATTAATAACTTGTAAACGATTGCACGATCAGGATAACCTTAAAGTTGTACGTGTATCTCGCACGTGACTCTTTGGCATTGGTTGATTTAAGCGAGGAAAACACCTTTATTCTTGGGCGACATTTATATAGAATAGTTCATATTAACTTAAACTACACATTAATAAATACAAGCCAGAGCAATTTAGTTCATGTTATAATTAAAATAACCAATTAACGGACTTACCCCACTCCACCTTAAATCAAGTCGTGATAGAATGTACCATTATATGTAGATGAAATTGTGTATACGGTTGAACTATACAGTTTACTGTTAGTCAATTTGGTCTGCAAGAGGGTGAATATGATCTGCGAAATGGTACGTTTGGAGTGCGAACTGAATCGGCAGATTCCGATTGCGAGCCCAGCTGCTCGTTCGCGCTGATAACAGCCTGCAAGCTGTCCGAACAGCAACAGCTGTCCAAGCATACGATGTACAGAGTGACTCCTTTAACACGTCATGGTGGACAACGGTCGTCGCTGTGGAATTAAAAATAATTATCATAAAATTGATGCCACTGTATAGAAATTTATTTATAAGTGGCAATTTATCTTTCAAATTGCACATTTCATTCATCTACTTATTTTAGTTGTGAATAGACGGGTTTTTATGCAAGATAAAGATTGTATTCATTGCCAAATAGCTACATAGACATTTATTTCTTTTCTTAGTACATAATTTTATGGCTGTCTCAAATATGTAATACCCGAGGCAATTTTAAGTAATCTTTTCCTTCGCGAAAAATACGGACCAATCAGAGCGCAGCTGGGCGTTGGCATTGGCC
>CM052296.1:5901947-6080821 GCA_028455765.1 Lasioglossum oenotherae
GAGGTCCTATGATTTTCCTTCGAGGTCCTATGATTTTCCTTCGAGGTTGTACAATTTTTCTTGGAGGCCCTACGATTTTTTATGAAGACTGCAATTTATCTCGGAGGTCCTATGATTTCCCTTGGAGGTCCTACAAGTTTCTTTGGCGACCTGCAATTTTTCTCGGAGCCTCTACAATGTTTGGAAAATACATTGTACAATCAATTTAGTAGCAAATTCTGATCTAAAAGAGAGAAAACACGTCAGACCGCGAAGGGTCAAGACGGTGGCTGTGTTCAGCGACTCGGTGCAGCAGTTTCTCCCGTTGAATTTCTGTGATTCCGTTATCTGGATCGTCCTAACGTAAGTCATCGCCCCGCGTTTTGAACGACGCCGACGCACGACGTGACGAGTGTGGGTTTTCGGGAGCGACGGCGTTGATTCCCCTTTAGTTCCCCGTTGGTAGGTTGTGAGATCGATTAACAAGATTCCGAGTATTGCTACCGAACAACCGTCGCCACTGTTCTGCGGCGGGGTCGGCCGTCGAGCATACGCAAGACGGAAAAAACGACAGCGTTGATGCCAGTGACGATTTGGACGCCGACGAAACTCGTCGCGTCCTCTTTGCTCTCTGTTCTCTTTATCTATCTACGATGACGAAGAGAGCGGACGTCGACGACACGGCGCGCGACCGCGAACAATTCTCGCAACTCGAGACGCGTTAGCCTTGATCCTTCAGCGAACTCCAACGAAACCGTTCGTCGGTTTGCGCCGATGACGCGGCTCCCGCTTCCGTTTTCGGAATCGGAATATCGAGTCAGGCTAGCGACACGATCGATGGATCATCTCGCGACACCGGGAGTAACGAGAAATAGAAGAGCGCGCACCGGTGCTCGTCGATCAGAGCCCGGGATAAATTCTCCGCGAGGCTTTCTCGTTACTCGACAACCAGTATGCCGTATGCAGAGGAGTAACCGGGGAGAAAGGAAAGACGGAACGAGAGTGAGAAAGGAAAGTAGAGAAAGAGAGAGAGAGAGAGAGAGAGAGAGAGGCGAGGCTGAAGCGGTTCGTAAGCGGCGCGAGCATAACTCGAATGGCATTTCGAGGGTTATCGAGGCTCATTTTCTTCCTGTATTAGTCGTCGCGCGCCGTTTCGAGCGGCGCCTATCGAGACCGCATTACTCACCCCTTACTCACGCTCGCCGCCTCCGCTATCTACCCTCTTTCGCTCTTCGAAACGTTCTTCCGCGTTCTCTGACCCAGTGCAGAAGCTTTTCCCAAAGAAATTTCTGCTTTCAACGCCTCGCAGCCCTCCGGAGCACTCTTGCCCTTTGTTTGTAGGGTGGGCGTGTTCTGTCGTAAGTGTGCGTGGATTCACAGCTCTGAAGAACCTATTTCTGTGCTAAATCGGGCGATCTCTGCATATTCCTACTCTGGACATTTATAGTCGAAATCTAGCTTCGAAGATGAACGTCTACTCTTCCTCTTCGGTAGGCGTGGTCTTTCTCTCAGTGGGCGTGTCGTCATAGCAATCTTGGATTCAATATTCTCTATAAATCTAGCTCTATAGACCCTCGCTTTCTCCCTCTTTCTCTCTCCACATGCTAGGTGTAGCGCCCCACTGGGCGTGGCCCACTGACTTTCAATTTCGTCAAATTCAGGGCAATTTTCATGAAACCAATCTCTCTCTGCGTAATGGGCGTGGCGTGTTCCAAATGGGTGTGGCCCGATGGCTCTCAGATTCCTTAAACTCGGTGAACTTTTCGTCCACGCCCTGCCAAAATTCCGTATCCCCTAGTCTTTTACAATCCTCGTGTTCTCGCTTTCTATGCAGAACAGGCGTGCCCAGTCTCAAGTGGGCGTGTTCCCCGTTGGCCTCGATTTCTCTGGGGCCGGAGCAACGCCCCACGGGGCAATTCGTGCGTCGGCAAGCTCGTTTTCGTTTTCTCTTTTGGCGTTGGTGTTGCACACGCGACGCGATGGCCAGCTCGGATTCGGTCCTCTCCGGTAATGGATTCCAGGGGAAATACGGCGAACGGTACTGCGTGTTTGCTTGTCGCCCGGTACTGGTTCTGCGCGGCTGGCTAACTGCCTACCTGTTCGATTCCGCGCTCACGCGCCCACCTTTCCTCTCGTAACTCTGACCTTATTCGGAAACGTTCTCCTGCGGACGACGTTCCCGATTTACCACCTCTTGCCCGGTAAGTAGGTGGCCAGGTAGGCAGTTAGGCGTGCGAGTACAGGCGTGCGACAGATAGCCAGCCAGCCAGCCAGCCAGCCAGCCAGCCAGCCAGTCAGTCAGTCAGTCAGTCAGTCAGTCAGTCAGTCAGTCAGTCAGTCAGTTAACCAGCCGGTCTCTGGAGATGTTGCATAGCAGGGTGGGGAAAAACTGACAGCGATCGCTCGAGAGTGAGTGCATGGTTGGGCATGACGCATCGCCGCCATTGCGTAACGTCCGTGCCAGGAAATGGTCCGCTGAAGTAACATAGAGACGTCCGTGGATTCCATTCTGTTGAATAAAGACGTCCCGTCGCCCAACCGACCGACCGACGATTTTCGACCGTTGATGGATCGCGGGTACACGGCTCGAGCCGGTGATCTATGAGCCACACCGAAAACAGACACACGCGTGGACGGCCTCCCGAGAATTTAGAGAGCTTCTTGTTGCCGCTTCGTGGCCAGGGCCTTGCGCTATGCCTTGCGTTAGGCATCAAGAACAGACGTATTTTCCATCTCCCTTGCTTCCACTCTATAGAGTGTCCCGAAGGGGCGTGGCTTTGTGGCCCTCCCTCGGAGCCAAGGCCAGCGTTGGATGATCTCTGCTTAAATTCTACATCCTGCACAAATCTGCTCTGGACTTTGACGTTGCAAGAACAGTGTTCTGTAGGGCAATTTTCCTGTAGCTTAAATGCTGTATTCCGTAAAAATCTAGCTCCCCCTGTGTAGGCGTTCCCCTGCTCTGGATTTTGACGGAGTCAAGCCAGTGCCGCGTAGGGCATCTTTATCCCGATTAGATTCTATATCCCTCCAAAATCTAGCTCATCCCTGTCTAAGCGTTTCCCTGCCCTGGATTTTGACGGAGCAAGATCAGTGCACCGTAGGGCAATTCGCAGCCGGTCGTGGCTCATTAGGCTCGCGAAGGATCTAAGGAGGTCCGCGAGAAGTTTACGATCACCATAAATGCATAAAATCCTTAAAGCGAGTTACGTCATTGTATGCTCTGGGATCCGTGACGAGTCAGACTCGTCGCCGACGTGTGCATGGGGCTAATTACCTGGGTACTCTGGGTGAGTAATCAGGTATTCCGGGTAGCCAATGACTGCGCACCAAAATTAGCCGTCGAGAGAGCCCGATTGCTCAACACCGACAGGCGGGGCGCTGCAAAACCGATTGATCATAGGAAACCGTTCGAAACCATTCACTTTTTCGACCGCCATTCACAAGCGGCGCGCGAGACAGCCATTTCTGCGCTCGATCGATCATGGCGGCTACGCGAGATTTCGAGCCGACGATCATCGGTCGTTGTCCCGAGCCGGGCAAAAACATACCGTGACGCCGTGTATTCGATCTCTGTTTCTACTCGGACGTTTTTACTTTCGTTTCGCTTTTACTCTCTTTTGCTCGTCCGACGCCGCAACGCCCGGAGAGAGAGAGACAGATTGAGAGAGGAATAGTGGCATCCCGGCTCTCGGCCCCGGCTCGCGACAACGCGCCGATTGTTCCTCTCCGAGGAATTCTCTGATTACATAAGATACATTACAAGATGAAGACCGAGTCGGCCGAGTCGTGGTTGTTCTGTACATATTCTGTTTTTGTCCCCGCACGCTTGCCGCAGCACTGGAAGTACGTCAAGGTATGGATCCAGCAGTGTTCGTATCCGGTCCCTGCATTAATTAGGACGAGTGGTCCGCGAATTAGATCGTAGCCTGATTCTTTCTCGAAAGACCAGTCCCGTTTAGGTCATCGGACGCTTCTGCCGATCTACGAGCCCCACAGTGATTACAAAATGAGACGAACATCCTTTACAAATTGGGCCTAACCTCTTCAGTTTTCGAAAATGATGTACTCGATGTAAAATGGGTTGATGTGCTAGGTTTAGTGTTAAAGGGTGTTCACCTAATTCTGTTCCCGATTGTATAATATAGAAAACAAGTCATTGTTTAGACCAGGCCTGGGGCAACATCTTCCCTGCTGTCGTTTCACTACCCCCACCACCAGTGTACCGGTTCCCCCACTATTAACCCATTGCACTCCGTTGTCGTCGACAATGCGACATTTGAAATATGAACTTAAAACATAAAATTTTCATTTTGTTGAGGATTTATAAACTTGAACTTGTTTTATATAATGTAACTAAGGAATAAATATTTTGTTTTATTGCAGCAACCGTATTTTTAAAATATACATACACTTGTAACTAATATAGTGTTGGAGTTGTTGGAGTACTATATGAGTAACTAGGCTGAAGTGCAAAGGGTTAACTATTCGGTTAGGTAAAGGTTAACTATTTTAGTACCTCGCGTTACTGTGTGGTGGAGAAGAGTCATCCGTGGCTAGCGAGCCGCAAGTTGCCCAGACCTGGATTTTGACGGAGCTAGGTCAGTGCCCCATAGGGCAATTTACCTCTAGCCTAAATGCTATATTCCCCAAAAAATCTAGCTCCTGCCTGTGTAGACGTTTCCTTGCCCCGGATGTTGACGGAGCTAGAACAGTGCTCGAGTTTAACACTAAATCTACCACCACCGATCAAATGACCAGTTCTAGATTTTTTATTTCACAATTAAATAAATTTAGCAGAGGAGTAGCCTTATTTTTATGAGGCTACTATAAAGCTCGGTAGGTTTAGCTTAGTTAAATTCCATATTTCCTAAATATTTAGCCCTGTATAAGCCCGTTTTAGACTGTGATAATCTTCCTGAGAGGGCTGAAGCGACCGATGACGACGAAAAGCGTCCCTTAGAAATGCATGGTTCAAGGACCACTCGTCCACACGACCGACGGTAGTGGATCATGGAACCTCCTGGCAGAGAGTGCTGTCGAATCGCGACTCTCTGCTAGCCGTAGTATCTGTCTACAGTAAATCCTCCATAAACGCAAAAAAATATCCCCTCCACTGTAGTAATCCGATCTCGGCTCGCGTATATCGGTGTGAACCACAACTAATCTGACGCGGAGAGTCGCAGTCGCCGGCACAGTTCAAACGCCCGTGCGTCATCACAAAGTATGTAACATCAATATTTAATCTTCTTTATTTTTCATTATTTTTTTATGGAACTTTCAGCAACATATTCCTGGCATTTTTCTATTGCAAAATGATACCAAACACGATATAATTTCAACTGTATCTAGTGGTTTAATCGATGATGAGAGTTTCGAACGCAAGGAAGGTCGCTTCGGCCTCGCGCGATTTCTCTTTACACGCGCTGTCCTTCTCTACGTTTGACTCGGCCTTTGAAGCTCAAAAAAATTCGATTACAAGATTTGACGCATACAACAACAACTCGGCAAGTTAATATAAGCGTGGTAAAAATAGTATTTGTCTACGAATTTTGCAAACGAACCTCCCCGAGGCTTTTGCGTTTATAGAGGATTTACTGTAGTTAGCATGGCGGTTATGAGATTTGGACGAGCCACTACTCTCGGTCGCGGACCGAAAAACCGGGACACGCGGAAAACGAACCGATATATCCGCTGGTCGATATAAATATGTATATCGATTTCTCAATCGACTTTTTTTCAGACTTACACGTGTCTGCACGTGTGCGTCCTTGTGAACAACCAGCCATGCTGTTCCCCCACTGTAAGTCCACGGCAGGTGTCGCTGTCGACCCGTTTTGCCGATATTACCAGGAATTTTACGCATGCACCGAGACCATCGTGTGTGTCCTAGTTTGTCGACCGAGTCACAAGTAATTCCTTCCCGATCCTCCATCCTTTGTCCGCGAGCGCATCCTTGAACGCGAAAGGAAACCAATCGCGATCTCTCCGTCTTCTTCGAACTATCGCATCATTCTCCGACCGATTTTTCCATCGCGAGCCGCTTCGCGCTATTTTTCCATCGTTCTCGGCATTGCAATTTTCCTTATTCAGTCCCTCACTTTTAAAAGGACGACGATCTTTTTAAGATTAATCAATTTTAAGCTCCGAGTTCGAAACGCATTGAAAGCAGAATAAATTGACACAGATCTACAGAACGTACTTTTCACAATTTTCAATACAGGACCACACAGAAAAATTGCAAACACAACTTTTAGTATTCATTCTCTAATTCCGACTTCTCCAAAAAAGTTACCCACTTCATCTAGCAAATTAATTGTTCAGTGGTCGAAAGAAGAATTTTTTAAGATTAAGAAGTTTTGAGCATCGACCTCGAGACGCGTCGAAAGCCGCGTCACAGAAAAATAGCTTCCAGCACGACCGCAGCTTAAATCGGTAATTGCTCGGGGAGAATTACGCGGTCACCTCACGATTCCGGCTTATCTCGTTGGGAACGCATTTAAAGTTTAACGGGCGGTTTGACGCTCGTGGATTCCACGGCGTTCGCACGTGACGCGCCGAAGAACACGTTTATTTCCGCGTGGCACGCGATATCGCCAGCTCCGAAATACTCTCGCATACCTGGCCAGCTCTCCCTGTATCCTGTAGTCTCTCCCCTCTCTCTGCACGTTTCACGAGTTTGCCTGCTCTCACCTGTATCCTCCGTTAGTTCGCTGGGAAGAGCCGAATGCCTCCCCAATTTTAATGGAACTCGCGCACGGTACAGACCGTCAAAGAACGTTTCAACATATACACTACTGTGCGAAAGAAAGAAGCACCCAGTATAATTGTAAGACATAATAACAAACAATATCTTCATGTACAAATTGCAGGGACCATAACTGTTATAACCAAAAAGAAAAAAGTCATAGAACAAGTATTTCGTCGACTAAAATCGTATTGGTTACAAATAAGTTAATAACCGAACATTTTTTCTCTTTTTGGTAAATGTTGTCGATGAGAGAAATTCATTTCGATCACTTATAACAGTTATCGATGAGATAAATTAATTTTGATAGCTGATAACAGTTATTCGATGGGAGAAGTTCATTTCGGTAGCTCAGAATAGTTATTAATGAAGGAAATTTGTGTAATAGTTATTATTAAATAGTATAACTTTCAAATGGTAGACAATCAGTTATTTCACAAAATTTTTATTCGTAAAATTAATTGCTACGATCAAGATTTAATGTGACAATCAAAAGCAGATTTTGTGTTGTTCTTATGGTCTGTTGATTCGTCTTGTTGTACGAAACCTTCTCAATGAATTTCACAGGCTTGCTTCATCTGAAAAAGTGTAGACAATTCAATAATTAAATGAGCAACCAAAATTAATTTTCTCGTCAATAATTATTCGGAGCAAGTGAAAAGAAATTGGATCATCGATAACTTTTAGGAGCGGTCGTAATGGACTTCTCCCATCGATAACATTTATCGTGGAGGATCTAATTTTTTAACACTAATAACTGTTATTTGCAACCAAAAAGTATAAAAATCGACATTTTTAAATCATTCTGTCTTTCGAATTTGTTTCTTTATATTTTGTGTAGATTATCTTAAATTTCAATAATAGTCAACTTTGTATCAATGATTTTTATCATAGAAAATTTTAAAATAACTGTTATTTTTGGTCCCTGAGAAATTGTATTGTACAATGATTGATTTATTGCATTTAAATTAAAGTATTAATTCAAATTAAAGCGGAATCCTTTTTCAAGACTTACTGTGTTCTTATTTGATTTTCTACGCTTTTCTATTAAAAATGTCCGGGTGCTTCTTTCTTCTGCACAGTAATGTATATTTTTCGCAGAGGGTGAAAACAGCCCCCGAAAAGGGTTGCAAGCTCTCCGAATAAATCCAGTTCTGCGTTCAGTACGAGTTCCCTAAAAATTCTGAGGAGCTTTTCGGCTTCTCACTATCCTCCTGTCTCAGTGTCTCTGTGTGCGTCTGTGTGTACATGTAACTTTTACGTTGTAGATGTAATTCCCGAATTGTCGCAGAGAGACAAAACGTGTACATGTTTGGTAAAGAGATTGTTCCTTTCGATCGAACGAGTCGGAATTGAATTAGCCAGCTCTCTGACCCGTGAAATCGTTGTTACAGGCCAGCAGACATGTCGGAGATTTGTTCGAAGACCTGCGGGACGGGCACAACCTCATTTCCCTGCTGGAGGTTCTCTCGGGCGAGCATCTCGTAAGTGTTCCGCAACCTTGCATTCACGTTGCATACACAGCGTACCGTATTGCCGTGCACTATACTCGGTGATATACTGTATTCCGGTCATGCCCGGAGACTTGGCAATGCTTTCGCTGAACCCTCACTGCTTGGGGGAGGCTGCTCGTTATGTAACCGAGGGGGTGGGGCCCACTTGACCTCGATTAAAAACTCGTCGATGGATTCGTTATTACTCCCGGTACCTGCCGGCATTTACTAGAAGCTCTCGCGCCCTACGCAATCTCCTTATCATCGAGTTAGGGAGTGATTAACACTAAACCTATCACGCATAATTATTGAAATTGTAAAGATGCTTTCGTGGTAAATGATTAAATAAGTATATTTAGTAGAGCAATATTACATTGGGTCGGCAAGAAACTAATTTCGGTATTCTAAGATGAAATACAGCCCAATTTTTTTTTTTATTCAAGCAACGAACCTTATCACCTATCAGCATTTGTTTCGTTGCTTACCTTTCTTGTTCGAAAGTTTTATTAAATGCAACGTACCTAATTTTGAATTAATTAAAACAGTTGAACAGAAGAAAGTCACAGATTCTCTGAAAATGATGCATTCTACTACGACTTTAAACAACGAAGTGCACAACATTAATTCGACTGTTTTTTTGTTAATGAACGAACATTGTTATTGAATAAGATATTTTTCCTTTTGTTCGATGATCTTTTTCGAAACAGAATAAATGAGAAAATATTCTATTGATTACAATTCATCGCTTGAATAAAGAAATTCGGTTTTATTTCACCATAAGATACCGAAATTATTTTCTTGTCAGTCCAATAATATGAACCGCATGAGGTTCAAATAAATTTGATCTTGTTATTTTCAAGAGGCAACGTGTACAGGCTACTTGTAAAGCTCGGTAGGTGTAGTGTTAATCGCGGATAGCTCGGATTTCATTCGAGGAAATCGGACCAAGTAGAATCACGGGTGTAATCGAACACTATTTAATGACGAAAATAATTTATCTTGTAAACGAAGGGGAGATAACATTTCAGCAAGTCACTCGCGTCCAGTAGATTCTTTATGTGAAACGAGGGTTGAACGCGTCGCCAGATGAGGGGAGGGAGCACGTGCGTCGTGGAAGGGGAAGGTAGAGTGGGGGACAAATCTTACAATTAATCCGGAAGCTATACAATTAATGTGTCTAATATTTTGCGTGTAATCCTACATTAACAATTATTCCTGCAGATCTTCACGCAGAATAAAAATTTCTCCAGTCAATTCTGAAAAACTAAAATTAAATAAAAATACGTTTTCCATAACATTACTAGGAAAATTTGTCTAGTATTTTTTCGTAGTTCTGTATTTGACCAATATGGCATAAAATCCGCAGTTGAACAATTACTAAAAAAATGAAAACGTATATCGAACGGTTTCGAAGATATTTGAACAGTTTAAAAGTTTAACGTTTTACCGAGGCTAACTGTGTCTTGTTTTTAGCCGCGGGAAAGAGGTCGGATGCGTTTCCACATGCTGCAGAACGTGCAAATGGCCCTTGACTTTCTTCGATACAAGAAGATCAAGCTGGTGAATATCCGCGCGGAGGATATCGTCGACGGTAATCCGAAGCTGACCCTCGGCTTGATATGGACCATAATACTGCACTTCCAGGTGAGTATCCCACTCGAGTTGACAATAGGAATAAAATCTAGTCGTTCTCCACGGAGCCTAAGCTCGCTCGAGAATGCAATTCTCCTGGCGTGTGCGATGCACTTGTCTCTCGACGCACACAGACTTGGTTCGCCTTTCGAATCGCGATAATTAATTATCGGACGATAAGCGACGATAACGCATCGAGCTTTCCATGCTCTCCCACGCTCTCTCTCACCTACTCTCTGTCTCTCTTACCGACAAAAGCGTTCTCTATGCTCTCGGCGAAACGGAACAAGCGTGATATACCGGCTAATCCCTTGCGGTTTATTTTACAATAATTAATATTGAACTTCCAAAAATGGTGTATTTTATTGAACGGGCTGATTCCCGAAGTCATTTCAAGTAACATTTTCCTTTGCGAAAATATCCTCCGCGGCTTTGTTGAGCAGTTATTAATGAAAAACACGGACCAATTGGGGTGTGGTTATAGCGGGCGGGGTCCAGCTCGGCCAATACGCTCGGAGGGGCGTGTCGTAACCGCGTTCTGATTGTTTCTCGTTGATAACTCCTGAAGGATGCCGCGGAGAACATTTTCGTGAAGGAAAAAGTTACTTCAAATTGCTTGAGGAATCACCTCTTTCACTTTTAGGACACCCTGTATATACAGTGTGTCCAACGTAACTAACGTTTTTCACGATTTTTCAATTAAAAGCTTGCGATAATCTGACAAAAAATATTTTAAACAAAAGTCGATCAGTTTTCGATTGGCTATACATTGCAATGAAAAAAGTTCGAAAATTTTCTTTTTAATTATTGCCAAGGCCACCTTCATATTTTTACAATGGTACTTCACGTTCTTCTGAAGGTCATGGTCACTGTCAAGTCAATAGTACCAAGTGCCATTTTAAAAAATGAAGGTGGCCTTGATAATACTAAAAAAGAAAAAGTCTCGAACTTTCTTTTATTGCATTCGAAAACTGATCAACTTTCGTTTGACATATTTTTTTGTCACATTATCGCAGGTAGTTGAAAAATCGTGAAAAGTGTTTTATCTGGGACACCCTGTATATATCGACGACAACAAAAATTCACTCTCCGTCTGCAACCTTATTTTTATCGACGCCTTCTGCATACTAGATTGTTTTTGTTTACGATTAATTCGTTTACTGTTCTAGGCTTTTAATGAAGTCCCTATTTTAATCGTTGGAACGCCGAATGCTCCGAGCAGTAATGTAAAAAACTAAATATTGTAAAGAAAGACGACTCAGGTTGCAGACGGAGGGTTAATAATATAAACGTTTAGTGGTCGACGGTTTCTAGTGCAAGGGATTCAATTATTCGAAAGATCGCGTGGTCGAAATCTCTTTCTGGAGAAATTGATATATGATCCTGTTACCCATATCGATCACGATGCATCTGTCTAATGATGTATTTTTTGTTTTGTTTCGCGCCGCAGAGCTGGCGACGCAAGGTAAGTTCCCTCCATTTTTACGTAGTGATTCCCAAAAACGTTTCACAGACGGTGAAACGAAGGGAACTCATGATCGAGAAGAATGAGGCCGCGTAGATCTCTTTATCGACCGCGGGAACCGATCGGGCATGGTAGATGGCGCTCGATGGTAGATCGCGATCCATCGGTCCGCTCGTCTGCGCGTGGGACGCGTTGATTACAAAACGCATTTTAATCATTAGACGTTCTATCCTGACTGAAACACTGCAATTATATTCAGGCTATCAAAGGATTACAACTCTAACAATACAATTTAATCCTTCCCTCTAAAAAAACACAATTCTTCCGCAAGCTTCAATGAACAATTATTCTGACCGAGCACTACTGACAATTATAGTACTTACTCATTTCCGTAAATAGTCGATAAATACATAATTCTAGTGACAATTGCCTCAAAGTGCATAGTTCAAACATAGTAGGAAGATTAGAAGAATTTATGAACGCTCGTTAAAATGAGTAACAAAGAAATTCGCCAGATTATGAGGTAATTAATGCAAAGTTTAGACAGTTACCTCACGTGTGAATCGCACCGAATGACAATGATGTCATCCCTTTATCTCGCACGATAACGCATCGGAACAAATACATACTGCAAATTGTCGTAGAACACCGAATGCTAAATTTTTCAAACAAACCGCGCAGATTGTCCTCCGGTCTGTCGCGGTTCTAGCATCCTAGCAGTTTGAAGTTTTTAGATTTTTCCTTGCCATTCATGTTGTTTGAGTGTATTTAATCTATAAGCTGAAATAATAAATGGTACAAAAAGGTGGTGGAGGGCAGTGAATGTAGAAAAATGATTTTAATAAAATAATTATTAGTAGTTTCACAATATTATTCTCCACTTAGCACACGTAGTTCATCAAGGAAATTTCTTTTGTATGTTTTAAAATTGTAAAACAATACAAAAATTAGTCTAAATGTGGTTTGGAACAGAGTTGTGCAGAATTACAATTGAATTACTCCAGCAATTATAATTACAATGTAATTGAATTACATTGTAATTCAAATATATTGTAATTGATAATTCAGGTCTTCATTCAATTAAATTACAATGTAATTCGTAATTGCAATTGGGGTACAAGTATAAAATACTTTGTTATTAAATTACATTAATCACGAATTACGATGTAATTAAATCAAAATTAAAAATTAAAGAATAATGAAGTAATTGGTAAGAAGAGGTTGAAAAATCCATGCGAAGGTTTCAAACAGAAGGAATTCATTATTCATAAATTCATAATATCTGAACAGAAATAACTTCTGCGTTATACATTTTTTAAATTTCAACCATAAACATAAACTAGCGTTACGTATTATGAACGAGGATGAGGAATAGAAACTACGCCGCACAGACAGCAAACAAGTATATGAAAGAAAAACAGAAAAATATATCGCACTCCTTCGATGTTCTGAACTATAATTTGGAGAGCTGTATTTCAATTATATTGTATTTCAATTACACATTTGATTAAAATACTTAGTAATTGAATTAATTGAATGGTTTGAATTATGTACTTCAGGTACGACGTAATTGAATTACTCGATAATTGAAATACAATGTAATTAAATTGCGTAGTTGAATTACAGTGTAATTGAATTAACAGAACTCTGGTTCGGAACCCACCGCAATAGACAGTAGGTCCCGCTGAAAATTAGGCTGAAATAGACTGAAATTAGGCGATAGTGAGAGTGGAAGAAGGGAAGAAATGGCGAGCGGAATTAAAACCTCGAAAACACCAAATATCGTTACAAAAATTAGTCTATACGATAGTTTACAATTCGTACGATCTCCTCAGCTGTGCACTTTAAATCTACAACTTTCGATTGTTGAAGTTGCAATCCAGCATTCGGGAGACCCCTATAAGTAGTATTATGGTTTTCCGACGACTGGAAATGGTTAGAAGCGTTTAGCAACAACGACGACGAGCACCATAGTTACCAAATCGAAATTGCATGATGTGAAGAAGTTGGCGGAGTGTGGACGCGCGAGTCGTTCTCGCTCGCGAATGGTTCTTTTATCCGTGGTCGCCGGATAAAAAACCGATTGGTCGCCGCCGGTGACGACTGTCCTTCCCGCGAGCTCTCCGGCAGACGTTACCGTTTATGGTATTTCGTGGTGCTTGTCGCCCAGCAAGGCGGAAGGCTGACAGTCGAGTCGAAACATCGTTGCGAGACGGGACGAGACACCGCGGTGGTATTCATTTGCGTGGGAGGAGAACCGAGAGACAACCAGAGCCGTATCGGTTCGGTCTCGTGACGTTGAGAGCTGCTCCGGCGTGTCGCCCACCTTGCAATTATGATAATCGGCATTGACAGATCGAGCCTCGAATACAGAAACAAGGATGACGCCACCGGACAAGGTCGCCGGTAACCGACCCGCTTCGAGCGCCTTCCGGAGAACCCGAAACAAGCCTTTAGGCAGTATCTCTTTTCGTTTCGTCATCCTCTTTGTTAGAGGATAAACCCTCGGGGGCGGTAGGACAATCGCTGAACGACGCACGAGTTGATCTTTCAGACCTTTTCAGGGATTATTGTGAATGAACGCTGCAGGAAGCGTGGAAAATCATTTTTATTATAGAATGTGTGTATTTTTATAGAGAAATATTTCATACAATTTTACAGAAAAATACCAAGAGCATTTGCAGAAAAGAGGATTTGCAACATCCTGAAAAATCATTTTTCTTGTAGGATCTGTGTGTATTTTTATAGAAAAATGTCGAAAGCATTTGCATTCTCATATCGCAGATTTGCAACAACCTGTAAGATAATTTTTATTGTAGAATGTGTATGTATTTTTATAGAAAAATGTCGAAAGGATTTGCATTCTAAAATCTCCGATTTGCAACAACCTGAAAATCGCAGAACGCTCAAGTTGATCGCTCGGACGTTCTAAGCAGAGTTGGGTAAAAAATTTATCTAAATAAAAATTTCGAATAAAGTGGTTTTTTCCCAAGTGGATTTTAAATCCACTTTATTCAAAATTTTTACTTCAACAAAATTGTAGCTCAACTGGGCTTGAGAAAGTGTGGAAGAGAAGAAAATTTTAATGTCCTGGAAAATCGTATTTATTATAAAATGTGTGTATTTTCACAGAAAAATATCTCGTATAATTTTTAAAGAAAAACATTTCACACAATTTTTAGAGAAAAATATTTCACGGAATTTTTAAAGAAAAATGTCAAGTGCGTTTGCATTCTGAAATCAGAGTTTTGCGACAACCGAATACCCCGCAAGGGACCAGTCCAAGTAAAATGTTCGTGTAACGAGAATAATAGAAATGGACGAAGTCAAAATGGAACAATTGTGGTTGTCCTCGCGCGAGTCCGCCGCGGAAAGAGAGAAATGCGAGGCGAAAGGAAGAAAAAGAGGAACGGAAAACGAGAGAGAGCCGCGAACCGGGACCGGACGTGACGTCAGCGAGCCACCAAGAGACCGAGAGCGAGCGCACACACGCCGCTTCCGGTGCTTGTCCAGAAGCGTGAATCGAGAGATCGTCCGTGACCATCTAGGACACTTCGTCAACGATACTCCCTTCGTCATCCCCTAAACTTCGAATTTCCTTTGCACCTGGAGTGCGAGACTCGTTCACGCGTTTCTTTGTAGAGCTATTTTAGTACAGAGGAAATGAACTAACGACGTCCTCTCTCCGATATTTACGGCGTTGCACCCTCACGGAAATGGACACCCACCATAAAAGCACTCGTTTGTTTGCTTTTCGAGTTCCCGCGAGTGCTTCACGTGTTTTGTCGGTTTTGTTTCGTCTCGGGCGCAGCCAGCCTGCAAGCCCTTCGTCCCGCTTCGCCGACGCTGTGGATGTCGTCTCCCTCTGCACTCCGCCCTTCGCCCTTTCGTCGAGTATACTCGTCGGGATAAACGACTCACGGGGAATACCAAATACTACACCGGATCGTACACCAATGGCCAGAAAAGCCACACAAAATCAAAATCACTTATTCAATAATATTTAAGAATAGAAGAGACAAAGTTACACTACAAAGTTGATTCACTTTATAGATTAGAGTGCAAATTTATTTTCAAGTTTAAAAAAAAAATAGCTGTCAGAATGTTAGCTGGTCAACGTGCTTCTTTACGATAACAACAGCCTTGACTTTATTCAGATTTTATAGGATCTCTATGGTAATGTGTACTCGAATGAAAAAGTGAAAAATTTCTCAGAAAAATATTTCTGTAATCTCACGAATTGTGACAGAAAAGATTCGACGACTCGGTGGTTCTAGTGTTGGACTGCTTCGTGCGAAGGCGAAATCTTCATAGAACAATTTAATTCTTACTGAAATGTAGAATGTAATAATTGACAGGAATTCTTTTAAGCTTCACACTGTTTCGAATTCCATTTTCCAGCTTTTCTCATAATATAATCCGCAATGAAGTTCTGAGTATCTCTGAAACAATCCAACACTTTCGAATTCTTCTTCGAACAATTTAATTCTTCCTGAAATGAACAATTTGAAAATCAACAGGAATTCTTTTGAGCTTCACACAGTTTCAAATTCCATTTACCACTTTTTCTCATAAAAGAATATAATCCGCAATGAAGTTCTAAGTATCTCTGAAACAATCCAACACTTTCGAATTCTTCTTCGAACAATTTAATTCTTCCTGAAATGTACAATTTGAAAATTGACAGGAATTCTTTTGTGTGAGCTTCACATATAGTTTCAAATTCCATTTACCACTTTTTATCATAAAAGAATATAATCAGCAATGAAGTGATATATGACATTGATTGTGTCTCTTAAACAATCGAACACTTTCGAATTCTTCTTGGAACAATTTAATTCTTACTGAAATGTACAATTTGGAAATTGACAGGAATTCTTTTGAGCTTTTACACTGTTTCTCGAATTCCATTTACTAATTTGTCTCCTACAAGCATATGATCCAAAATAATATTCTGAGACAATCGACCACTTCCGAAATCTTCTTCGAACAATTTAATTCTTCCTGGAATGAACAATTTGAAAATTGGCAGGAATTCTTTTGAGCTTCACACTGTTTCAAACTTCATTTATGTACTAATTTTTCTCACAAAAGAATATACATAATCCGCAATGAAGTTCTGAGGTGCGTATACAACATTGATTGTATCTCTGAAGCAATCGAAAACTTTCAAATTCCATTTACTAATTTTTCCCCTAAAAGCACATGATCCAGAACGAAGTTGTGAGATGCGTATACAACATTGATTGTATCTCTGCAACAATCGAGTACCTACGATCGACATTTTCCATTCGTCGTAAGGGACCGGCGTACTGTGATTGCGTAATGGCGCACGTTGGAATGGCAGTCAGCGGAGGCAGAGTTGGAGGTCCTTCCCTTGTCAGGCGTATCGAGGCGTCGCGACGCGTCCTATTTTCGCTCGGCGCGAGCTCGCTTATTTAGGCATTGTTTTCGTTCTCCGGCGGGTTTCTGCGGCGCAAACAATCATCCCAGCCTGTTTGTTCGGCCTGGCTGTTCGTGTCCGCCTGCCCCCGTGCATGTTCACGGCCTCGAACGCGAAGCCGACGCGTATTAATTATCCACGCGAATGCTCTCGAATTAGGTGAGTGGGAACTTGCGGGCCCGACGACACACGTTATGCCGCGAATACGGTGAATCGGATCTGCAAAAGGAAAAGGAGGAAGGACGACAACGATCAACACCGCCGGGAAACGCGAAGAACTCCGATGACTCGGCCCGATAACGGGCGCATGCGCGATCTAGGATCGCTGGATTTTCAACCGCCTGTAGATCCCACCGACCCTCCGAACGGTAACGAGTCTGGAATTCCATTCTTTTTTCAAACGTTGCATATCGCCGTTGCTATTCCCGGTGATGCCGAGAACGATTATCTCGTTTATGCGGATTCCACTTCGCTTTTTCTCTCTTTTGCTAATGAGGAGATCGCTGTTTAATTCAACCATTAGAAAACGCGGAGCGTACGAGGCGAACACGTTCCCTACTTGATCGTGATCCTAAAAATCTACGAAATTGTAAGAATCGAATTTTTAAGAGAAACAGAACCGGAAAGTCTACGAATCAGTTTAATGTATCACAATAAAAATTCAGTTAACACATGTTCGCTACCACCTGAAAAACAGTCAAATTAATTTTATGCACTTCGTTGTCTAAAGTCGTAGAGAATCTGTGACTTTCTTCTGCTGAACTGTTTCAATAATTCAAAATTGTCTACGTTGCATTTAATAAAACTTTCGGACAAGAAAGATAAATAACGAAACAAATGCTGGTAGAGAACGTGTTAATAGATTTTGGTATAGAGGGTGGGGGTCAGGAATGTGGGACAGCCATTTTAAATGAAACGTAGAAAAAGGAATTTCACATGGAATGTGCACTGCTACACAAACATAAATATTGTGGATCTCGGAGACCTGTTGATTTCTAATTGCGATCGACGCACGAACGTATGTAATTTGCATAAAGATCTGTAATCTAGAAATCATGCATAAGCATCACAAATCATCAAAAATTACAAGACTACCATAAGATAGAAGATTTCTTTTATCTGGCAATAATCACACAAATGATGCTTTCAACAATCACCCTCTGCTCTAGTAATGAAAGTGGTCATTGCTTTCATAAAAAAATTACAAAATGGTTGAAGTTTCCTGAAAATTTCCGGTCCAGAAACTGATTTAACCGTGCCAAAAATCGAAGAAAACTCCACCGATTCTGCGAGCTGTTTTCTTCCATCCTGGTCGTTAATTTCACAGAATGTATTCCACCGAATCGGAGATCGATCTGCATCGGCGTCAATAAAAATCACATGCAAATTCTCGAGGCGTCGCGCTACAGTTCCCGGCTGATGGATCGCGGACAACCGCGTAAAATCGTCGAAGGATCGCGCGCGACGAGGAAGATAGAGAGAGAGGGAGAGAGTCGTGTTGGCGAGGACGCCCCCGAGGACGAAGAGAATCCCAAGAGGAATAGGACGGCTGTTCTTCCAAGAGTGGCCAGGAGAGGAGCAGGGAGAGGAAGGAGTCGTGCGTCGCGGAAGCGAAGGAAGATAGAGGTGACGTCGAGAGTGCAGGGGTGGGCAGGATGGAGCAGCAGGCAGCACGGTATGACAGCCACGAACCTGCAGGGGGGGAACTCTGTAAAAAGTGAGGGAAAGAGAGGAGACAAAGGCAGGAGCGACTGAGCTCGTTCGCGCACGAGCGAGCGAGAGAAAGAGAGTGAGAGAGGTGGGGAAACACGAGAGGGGGGTCGCAGTCGGAGGCGTCTCTCACCTGTGCGCATTTCGTTGGCCTACTCTCGCGACGGCAGCCGGATACAACGCGGCTTGCTGTCGGTTCGCGTCGGTCGTGTTTCGTTCGCGAAGCGTTAATCCCTTTTAGCGGCTCTTGCTGGTCTTCGCGGAGTGCCGGCCGCTTCGAACCGGCGAGACACGTGGCTGTTAGTGTGCAAGTCTCCCGAAGAGTCGTACGAAGTTGTGTCTCGCGAAGAACGGTGTGTGATCCGATCGAGGAGAGAGAGAGAGAGAGAGAGAGAGAGAGAGCGAACTGTGCGCAGAAACGACGAGGGATCGTGTGGCCCCTGAACCCGCGCGTGCCTCCAACGGCTGATCGTTGTCGATCGTTGTCGATCGTCGTCGATCCCCACCGCCTCTGTTTACCCGCGGCAGCTACCTGTCGTCGTTCAGCCCGACATTGCTTCGGTAAACACGGTGGTTCCGTGAGCGCGCGCGCTACGTGTTCTCTCCGTTCTATACCCGAGAGTGCTAAAAACCCGACGGTGCGGCAAATCGAGGAGAATCTACAGCGTCTTCGCTCGCGATCCAGTCCTCTCTGGGACGAGAGTCGAACGGGGCCGAGAGCTCCACGGCCGATTCTCGATAATCGGCTTTCACGCGGCGAACGCGGCCTGGCGCCGGATAAGGCCTGCTTCTGTGTGTGCACCGGCCAACAAACTCTCGTACGTTCGATGAGAGTTTCGAGATTCCTTGCTGAACACGCGAGATCTCTCGGATCCTGTCGACATGTCGATCTATCGGTTCAGCAAAGGTGGCCGCCTGTTCGTCCAAGCCACCAGAGAAGACGACCCCCGCGAAAATGTTGTCACTCCGACCGCCGCGCCTGCCAACGACGACCTCACAGCCGTTTATACTAAACGCAGACTATCCACCGAGGTTCTAGGTAACAACACCCCCCGACACCCGGAACCACCGACACCGAGGCTCACAGTTTTCACGAGGAACGTCCGAGGAATTTCCGGCATTTGCCAACCAAAACACGCCGCCATTGCTAATTAATTGGGGTGTGCGAGCTGAGCTAAACTCGATTCGACTGCTCAAGCCGACTCGAGCGTTTGATTTCTCCGAGGTACTTAAAATCGAGTCGAACTGTTCGAAAAAAGTGCAAGATACTTGAAAAAATCAAACAGCTTGACTATTCGAGACCTCGTAATACTTTGATCTACTCGAAACTGAATTTTCAGCACGAACAGATCTTTAGCCTACGAGTTACTGTGCGTAACACACGTAGTTGACCGTGCAGAACGCAGGCTGTTTGACAAGAATCGCGACTTTACTATATTCGAGTAATTCGAAAAATTTCGAGGTAAACATTCATTTTCAAGTAGATCGAAGTTTTACGAGTGCTCGAATATTCGAGCCGTTTGATTTTTTCAAGTAGCTCGCATTTTTTTCGAACAGTTCGTCGATTTCAAGCAGCTCGAGGAATTCAAAGGCTTGATTCGGCTTGACAGACCGAGTAACGACTCGACTCGAAATTCGAGTACTCGCACACCCGTACTACATAATTAACCCTTCGAGGACGACGGCCGATCGTCGATTTACTTCCATTTGGGGGACGTTGCGATGATGTGGGGGATGTTATTGTATTTTGTCAGGGATTTAGACTTCTTGATATTTTTCATTACCACCGTCAGTCGCAAAAGTATTCGCCCACCCTTTGGAAGCTTTTATATAATTGGTTCAGGAGGTTTGAGTTTTCTTTGAGATGTTAGAAGAATTAATATAGCAGGCAATTTGTAGATCGAATGAATTATTCGTCAACCCTTTAAGAACGAATAACTTTTATAAAATTGGTTCAGGAGGTTCGAGTTTTTTTTTTGAGACGTTAGAAGGATTAATATAGCAGGCAATTTGTAGATCGAATGAATCATTCGTCCACCCTTCAAAAACGAATAACTTTTATAGAATTGGTTTGAACAGCTTCAGCGTTTTCGTTGAGATGTTGATAGAATTAACATATTAAGCAATTTATAGAAAGAATAAATAAAAAATTAACATTAGCCGCAATTTCGAAGGAAAGAACATTACGATTTTTAACTATAATAGAAACTTAAAATATGCTTTTAGTCTTAGTAAATTAAACATCGGTATTGTAAAATTTTTCTCATAAATCTAATATAAAATCCTAGTAGTTTTTAAATATTTCTCAGAGCCGGTACTGACGACGTTCCCGAAGGGTTAACGCGTAGTAAAAAGTATAGACTAAATCAGTATTAATTTCTCTTGTAAAACTTTTGAAGAAACCATCGACCTGTGAATTTTCTTGGGACGTCCCGTGGCGAGAAGCACGACGATTCCGGTGGGAAAATCGCAGGAAAGTGGCGGGCGCCTTGCGAAACGGTGTTGCAATAGGAAACCGGCAGCTTCTGCGTGGAAAAATTAGTAGAACGTGTGTAGTAAAACGTTGGAACGAGGGGTGAACGATGTCTCTTCATTGTTCTAGTTCGTAGAACCGGTAGAAAAATTCGGAAATAATTCTGACCCGTCCAGGAGACCCTGCCGTGTATAAAAATCGTAAACCAAACTTTTGCACTGATTCCACTCGCAATCGGGTGGGAAGCATGTCTGACTACGATCCGCCGCTTCCACTTGCCGGTGAACACCGCGATTGTCAGACTTTCAAGTTGTCCAACTCTGTTCTTGCTGGTGTAACTATTTCGTGAACATTCTCTGCAGAAAGATCGTTGAGAAAGTCGGCGATCGACTGCAACTTATATAAATATTGAAAAAAGCAAACATACAGACAACACCGTTTCAAAATGGCATGCACACCTTACGAATTCCCGAATGGTTTCGCTTATCTTATCAGCGCTCGGACGAAACGTAATCAGATTACACATCGATGACAATCGAAACGATTCGTGTGTCGCGAGCCGCGATTTCCGTAATCGTTGTTATCAACCCGGGATATTGCAGTCTGGCATTTCAATCCTCGTTGACTGTACGATGCCAGCGAACCGAAGCGTTAATGGACGGAGGGATTCGCGTCACGATCGTCACGGATGGCACCGCGTTGGAGCCGAGTCTAGATCGTGACGCGATTCCCGATCGAGCATCGATCTCGCGCGGCAACGTCTCGTCCTTTCCTCCTCGGTGTCGGGCCTGGAAACAGGGTGAACGAGGCCTCTCCTAGAAGATCCGAACGATCTACCTAAAGAGTACTGTGTGTGATCGTCGATTTAGGATCGTCGATCGAGTCGACGAAGACCTCGAGACGCGGTGAGAATGGCACGAAACGTATCGTGACACGGATCGTTCGCAAAACGACCACGCTGACTCGCGGCGAGGAGAGATGCGTGGCCGAGAATCTGACGAAACGAGCAACTTCCGGTTACCTGCAGGAGACCGCTGCCTCCTCGTCTACCGTCTCTTTGAGCCGTCAGGCTTCGCCGAAACCGAAAACCGTCAGGGTAAGCGACGTCACGAGAAAATGCGGAACAACAGCGACGGTAACATTTATTCTGTTTCGTTGTGAGCGATTAGGGGGCAAGGATTGAATGGTTCTGGATCTTCAGAAGGTCCTCGAAGGGCGAACCATATGCAAATATATGTCTTAAGGATCTCAGGATCATTAGATAACAGTTTCAATTTATATTATTATACTGCGAATCTTCATGCAAAATAAAAATTGTCTCCATTAAATGCTAGCTATAGGAGCTGAAGACATTCTTATTTAATAATCTTGTGAAACTGAAAATCACATATTGGTGTCCCCTAATTCTTCTAATCTTTCCACTGTTTCAAATTACTCCTAGCCATTTTTCTGAAAAATGCACAAAATCCGCAGTCCACGTATTATCCTGGACGATTAGGCTGTGGAGAAGGAATCTAAGTATTCCGGTAGGATCTCGAGAATGTCCTCGAAGAGCGAACCATGTGGAAAAGAAGTCCTGACCTAAGTGCAACACTAGATTTGGTCCTAGAAGTTTGGGGAACGGAGAAATCTAGGATCATTAGAGAACAGGTCCAATTTCTATTATATCAAATCTCCATTAATTGCAAACCATAGGAGCTTCTCCTTTTAATAATCTTGTAGAGTTGTAAATCGTGTATTGATGTCCCCTAATACTTCTAACCTTTCTTTTATCCTAGACGATGAGGGAGGGGGTGGAAAAGGGATGGTACTCTGACCTTGACAGGGTCCCCGAAGGGCGAACCAAGTGGAGAAAGCGTGGAGAATTGACCTAGCACAGCCAGGAGATTTCGTAGACAGGATGATGATCGTCTGATGATATCGACAGCTGATTTTGACTTGTTTGATTTTACAGATATCGGACATAGTAGTGGGCCAGGAACCGAACGTCACTGCCCGCGAGGCCTTGCTGCGATGGGCCCGAAGATCAACGGCGCGTTATCCTGGCGTGCGCGTGACCGACTTCACCGGATCCTGGAGGGACGGTCTGGCGTTCAGCGCGCTGATACACCGAAACAGGCCAGACCTGGTCGATTGGAGAGGCGCTCGCACCAGTCAACCAAGAGAGCGGCTCGACCGGGTCTTCCACGTCGCGGAGCGCGAGTATGGCGTTACGAGGCTTCTCGATCCCGAAGGTAAGGCTACATCGATCGATAAGACGTTGCTCTTTTTCTTTCCC
Source organism: Lasioglossum oenotherae (assembly GCA_028455765.1). Lineage (NCBI taxonomy): Eukaryota > Metazoa > Arthropoda > Insecta > Hymenoptera > Halictidae > Lasioglossum > Lasioglossum oenotherae. Next base: position 5,925,166 of record CM052296.1, read on the forward strand.
CTCCCGTTCGCGTTCAAGTTTCTCTCCTGTCGCCGTAAGTTTCTTTCTGGTCGCTTCCGCTCGTCGCTCGGACACCGTGACGTTATGGTTGCTCTCTTTGCCATGATAACGCCGAGCCTGTTCCATTTTCTTCTTTGGAGAACAGAGATGCGAAGGAGGATCGAAGGAGGTCTGCTCTTCCGATCCGATTCTCGGTGGGTCGAGACCGACTTGTCCCAGCGGTGTCCCAAATTCCTTCGAGTTCTCAAGTGACCCCTGTGCTTCATTAGGATGAAGATGTCACTTCGCATGGATGTCTGTGCGGAAAGTATCCGTAGTTGCAATAAAACAGTGGGAGGATCGCTGGAAGAAAGTCGTAGCTTATGGTGGACACCGTTTCTATCAACCAGGAATGATACTTCCACCCGCTATAGCGCAATGTCGGATACTTTCCGGACAGACCAAGTATTTTCAGAAGTATCGCGTGGCCCCGATTTTCAAATGTTCCCCATACCGGCGAGAGAGTTCGCTTTCACTGCACAGCGAACGTAACGATTCTAACTAATTGTAACGACTCTGTTTGATTCTGTGCAGACGTGGATACTCCTGAGCCGGACGAGAAGTCCTTGATAACGTACATCTCTTCGCTCTACGACGTGTTCCCGGAGCCGCCCGCGATCCACCCCCTGTACGACGCGGATGCTCAACGTCGCTCCGCTGAGTACCGCGAGCTAACCAGCTCTCTGCACCAATGGATCCGCGAGAAGATGAGCCTGATGCAGGAGCGCGCGTTCCCGCCGACCCTGATCGAGATGAAGAAGCTGGCGGCGGACAGCGCCAAGTTCAAGAACGAGGAAGTGCCGCCTCGCTACAGAGACAAGCAGAGACTCTCGCACATTTTCCGCGACCTGCAGAAGTACTTCGAAGCGGTCGGCGAGGTGGACATGGAGCCCGAACTGCACATCGACGTGATCGAGAAGAACTGGAACCGATTGATGATGCTGCATCAGGAGAGGGAGCAGGCGATCATCGACGAAATTAAACGGTGAGAGACGTCTCTTGGTAAATCTCTTCGATTCACTTTCTCAAGAAAGTAACTCTGTAACAATTGCGTTTGTTCTCTGTACAGACTCGAACGACTACAACGACTGGCCGAGAAGGTCCACAGAGAGATGAAGACGACCGACAACCGGCTGGAGGAGCTGGAGAGACGCGTGGAGGACGAGGCCAGACGCCTGGACCGTCTGCATCCTCTAGAGGCGAAACACGCCGGAGACCTTCTCGAGCAAGACATTCGAAACACTGAGATTCAGATACAGAACATCTTCACCGACGTGCACACCCTCACCGAGGGCAGATACAGCCAGGCGGCCGAGCTCCATAAGAGGTACGAGACAACGCGCACTGCTCTTCGACATCTGAGGAACTAGCCCTTCAATTTACTGATCGACCAATTTTCCGTTTCAGGGTGCAGAAGCTGCACCAACGATGGGTCGCTCTGCGATCCCTGCTGCACAAACGCTTGGTGCAGCCGCTGGCAACCGTGTCGTTCCCGGTAGAGGAGCGTGTCGTGACCAAACACCGTACAACCGTCCACGAGACTCGCCTAGTGGATACCAACCCCCATTTCCGAGCTCTGCACGACTGCATCGACTGGTGCAGAGCCAAGATCAAACAGCTTCAAGACGCAGACTACGGTTCCGATTTGCCCAGCGTGCAAAACGAGCTGGAGGCCCATCAGAGAGAACACAAGAACATCGAACAGTTCCATCCAAAGGTCGACAGATGCGTGCAATCCAAGAACCATTTCCACGGAGAGGAGCTGACCCTGTACAGCCAGCACCTAGCCGTTCTACAGAAACTTTACTCTGAATTACTGTCCTCCTCGAACAAGAGGCTCTCTGATCTGGACACGTTGCACGATTTCATCCAATCGGCAACCGGCGAGCTGGTCTGGCTGAGCGCCAAAGAGGAGATCGAGGTCACTCGAGACTGGAGCGACAAGAACCTGAACGTGCAGACCATCGAGCAGTACTACGAGGTACCTGTCCAATTTATTAGCTGCGCAAATTAATTCGTGGCCTTTACAATTGATCAAGCTATTGGGAATCTATTAATTACTTGTATAAGACGGAGTAAAAGTAATATGAACTTGCGAAGATCATTTTAGAGAGCAGTGTACATGTGTTTGTAAGTAATTCATGAAGGCTACGAATTTCTTTGTACACTTAACGTATGACATTCACCCTTTCGTGAATTTTTTCTGAGCGAAGAGAGACTCGTTCCTTAATGCTTCTATTCTTTTCCAAGCGTACATATGGATCTGGCTTAGAGGTAACGAAAAGACATTTTAGCTACTTTTACTAGTACTACTTTTACTACTACTACTACTACTATTAATAACCTTTTCAATCATAATTCTATGGAATGTTTTCGACTGCTAATCAAGAAACGCTTTCAGTCCCTGATGAGCGACCTGGAGAAACGGGAGATCCAGTTCTCCGCGGTGCAAGATCGCGGCGAGGCTTTGGTTCTCCAGCATCATCCAGCGGCGAAGACGATAGAAGCGTACATGTCCGCGATGCAGAGCCAATGGGCCTGGCTGTTGCAGCTGACTCTGTGTTTGGAGGTCCACTTGAAGCACGCGGCACAGAGCCAGCAGTTCTTCCGCGAGGTTCAGCAAGCGGAACAGTGGATATCGAAACGAGACGAGACGCTGAACACCATCTACTCGCAGTCCGATTTCTTCTTGGACGAGGGCGAGCGTCTTCTGAAGGGCATGCAAGAATTGCGGGAGGAGTTGAACGCGTACGGCGACCAGGTGCAGAAGCTGGTCGAACAAGCGAAGGACGTCGTGCCCATGAAGCAGCGTCGCCAGCCCGTGACCAGGCCCATGCAGGTCACCTGCGTCTGCAGTTACAAACAAGTGAACGTGAGTTGAACGCACGCTTTGTCACCGTGGCCAGTGAAGTGTGACAGGCGCTGGCACTAATAGCGCGTAGTAAACTGTCTATTGTGAAGGATGATTTGCTTCTTTGAGCACTTGTTTTAATTCCGAAGCACTTAAAGAGATAGATGATGAGATTCTATTTTTTCCGATCGTTGTCCAACGAAAAAATGCTTGTTTCAGATGTCGATCGAGAAGGGAGAGCAGTGCACCTTGTACGACAACTCCGGCCGCATCAAGTGGCGAGTGAAGAACCAGGAGGGCGTCGAGTCGCCTGTCCCAGGCGTCTGTTTCGCTCTTCAACCTCCAGACAAAGACGCCCTGGACGCTGCTGAGAGATTGCGACGCCAGTACGACCGGAGCGTCGCGCTGTGGCAGCGCAAGCAGCTGCGGCTGAGACAGAACATGATATTCGCGACCATCAAGGTAGTCAAGGGCTGGGATCTGCCGCAGTTCTTGGCCATGGGTCAGGACCAGCGCACGGCCATCAGGAAAGCGTTGAACGAGGACGCGGAGAAACTTCTATCCGAAGGGGACCCGGCGGATCCGCAACTGAGGCGACTCAAGCGTGAAATGGCTGACGTGAACAAGCTGTTCGACGAACTGGAGAAGCGCGCTAGAGCAGAAGAGGAGTCGAAGAACGCGGGTCGTATTTTCAACGAGCAGGTGTCGGCTCTGCAGCAGGCGCTCGATGAAGCAGAGAGGATCCTGAACACCCGCATAGCGGCCGCGCTACCCAGAGATCTGGACAGCCTTGAACACCTGGTCTTGCAGCACAAGGACTACGAGCAGAGCCTTCGTCGCCTGGCACCCGATCTCGACAGGGTCCAACAGACCTTCCGTGGCATCACGCTGAAGACTCCCGCGATGAGAAACAAACTGGACGCAGTCACCACCAAGTGGAATCACATCTGGAACGTCAGCAACCTGTACGTCGAACGCCTCAAGTGCATCGAGATCTTACTGTCCAGCCTCGAGGAGAACACCAACGTGATTTCGGAGTTCGAGGTGAAGCTGGCGTCATTCGACGAGTTGCCCTCCGACATCAAGAACCTGCAGAACGTGCTGGAGGATCTGCGGGTACTGCAGACCGCCATCTCGCATCAGCAGACCGCGATGGATCAGTTGAACGAGGACGCGCATAACACTAGACGCCTCGTCGAGAAGTCTAGACCAAGTCATCGTGGTCCCCACACCGATATGGACAGATTGGACGCTGAGGTGAACCGATTGAATGCTAGATGGACCAACGTCTGCGGACAGCTGGTCGACAGAGTACGCAGCGCCGAGGCTGCCTACAGCTTGGCTCAGCAGCTGGAGCACGCGTATCGCAACGAGGTCGACTTCGTTGACGAGTCGTACGGTAAACTAGAGGTGGAGAACGCGAAGGTATTGATTCTTAATTATCTACCCACACTTAGGGTGGCCCTTAAGTTCCTATGTTCCATTTCTTTTTATCTCATTCTTATAGCTAAGGGCCACCCTGATCCATACTCGTAGAAGGTTTCGATATCTACATTTTCATACGATTGATCCACAGAATCTGTTGAGCAAGGTGGTGGAGCGTGCACCAGCGATCGAGGCGGTGAACATGACGGGCGGCCGTTTGATCCGCGAGGGAAAGGTGAGATGAGACGCGACTCGTTCGCGGATTGGGTGCTCGCGAGCCTCTTAGGCAGGCTTAGCTGGCCTATCTAGGTAGCCTTAGGTAGCCTCTTAGCTTACTGTGTATGAACGCTTGCGTGAATGGGATGTTGCGTGTGTCCGTTTCCACGTCGACTAGACTAGTAGTTTGAGAACACCGCGGAGAACCGTTCGCGCGCGGTGTTCCGTATTTGATCGTGGTTCCCCGATCGCGTTCCCCCTTTATCTGTCGCGTCCCATTGTTCCGTGAAGTCCGCCCCGAGACTGCTAGTTCCTGCAAGGATGCTGATCAGCGTCGGTGATGGCCAATGGCGCCCTCCGTGGAGCCTGCTGCGATTCGAAAAAACGCTGCTATCTACAATTGTCACTGTCGCCGCTCTCTATCGTCACGTTGGACGTTCTACTGGCAAAACGGAGTCGTCTACCTTTGGGTCTTTCCTCAAGGGGCTGGTTTTCAGGATTCAACGCATCGTATGATCTTCCACGTGCCTCGACTCTGTCGGCGAGTCCTCATTGTTCTTTCCAGGGACCAAGGACGCTCTACGCTCGTTCCTCTCCGCTTTCCGGCGGCACTGTCAACGCTTGGACCGCTTGATAACGTAGTCGCTGACCCATCGCAGCGAGAACACACGCTAATACATCTCGTTGGGAGCTTGGAAGTTGGCGGTAACACGAGGAAGGAGGTCCTAATACTAAATCGTCCTACCTTGAAAGGTCCTTGGGTGTCCTTGGGTTCCTTTGTCACTCTTTCTAAGCAGCCAATGACGAACTGTGCCAACCACAGAGCTCCCAACGAGGAGGATCTACACCTTGGACCGCCTAGGATCGACGATCGAGCGATCGGTCCGCCTCCAATCCACTTCTCCCGGCTTCGACACACAACCACCGTACACGAACTCGCTTTTCCGATACACTTCTAACCGTTCCTTCGCATACTTCGCTTTTAACACGTTCGCTACCATCGTCCACGATCTTGTCGTTTACATGGAACTAATCGAATTAATTGTACACAGGCTGTTATTTAAACTCATAAAACATAACATAGTATTAAAGGAGTCCGTAAACATTTTAACGATGAGAATAAGCAGCTAAACAAATGGTGGTAGCGAACATGTTGACACGCACGGTATACCGGGTGGCCTTCGAGATGCACCTACGTCGGATGATGTCCAGGATATCTTTCCTCAAGCTTGTAGAGTTCCAGGCGAAAAAGACGGGCTTTGTACCGGTCCAGCTTGTGTCTTCCCGATCCTCTCGCGGTACACGTAACACAAGAGACGCTTGTAGGCTGACAAGGTTCGGGCTTGTAGCTTGTCCGGTATGTTCCGGGTATAGCCACTTAACCGGGAAGGCAAGCGGCTGCTTTAGAATCGCTGAGATGTCCCCGAAGATATGTTGGTCAGGGGTTCGCTGACGGTGTAGAAGGGTAGCGACGCACAGGCGAGATCTAATTGTTTTATCCTCTAACCGTAACGGGCCTAACCGAAACCCCTAGATCTATGGACAGAGGCTTCGAGCGTTCAAGGAACAGCTGGAAGAACTCTGCCCGTCGATGGACGCCTCGGTCAAGAAACCAAGGAGAGAGTTCACCTCCGCGGTCGAGGACGTCGCCAGGGATCTGGACAACCTCAACAGGAAGTACACCAACCTCGTCAATATCCTGCAGGACCGGGTCAGGCAGATGGCGGCCGCGCACCCCGAGGACGCGTCTCTGCAGGTGAGTCGATTCTTACTTTTAATCAACGTTGTAACTGCTCGACAAAAAATGACGAAAAAATTCATGAACATTTTACCTAGTAGTACATGTGACAGTGAATTATTTCAGAATTTTTGAAGTCATACATTGGGATTTAAAATTCTGTAAAAGGACATAGTCCCTTTATGCCCGTACCAGAAGTGTAGTTATACGGTGCGCACAGTTTTAACAAATGATTTCTTCTATTCTGTTCGATGGAAAATTACGAAAAAAATCATGACCATTGTAGCTAATAGCACACGTGACAGTGAATTATTTCAGAATTTTTGGTCGCAAACTCGATTTTTAAAAAATTCCAGAAACCTAGAATTTGCTGATCCGATATTGAACTTGTGAACTATCTTGGACGCAATTAGATTTTCCAATAGTTACAAGACTATAGGAGACAGGGTTCGACCTGAGGGGTTGCTCCACCCCTGCAATGAGCGCTACCTTCTCTAATATTTATCGAAGCCATTAAAACTAGAGCATGTGTCAGGGTTCATTGAGGGAATAGGATAGTTTATTTGCCGGGCGACTAACAGCTGTGGTGGTTCGTTGTTCCCGCGTCGGGATCGATCCGCGTACTCGCGCAGAGGCATCGAGGATTGACCGCGAGGGTAGGGGTGGTTGGGCGAGGAGAGGAGAAGATTAGGCGACGGCGCAGAGCGTGAGTCGTTCCAGTTGGCACTCGTCCGGGTTAGGCTCGCCGTCTCCGTGGTGCTTGGATTCTGAAAGCCGGGTCTGGTGCCGGCCGCGATTCCTGAGATTCCGAGTTGTTATTCCGGGCGAGATGCGAAAGGACCAAGGCCTCGAGTCCTCGCGGACTGGGCCCGCCATGACCGAGATCAGGATCGTGCGGAAGGTGCGAGGATTACCTCTGTCTACGAAACTAGCGTGTCGGTCTCCGGCGTTCTCCAGTGTTTCCAGACGGGTGGGGATCTCGGAGGACTCTCCCGATCGTCACGTGTACGAGACCGGTGGGAGCACGTGCGCTGCTTTAGTCATCGATTACGTTGGCCTTAATTTTATACTGGCGAGGTCGCCGGAATGTTCCACGCCGGCTAGACATCAGACCAGATCGACGCGATCGTGGCTTTCACGAGCGGAATTTACTGAATACAAACAGCCCATAATGTCGCGTATTCGAGCAGACTTTGATACTGTTGACGTGCTCAGCCTTCAAGGCAGCAAACATTTTTAAACATCGGTTGATCAGCTTTCTGTTGTTTCTGGAACGTGTGACACATTTTACCGCATCGTTCTCGGCAGGATCCGACGTAATCGCTCTTTGTTGCACTGGCTGGCGTCATCGCGAACAAAAAAACACTTCGGACAGTCGGTTGCCATTTCCTGTCTCTTTCGATAGGCCCGCAAGATCGGAATCGCTGCTGTCGGAAATTATGGAAATACTAAATAGCATTGAACGTTACAAGTGGCAATGACGGTTTCCTGCGGCGTGGTCACACGTCTCCTGATCTTTGACGCAATATTCAACGAGGCTAATTTATGACATCCTCTCAAGCGTCTACGTAACTTTCTCTTCTTCGAGCTGTCGTAGGTCTTACCTGCAAGTCTACATTTCCTTATGACTACATATATATATATATATATATATATATATATATATATATATAAAAGTAGACTGCAGAGTTTGAAACAGTGGCCCCTGGCCAATTTTCATATAAAAAATCGAACAATTGAAGTGTCGAGTCGGAGAAAATTGTTGCGGGAAAGTCCCCTGAGTGGAAAGGGTGTCCGGCGTGGGCGAGGGATCGATACGTCAAAGATCCCACTCGGGATAGCATAAATTTCTGTCGCGTTTGGTCGGCGAAGCGGCGGTTCTACGAAGCATATGGTCATCTCGATAGACTCGTGGTGTTTACGATCGTGCGCGTAATAGTCGGCAGTTTGTAGTTTCGTGAAAGCGAGCGTAGAGAACGCTGGCTCGCCGGTAACGAGTCCGCGGCGTAGCTAAAAAAAGAATCTGACTTGGTCGCTTCTCGTTTACGAGTTTACGAGGCTTCTTGCCAACTCGAGGCGAGTCAGTCGACACGCTGCATCTCGGCCCGATCGAACGCGAATGGTCGTGGTCTGCTCGCGCGACCGATCATGCTCGCGGGAGTAGTAGTGGGACACTATCGGGAGAACGTTCTTCTAATCTGTTATTGCCGTAATCGCGGCCGGCCGGTGGACTAATCATGACCGTCGACAAGAGGCTCTTCAACGTGGTAATTCTTCGAGTGCAGCTTGTTTTTCTTCGACGATGACTCATCCCACTTTGCAATCTTGCCGAAAGATATTCTGAAAAGTTCCATCTACGAACATTACGCCGTTGCATTCATTCCAGATAACGAAGATGCACGGTATTGTTCGATAATAAATCGCTGGTTCATTCTAAACTCTGCGGTAAAGTTTACGCGAGCCAGTTTGCAGTGTTCGAGGCTGTAGGGGATTTCGAGTCGAAATTAATCACTCCTCAACTGATTCATCTTCGATCTTTGACCCCTATTACCTTTTTATAGATCACACGAAGCTTTATCGATTGATCGAAAACAAAAACACAATTTCATTTCAGAAGCTCGAATAATCTTAACTTTTTATCAAATAAACAGTTGTTTATCGATTTCTTTATCGCAATTGGTTGCCACGTGTTTACAAAGTAACTTTTTAACCAACTTCGAAAAAGGAGGAGTTTAATGCACTAAAAAAATGCACCAAAAAGTATGAAATAATTTCCATTTAATTTATATGAATACACACCAACCGGTAATGCAAAATAAAAAAATGCACTAATAAGTATGAAATAATTTCCTTTTGATTTGTATGGATACACACCAACTGCTAATTAAATTGATTAAAATAAGATACTAAATACCATATTAAATACAATACAATCTTTTCGGAGTCGGCGCGAAATGGAAAATTTTCCAAATGACAGATATTGCTGATTATGATTTCATTGAAATATGATGGACTTTGATATCAGTAGGTGGGAAGAGAAGATACATGAATATGTGAAAGCATGTAGAAGAACTTAAGGATTTTCATAATTTCCTTTTAATTTTGCGACGCCTCCGAAAAGATTGTGTTGTATTTAACATTTTACTTTAATCAATTTCTTATTAACAGTTGGTGTGTATTCATACAAATCGAAAGGAAATTATTTCATATTTTTTGGTGCATTTTGTTGTTTTTATTTCCTACATAGTGCATTTTTTTTTGGTGGGTTTTTTCGAAGTCGGTTTGATATTTTTGTTCGAACAATTTTCTTGTCGGTTTATCGGGTATGGAAGAAAGTAATGATTTCTCCCTCAAATCTCAAGAAACACTGGGCAGTTTTGAAAACTACAAAGATACTTTTTCAATCTTACACTTGGAATATTTCACTTTTCTCCCCAGCTCGGGGGTTTGATTCTTCTCTCGATCAGACGCAGCGTTCGCGTGACTGGAAGGTATCGGGATGTGGGACGATTATCTAAAGTCTGAAGCTCGAAACACACCGGTGATTAGCGGCCGTTTCGCGCGGTTCTATTTCGCGGTTCCATTTAGCGGGGAAGTTTGATGACGCTTTTTAGGGGTAAGGTCAGAACCGCACGCCAAAACGTGCGCTCTGGTAGCCACTTACCAAGTTTGGGCTCTTTCCCAATTCCTCGGCGACCGTGTTAGCCGGCGTGCTCGATCTCTCTAAATGCGGACTCGCGATAATTGCCGTCTCGAGTCGTTTCGTTATCGGGGAAGAGGTCTTTTAGCATGATGAACGCGTCGATGACGAAATCGTCACTCCGAGCACACCCCCGTCCAGAAGTATCTGTCGCTGGTTTTGTAAACAGAAATGGTGCAGCTTGTTGTGCAACTTGGTTTCCTTGCTATTTGCATAATTATTCTGTGTACTTTGATGTGGGTTTTATAAACGATGGAAGTAGAGGGACTGCCGGTAAAATTGTTGATCGCGTCGAGTCCTTGTCGTTTCTCGTGGGCGTTCGATTAATTTTACTGCAGATTTGTCATTCTCTGATCTTCGAGGTTTACCTCATCGTTTACGAGCTGCTCGACGGTCAAATACCGGTTCCAGATTATTTATTTCATAATTATTTAAATTATAAAGGTATTTTTATGGGAGTTAATGGAATGCTTTTTTAATTCCAGTATACAGGGTGAGGCATCTAACGTTGCCACCTCAAATATCTTTGCTTTTTTTAAAGATACGTGAAATGTCTGAAAGACAAAGTTGAATGGTAAAATGGGGCTGATACGATACCAAAAAATTTTTGTTTTTATGTAATTTTTTTTTAGAGATTTCAAGGTCACCTTCATTTTTTAAAATGGAATGTCCTATTTTTCATACCATAGATCGATAGAGTATCAAGTTCTGAGTATAAAAGTGTTGACCTTCATATGTCCTAAAACTAACAGTTCACGAGATATGATCCAAAGAAAAAAGGAAATTGTTTCGATAATATCTGGTTAACTATCAGATTTAGGACATATGGAGGTCAATACATTTTTACTCAGAATTCGATGGTCTATCGATCCATGATACAGAAAGTAGTTGTTTCTATTAAAAAAATCAAGGTGACCTTGAAATCTCCTCTATACCTCCACCTACGTAGAAAATGTTTATGTCACAATATGCCCCCCTCTGTACCGTGCAAATTTTGTTCATAACATTCTTCCATATTGTTACAAATAACGGATATATTCAAGGTGGACATAGTTGTTGCCCTACCCTGTATACAAAACCTACACGGTATAGAGAGGGGCATATTGTGACAAACATTTCCTGCGTGGATTTTTCCAAGCTCACTATACTAGTCTCCTATAATTATTCCCATTAGCGTGCACACAATAATACGAAAGATAGGACACTACATTTTCTAATGAAAACACGTTTGAAACGTTGCAGCGGGCTCTGCAGGAGCAAAGGCCGCTCCGGACGTTCCGCACGGAGTTCAACATCTACGAGAGCAGCAGTTGCGAGGAGCGGTACACGTCGACGACGACGCACTACACGCAATCGCAGTGAGTAGACTCTGTAAACCTATGTGACAAGTGAATGTCCCGTGTGAATCCAACAAAATTCTAAATCGGATCGATTTGTAGGTACAGCCTAGAGCGTCATGAGAGGACGGAGCGCACGGAGAGGACAGAGACGATCGTCTCTGACACGTTGCGCCGCTCTGGCTCGCAGGAGGGCTCTCGGTCGGTGCACGATGGTGCGTCGACGTTGCACACGGAGCAACAACACGAGCATGAGAAGGAGAAGACGACGACGATGATCAGACGACAGGAGGAGCAGAATGAGGATAAGCGGGAGGATCGCGAGGACTCGGTGTGGTCGCGTGCTGCTAGCAGCGCGAGCGGCGTTGGAAGTAGCAGCGTGCATTTTAGCGAGATTAGGAGCGTGAAGCGAGTAGATCGTACGGAGGAGGGTGTAGGTACCGAGAACGTGATCGAGGCTAGGGGTATCGTAGATCCGAGGACGGGTAACGTGTTGACGGTGGGCGAGGCGATCAGCCTCCGGGTGTTGGACGTTAGAAGGGGTAGGATAGCGTGTTCTCGGGACGGCCGTCGGACCGTCACGATCGAGGAGGCAGCTCGCGAGAAGATGATAGACTCGCGGCTCGCGGATCGTCTTCTGGGTCCATGCGGCTTCGACGAGGAGGGACGGCCGGTGTCTCTGCTCGAGGCGATCCAGCGGGAGCTGTACGACGCGGAGAAACCGGACGGGACCGGGGACAGAGCGAAGGTAACATACTTCGGGCAGGGGCCGTCGTCGAGCGAGGCGAACGACCACGTTGATACGGTTAGCGTAGCCGATGCGATTGTCACACAAACGGGTAAGCGAGGCGGGTCCTCCGCTTCGAGGCTGGACCCGCGAACCGGTCACCTGGTCACCGAGGACGGCGAGAGGTTGTCGGTCGAGGAGGCGCACGCCAGAGGTTACCTGGCCAAGCTCGACGTCACCGTGACCGTCAAGAGGAACGCGTTGCCCCTTTCCGACGCAATATCCCAGGGCCTGGTCGACGACACCCTCGGCCGTGTTCTCGACCGCGTCACCGGCGAGAGCTACACGATCGACCAGGCCGTCGAGAAAGGCATCCTGGACCCTACCGCGAGGGAGATCGTCGACGCTAGAAACGACACGAAAGTCATCCTACCCGAGGCAATTCGTTCGGGGATTATTAATCCGAAAACTGGCAAGTACATGCACAGCTTGACCATGGAGAAACTGTCGCTGAAGGAGGCGCGCAGAAGGAAGCTGATCGCGAAGCCGATGACACTGAAAGACTGCAGGGACTCGGAGATGATCGACGAGACCGGCAGAATCACCAGTCCCGCGCACAGAACCAAGTTGACCGTCACTGAAGCTATTGAGAGAGGCGTGTTGGACGGGGATAAATTGAATTCGATAGTAGACGCGAGGACAGGGGAGGCTGTTACCCTGTCCGAGGCACTGAGCCGAGGGTTGATAGATCCGCAGAAGGCTACGTACAAGAATGCGGAGGGCGAGTTCGCTCTGGCAGAGGCTGTCGAGAAGGGACTCGTCACCTCGCTTGTGCAGAAGACGATATTCGACGTGGACGGGTTCAGGGACCCTCTGACAGGGGAGTACGTCAGTCTCAACTCTGCTCTGCTGAAGGGTCTGATCAGCTCGAAGGCTGGCGGCAGCTATATCGTTGATCCTAACACTGGAGAGACTGTCTCGTTGGCGGAGGCTGAACAGCGGGGCTACGTGAGGCCAGAAGTGTCGGAGATGTTGAACAGAGGGATAGGAATTATCGAAGAGGGTAGAGAGATCACGCTCCTGGAAGCTGTCTTCTCGGAGCTGTTGGATCCCAAAACCGGTCTATTACTAGACCCCAGGACCAAGAAGCCCGTGTCCCTGGAGAACTCGATGAAACGAGGTCTGATCTCGTCCGATGGAGCAGCGCTGCTCACAGGATTGTTGAACGTTACGGTCACCACGCAAACGGTGACAAAGGTAAGGGAGGTTTATCCTGAACACGGGGAGACAACAGAGCGAAAGGAGGGCAGTCCTTTCGCGGATGAAACGACGATGGACGACGCTCCGGATACCTTCGAGACAGCTGCGAAGAGCAACGTCCCTAAAGCTATCGGCACGACCACGACTATCATCGCGAAAGATCGAGTGATTTCTACCTCCCAGGTGAAGGGGACGACGGTGATCAACATCAGAGACAATTCGATAGATAGTGTATCATCGGACACGGAGGAGAACGTGCTGAAACCGTCCTGGTCCAGATCAAGAAAGGACACCGAATCGGATCAGAACTCGAGCTTCGATTCTTCGGTGGATACATCGGTCAAAGAAGAACGTTCCTCGGCGGAGAGGAGGGTGTTTGAGCTACCAACAGACGGATGGTCTCTGTCCGAAGCGATCGAAAGGAAGCTGTTCGACCCAACCTCGGGTCTCTTCATCATCCCCGGAACGGACAGACTCGTCTCGTTCGAGGAGTGCGTCAAACTACGAATAATAGACCCTAATTCGAGTTTCGTGATCGACCCGAACAACGGCAGGAAGGTGTCGCTGCTGAGAAGCCTGGAGAAGAACATCTTAGACTCAACCGGACACTACTCTCATCCCGAGAAGATTTCCATGAAGGAGGCGATCGAGAAAGGCTTGATCATCTTCGAGGACAAGCATACCGAGAGTGACAACACGCAGAGACTGTTGAGGATCACCAAGCTCTCCGGTGAGCCGGATAAATTGGAGCTGTCCGGTCAGGACGATCCATCGAGACCGATGGAGATCAAGATCAACGAAGCCAGCCATGCTATTCCGGACCCTGTGAGAGTCTCCAAGGCGTTGATCTACGATCCAAGCACCGCTCTAGTCATTTCTACCGAAACTGGAAGATCTACCGAGCTGTTGTCCGCGTTGTCGGAAGGCATTCTGCCGTCCGAGGTGGTGGTTGTCAAAGATCCTGTCTCTGGGAAAGATGTGGGCATAGCGGAGGCCATTGAGCGAGGTATAGTGAACGCGGAGACAGCCGAGTACAAGGTCGACGAGAACAGGAAGATGTCTCTGTTGGACGCGGCCAAGTTCGGCGTGGTTTCCGTGCTTGGCTCGCCATTGGTCCCGGTGACGACCTCGTCTCCAACAACGGAAACCGCAGGGTTAAAGATGTTCGAAGCCGAGAGAATCACTGGAGAAGAAGCGTCGTACGTCGAAGAGATACCAGGAGGTAAGCCGACCACTTCCACTTCTGTTTCCGAGCTGGACTCGGCGATAGGAACCGGGTCGATGATGGATTCCGTAATCGATTCTTCACCTACAGCTGGGACCAGCGAGGAGCACTCGGTATCGAGAACAGAGGGAGACGCCGAGGAGGACACGAAGGTGAAGAGGTCCAGTTTCGAACCGCAATTCCGAGTGACCGTTGGCAAAGCGACAGACTCGGACGGACCAGCGAAGCCTATAATACTTCAGAAGATGAGGAAGAGAGTGGTGAAGGCTAAAGAGGCGCTGGAGACTGGCTTGATCGACGCGGAAACGGCGGAGATCTTCTCGGAGAGTATGGTGGTAGCAGATGGCGCACCTGTGACTCTGTCCGCAGCGATCAAGAGCAAGAAGATCGACGCCTCGTCCGGTAAGATCGTCGATCCTCAAAGAGGAGACGTCCTCAACATCGGAGAAGCCGTCGAACGTGGAATCTTGGACCCGGAGAGCGCTAACGTCCTCGTGCCTCTAGCACAGAGCCTCTCCATCCCTGGATTGTACAAGCAGGGTCTTCTGGACCCCGAAGAGGGCAAGGTGGTTCATCCAGAGACAGGCGCGCGACTCACTTTGAAGGAAGCGATCCTCTGCGAGATCGTGGACCCTCTGTCGCAGCTGACCTGCTCGGACGGTCGCACCGACACCTTGCGAAACGCTATAGACAGCAATCTAGTCGACCCTGAGAGATCGTTGATCAGGACCAGCAATGGAGGCAGCGTCAGTTTAATGAAGGCCGTGGAGAGCAACGTCGTCTTCATGGACTCTGAGAAATGCGAGCAGCAGATCCCACCCGCTGGAATGACGTTCGCCGTGGCTCTGGAGAGAGGACTGATCGATGCGAGTGGCACTCAGATCAAACACCCGATTACAAACGAACGTCTGACTCTGGAGGAGGCCATCAAGGGCAACTTCATCATGTCCCTGCCTGGTCCCATTGCCTCCGATAGCATGGAGGTCACCAAGGCTCTGGAGGCTGGCCTAATCGACAGGGAGAAGGGAGTGTTCGTTCACCCGTCGACTGGCACTCCGTTACCCATAATTGAGGCCATCGAGTCAGGTTTATTGGTGGTCAAACCACCGACCACTGTCATTACCACCACCGCCAGCGGCGTTACCGAAACCATCACCTCTTACCACACAGTGACCACGAAGACCTTGGGAATTTTGTCCGGCTACGAGCTGGTGAACGCATCCGAAATAAGGAACATCGAGACCGGAGAGAAGATCAGTATAGAGGAAGCGAGGAGCAGAGGCATCGTCAGGGACGAGTCCGAGCGGCGGGAACAGTTCACCACCAAGGACATCAAGATGACGTTCGACGACGCGCTGAAGAACGGGCTTCTGGACGTCGCGGCTGGCACTTATACCGATCCATCGACGGGAGTTGCTATGCCTATTCAGGACGCTATCGAGAACGGTCTTCTGGAAGTTCCTACCAATAATCCGGAGACCACTGCTGCCATCGAGAAGATCGATAATATTTACGACGAGAAAGCTGGCAGATTTGTGGATCCAGAGACCAAGAAAGCTTACACGCTCGCAGAAGCGATGGAAACTGGACTGGTGGATCCTAACACCGTGGTTTACGACACCAAGTTCGCGGAGCCTGTCACAGCGAAGGAGGCAGTCGATAGAGGAATCATAGACCCTGTCACTGGGAAGATGAAGAGCTCGGAAGGCCGTGGAGGTCTCAGCTTGGCAAAGGCAGCGAAATTCGGGCTGCTAGCGGTGGTAGCTGCGCCTGTTCTCGCTGGGAAAGCGGTGTACGACGCGGTCAAAGATGCTGCTGCTAGCAAAGATGAAGGCAGACGGCCTAGTAGACCTGCGGAGCAGATTGAAACTTCATCGCGTCCGATGCCGGAGCAGAGAGCAAGCATTGGAATGGAGAAGAAATCAGCGGCTGAATCTCTGCCAGAGAAACCTGCGAAACTCTTGATCGAAGGTAAGAAGGAAGTAGAAAAGAAACAGGTAGACGAACAAGCAGTGAACACAGAGGATTCAAAGAAACAGATCGAGTCGAGAGAGCCTGAAGCACTCTCGGCGCCAGAGATTCAAGAGTCGAAAGTGGAAGAGACTTCGAAGAGTCCTGTGAAAAAGGAAACCGAACTGGAGACGCAGGCACAGAAAATAGAGGAGCTACAAACTCAGCAGAAGAGTCAGGAAGTATCCGAAGTAGATTCGACGGTACAGTTGAAGGACACAGGTTTGGAAAAGACTGTGGCTGTTCAAGATGAGAAGCTGAAGACAGTGCCAAAGACAGAGGACAACGAAAAGGAAGAAATTTCCGAGAAAGTTACAAAGATGGAGGTCCAGGACGAAGAAGAAATTCCTGAGGAAGTTGTGAAGATACAGGACCTGAACAGAGAAGGAGTAGAAACACACTCGGAAGAGGACCAGGACCAGTTCCAAGAGGAGCCTGTGAGAGGAAGAAGGTTTGTGATCGAAGTGACGCCCGATTTGACAGCCAAAGATCTAGTCGCTCGAGGAGCCTACGACCTGGAGAAGGAGAAGTTCGTGGACCCTGAGACGGGAGACATCGTCTCGTTCAACGACTTCGTGATGTATCTAGGCATGCTGGACCCAGACCGCGTGGTAGTCAAAGATCTATCCGGAGACAGGTTCGTCTCTTTACGCGAGGCAATTTCGAAGCCTCTGGTGAACAGGAACCTCGGCTACATGGTGGACCCGAAGACGGGCAAGAAGATTCCGTTCTTCGAGGCGGTGAAACTAGGTCTTATAAAGCAGACAGGTCCTCCGGAGGCTGTCTCATCGAACGGCCAAGAGTGTCTGAGCCTTCGCGAGGCAGTGGAGGAAGGTTTCCTCGATCCGGAGACCTGTGAAGTTCGAGATCCTGCTACGAATACGGTGTTGAAGCTGAACGAGGCGATAGAGGCTGGTTTGATAGACTGCGGCTCTATCTGCGTTAGAGATCCGGTGAGTGACGAGGTGCAGACTCTTCAGGAAGTGCTGGAGTCTGGCGGAAAGGTGGACGTGGAGGATGCGTTCGCCAAGGGATTGATAGCTCCAAAGTCTCGCAAGCCTATCTCGCTGGAAGCTGCCATCAGGAAGGGTTTGTACGACGAGACCAGTGGTAAGATCCTGGATACGTTGACGAGCCAGGCGATAGACGTCGAGGAGAGCGTCCGCAGAGGACTGATCGACGCGTTCATCAGCGAGTGCGAGGATACGAAAGCTGGGACGTTCCTGTCCTTGGAAGAAGCTCTGGGCGAGTCGAAGCTGCTGGATCCAAGCACCGGTCGACTACGTGACACCAAGACCGGAGAATCGCTGCCACTGACCGTGGCATTGAAGCGAGGCATCATAGCTACCACGGGATTCGTCCCTTCGTTGATCGACGCCATCGTTCAGGAGTACTATTGCCCGACGACTGGCCTGGTCGCCAATCCAACCACAGGGGAGGAGACTACGTTGAAGGAGGCTCTAGAAACCGGTTACGTCGACGGAGAAACGACAGTGGTCAGAGATGACCGCAACGACAAAGTGCTGACCTTGCAAGAGGCAGAGGAGAATCGCTTGATCGACTTGGAGAAGGGAATCCTGATCTCGCCGCACCCCATGACGCTGGACGTCGCCTACGAGAAAGGATTCATTCTTAGTACGGTGAAACCGTGGTCCCTGCAGGAAGCCCTAGCTCACCAGGCTTACGATCCCGAGAAAGGCACGTTCGAGATAGACGGGGAAAGTTACACCCTGGAGAAGGCGCTCGAGCTGAGCCTGATCGCCAGAGACAGTCCCTCTGTGAAGGACCCGAAGAACAGCGAGATCATCTCTCTCGGCGAAGCGATCAAGCAGGGTCTGATAGACCCGAAGACAGGCACAGCCGTTGATCCATCAACCAGCACTCCTTTGTCTCTCACGGATGCTCTGGACAGGGGACTGATCGTGCCAGCGAAGAGGAAGATCTCGCTTCCGGAAGCGGTGTTCAAGGGTCTCTACGAGCCTACCACGGGTCGCTTCATCGTTCCAGAGACCAGGGAGAAGCTGCCGACCGATCGCGCGATCAAGGCCGGCGTGATAGATCCCAGCACCGCCGTAGTAGTCCGCCAGGCGGACGGCAAGGCCATCACCTTCGACAAGGCCATCAAGGAGCTGATCGTAGACCCGAAGACCGGCACCGTGACCAACGAAAAGGGCCGGCGACTAGATTTCAGGGAGGCTCTGGAGCACGGGCTGCTTCTGGAGGCCAGAAGACCGATGACCTTCAGCGAGGCTATCTCCAAGGGACTCCTCGATGAACGGACGAACACGTTCCTGGATCCTCAGTCGGGTGTTTACCTGAGCCTGCTGGAGGCGATCCAGAGGAACCTGATCGACGCGGCTTCGGTCACCGTGAAGGACGGCAGGAGCGGCTTCCGGGAGAGGATCTCGCTGATGGAAGCCATCAGGACCGGTTACGTCGATGGTCAAACCGGCAAGGTGAACGTCACCGCTGATTCGGACATGTCTTTGCAGGAAGCCTATCAGGCTGACTTGATAGTAGACCACCGAGCAGCCGTGTCCCTGCAGAGAGCGATCCACCAGGGACTCTACGACGATCAGACTGGAAAGATCACGGATCCCAGCACCGGAAGATCGGTCACCCTGCACGAGGCCATGAGAAACTGTCTAGTCAGCCCCACGTTGCCCTGTTACTGGGACAAAAGAGCGGATAGGTTGCTCTCGCTAGCGGAGACCTGCAGAGCTGGTGTGATAGACAGAAGATCCGGGATGTTCAAAGAGCCCGGAGCCAATCGGTCGGTGAGCCTCAGCCTGGCTCTGCAGCTGGGTCTGATAGTCGACATCGAGACCACGGAGTTCAGTCTGCACCAAGCCATCACGATGAACATCTACGAGCCGTCCACCGGAAAATTCATGCACCCTTCGACCAACAGGAAGCTGACGCTGACGGAGGCCTGCAGGTCGGAGTTGATCGATCCTGTTGCGTCAATCGTCAGAGACGTCAGGACAGAGAAGTACACGTCGCTCGCCGACGCGATCTCGTCGGGAGTGATCGACGACACTCGAGGGACCTACAACGCGGTGCCCGAGAGACCCATCGACCTGAGGGAGGCCCTGAAGAAGGGACACATCGTGCCTTCGAAGCTGCCGCTGAGCATAGAGGAGGCCGTGGTCAGCGACCTCTATCGTAGCCAAACAGGGCTTTTCGTAGATCCTCGCAGCAACGAGGCGATCGATCTAGTCTCCGCCTTCGACACCGCTCTTCTAGATCCTGACACCACCGCTCTCAAGGACGCCACCACCGGGCAGATCACGCCGATCTCCGTAGGCATAGAGACAGGTGCCATAGACGTACCTGGTGGTCGCGTTTTAGACTCGAAAACAAGAAGAGCTTACCCTATAGACGTGGCCCTCGAACGAGGGCTTCTAGTCACCCTGGAGAAACCACTGACGCATCAGCCGAGACGAAGCTTGACTCGCAAGGACGAGCCTAAGCGCGAGTACACGCTGCAGGAGGCCATCGAGAACCGTCTTGTCGACCCCGAAGTAGCTGTAACAAGGGACCCGAAGACCGGTCGATTCGCTACCGTGAACAACGCGTTGGCAGACGGCGTCCTAGACCCTAACAGCAAAGGAATCATCGAGTCAGGCTCGCCTAAGACTGCTGACGGGAAGCTTGCCCCGCGATTCGTCCGGTTCGGCGACGTCGACGTGTTCTTGGTAAGACCTATGACCTTCGAGGAAGCCCTAGAGAACGGTTCTCTGTCCGCGGAGACTGGGAAAATGACCGATCCGAAGACCAACGAGCCGGTCACGCTCAAGGAGGCCGTCAGCCTCGGGATCGTCGACTCCGACTCGGCGTTGATCAAAGATACGAAGAAGAAGAAGCTGGTGAAGCTGGCAGAGGCTATCAGAAAAGGACTGATGGACGCCGAGAAAGGCAACGTACTGGAAACCATGAGCTCGAGACTATACCCATTGGCCAGAGCTCTAGATGAAGAGCTATTGATCACCCCGAAACGAGGACTCTCCTTCATCGAGACCCTGCAATTCGGATTGTACGACCCGTTGTCCGGTACCTTCGAAGACCCGTTCCGCGTCGCGTCCGCCCTTGATCGTAAACCAGCCGTGCTGCGAGAAGCGATCGAAGCCGGATCAATCGATCCGTCCAGCACCGTGATCAAAGAACCCGGGACCGGTAGAGTCGTTAGCTTGTTAGAGGCAATTAGCACCGGCATAGTAGACCCCGTAGAGGGCAGGCTTTGCGGAGACCCATCGGGAAAGAGGCTTGACTTCGCGAAAGCCCTGGACCAGGGTTATATTCTCACCGCAGAAGCTAGGGTAAGTGGCACTCTTTCTTTCCTCTTCTTCTTTCTCTTCTTCTTCTTCTTTCCTATTCTCTCTGTCTCTGTCTCTTGCACTCCGTCGTTCTGTACGACGCTTACTAGATTGGTGCACATGAAATGTTTCCCCTTTTTGAGTTTTTGCCGCTCGGCGACCCCTCTGTACGCTGATAGGAAATTAGTTGTGGTAGCATGATTACTAGACTGCGGATCTTTATGCATTTATGAAAAAATTTTGGTTGGGTGAAATATAAAACATACTCTTACGTATAAAACAGTAAGAGATTAGAAAAATTTCAGTACAGTGTTATATTGTTTTTAATGTAACAAAGTCATGGGGAGGGGGGTAAAATCAAATTTCGGTTAGTAAAATCAGTTAATGGTAGCATGATTACTATAATGCAGATCTTTATGCATTTATAAAAAATTGGTTGGGTGAAATATAAAACATTAAGAGATCAGAAAAATTTCAGAACATTGTAAAATAAATGTTTGTTTTACTTCTACTTTCGACGATCAATGCAGAACATTTTTATTTTGCATCAGGATCCGCAGTCATGGTGTTGTTACTTTCGACGTACTGAAATGATCAAGGAAAACATTTTTATCTTACAGCAAATGCAGAAAATTTTTATTTTGTACATCTATATTTTATGCAGTTCTATAAGATACAATTCTTGAGGATTAATTCGGAAGGAGTTACAAGTTTCTTGATTGTATTACGGTGGAAATTGAATTTGACATTTTTGAGGTTATATTTTACAGCACCATCAGTGTAAAAAAGTGTACATAACAATCGCGTTGATTAGCAACGAAAGAAATTAAAATAAAAATTGAACACCTATCTAAAAACTTTAGATACAACCTTGAAGATCATTTTTGACTAGCCGAACAGTTTTGCAAATAAATATTCGGTTAAAACAGAGGGGCGCAGAGCGCGAAGGGAGTAGTACCCCGTGACTCTCCACGTTTTTGATTTTTTTTTTTGGAACAGCTTGTTGGACTGACCTGTAGAAAAGAGCGATCAACAATTAACATTATTTTTTCTAGACCAGTAGTTTAGATTCTCCATCATTGAAGTAGCACGTGCATTGAAAATCGATCGTTTACGCTCTTCGAGATCGCGTAGAAGTAACAGAAAAAAATCGTGCACGACGTCCTCATTTCGTGAGCACCAACCCCATAAGCCGTCTCCCTCGATTTATCTCTACGTTCTACCGACACGTTTCATTTCCTCTTTATTCTCACCGACTGATTCTCTAATCCTTCATTTTTCTCTTCTAATGTTAACCGCTTGCCAAAGGTTATGGATCGTTACGTATTGTACGCTTACCGATGCATCTTGTCGCCTATCGCTCTACGTGTGCGACGATAGCCGACGAAAATAGTGTCCTCCGCGACTGTCTCTGTCACTACCGAGCCAAGCTTGCCGGTAGCCTGTCAGCCGGCGCTACAGATCGTTGCCAAAACAAAAATACACGTCAACAATGTGTCATCGTCATCATCATCGTCGGCGTCTCGGGATATATGCATGGGGACACCGTGGACGCGTTCTACATACCTCTCTAACGTCGCGTTTGCAGAATCAAAACGCTGGGGTCAGAAAGATCGGGCAGGATCCAGATGGATCTCTCTCGATCCCTCCGGACCACCCTCTTCATTCTATGTATAGTTACGCACATAATTCATCACACACACTTTGAATCAGAATAACTTTTTATGAACGGACCAAACGACTTTAATTTCTCTGTAAGGCTAGAAGGATCAGTTTAGTAAATGACGTCTATTAAATATGTCGGAAAACTTTTTTGCTGCGCCAATAACGACAATTTAAAAGATGTGTTTTGTAAACTCGTATACATTATATGCATTCTGAAAATTTCATTGAAACTGGTTAATTGAAAATCCTGAAAAACTGCGATTTTTACCATCTTTGATTGTTCATAATTCGTAGACCAATTAACCAATTTCTATGATATTTTCAGAACGTATACAATTTATACGAGTTTATAAAATCATCTTTGAATTTTTCGTTATTGGCTCAGATCAGAAAGTTGTAAAATTCAATTTTTACTATTGTTTTAAACAATTCCGACCAAACGCATTTTTTGGCTGTTCTTTACTTTACCGAACTCAATATTTGTGTCTTTTTTCTATAAATTATGATGTAATCCCGAGGCGGCTGCGGATCGAAGTTTCGGTGCTGTAGGATCAATGGTTCAGGAGTTATGCTTGCTTAAAGTTGAGCATTTTTCAGTGTTTTTGACAGGTAAGGGTAGTGTCGCGCGCCGCTGATCGAGCAGAGCCATTAGCTGGTAGTTGGTTGGTGATTAGGTAAAGGTAAGCGGCTCGTGGTCATCACTGCAACCCAATATGGCGGCGCCCTTACCTGTCAAAAACACTGCAGATTGCTCAACTTTAAACAAGCATAACTCCTAAACCATTGATCCTTTCGGATCGAAACTTCGATCTGCAGTCGCCCCGGGTACAAATCTACTGGATTACACACCAAATACATCATAATTTATAGGAGAAAGGCACAAATTTACTAGACGTCATTTACTAAACTAATTCTTCTAGCCTCACAGACCAGCCTTACGTCCATACACAAAAAAGTTATTCTGATTTAAAGCGTGTGTGATTAATTATGTGGGAAACTCTGTAAACACATCTCTCAACTTCTCTCCCGATCGCTCTCACTTATCATTCGCGCCTTATTCACACGTTCTCGCCTGGCTGCGTAACCGGGGGCTAATACTTCTCATTAACGACTGTCACTAATCACCGGGTCATCGACCGAGAGGAGAAACCCGTGACCGACCGTTCGCTCGCTGACAACTCGCTGACTACTACGGTTCACTAAACAAAAATAAAACAAATAAACCGTTTAAACCACGTTTGTCGCCTGATCGCATCGGCAATGCTAACTCGATCATATAGTGTTAATAACGTTTGTTGTAATCTGCACGTTGCCTCGACGAGTTCCGTGCTCTCCTTTCGTTCATTGTGTATCTTGTTCACGAAGTTTCGAGTCTTTCGAAAGCGGAGCACGGAAGAAGGAGATAATGTATTAACGCGTATCGCGAGTCGACTGCGTTTCGTCGTTCAGATGCTCTTTGATTGACCTTGGCCGACCTTGAATTGATTTCTAGCGCGATCGCAGTCTATTCGCGATGGTCTATGTACCACGGGTGTAACGATTTCCATCGAATCGACAGCGACTAGTCGTGGCCACGTGTTTACGCTTCCGGGCTGCCATAATCGACACCATCGACCAGTCACACGAAAACTCACCCCCCGTACATCGCCACCAGGTCGTCGCACTGTTACAGTATTCATTCGCCTCTTGAAACGCTTCCGAGCATTCTCTACTCTAAACAATCGCTACGAACAATCGAACAATGCTTTCAGGATAGATTTCCATACGAAATCATCGTGGAAACGACGTTTTGAATTTAGTACACAAGTTTCAATCTCTACTCCATTTCAAGATTTCAGTTCTTTCCGTCGATTGTTTAAAGCAAAGACTCCTCGGAATTGTTCGGATCGGAATCTCCGTACTGTAACAGTTCGAACAATTTGCTCGTCACACATCTCTCGAGCCATTCGAACCTCACGAGATGCATTTCGCCATGTTTGTTTTTGTCACTGAAAGTTTTCTCATTTTTTTGCAGGTATTATTCCCCTCTAGATCCTCGTTTCGTTCGTTCTAGCGCCAGAGTTTTCTAGGAATTCTCGGAGCAACCCCCCCGCAAAACGCGTGATCCACAATACCAACATCCCTCTCGTCCGCACATTCTTGATTATATCACGTTACTCAACAAACCCCGTGTGTAATCTCGTCATACTCGGTTCACCGTTGTCCGATCAGTCTCGCTCCATCAAAGCTGTGTTGTCGAGAGAGAGAGTATCCGCGTATCTCTTGGTTTTTCTTTTCAGTAATTGTATACCTATGCTTGCAGAAACAAAACGCGTCTAAATTGACGAGAACGCGGCTTCCGTTCTGTTCCATCGTTCGCTTGCCGACTGCATATACGAACAAAACCACGTACGGGACGAGTATGCAGTCCGATTACTCGCTGCCAGATCAATCAGACCTATTTTGGGCTCTTCTAAAACTGTGTTTTGTTGTTCTTGTTTTTGTATTTTTATTTTAACTGATTACACGCGCACTTGTCTGCGTACACGCACGTGCGAATGCGGACTGCGGATCTTCGTGCGAAATCAAAATTCTCCCATAATGTTGGACAGTTGAAAATGGAATTGAATGATAGATGCATAAAATCCGCAGTCTAGCAATATACAAAATTGTCCGAAAATTCCTTCAACATTGAAAATAGGAGGTTCCTGAGATTATTTGAAGCAACATTTTCCTTTGCAGAAATGTTATCCGCGGCTTTGTTTAGCAGTTATTAACGAAAAACACGGACCAATCAGAGCGCGACTTAGACGCGTGTTGGCACAGTCGTGTTTTTCGTTAATAACTCCAAAACAAAGCCGCGGATGACATTTCTGCAAAGGAAAATATCGCTTCAAATGACGTCAGGAACCTCTCGTTTCTGGCTGTTGAAGGAATTTTGTATACACAGGGTGTTCACGCTATTACCAGTCAGCGTTTCTCTCGCGAATAATAAATACTAGAAAAAAATTCGTTTTTGTTCTCTTCAGAAATGAAGATGCATGGAATGCTACTTTTCAAATTATACAATGAATTGTTCGCAAGAAAAACACCGGCTAGAGTAACAACGCGACCACCCGGTATATCGCACCGCTACATACGCACACAAGTGCCGTACTGTTGCGTTCTACACGTTCCAAAAGTGTGTGTATGTGTTTTGCATGCGTGAGATACATTTATAAGCTTACCATTGTTGCCCCCCGCCCCTTACATTTATGCGACTCTTGTATTTTGTTAATAATCGTAATTTGCAGATCAGCCGACCCGTCGGTAAGGGGTCGGTGTCATTTCTTCCATTTCGACTATGTTCTAGGAGAGCACGTTAGATATTAAGTCCTGATATATATATATATATCGTTCGATCATCGCGCGTTCCTTTGGTGGAAGCGATAACCGGTATCAATCAACTGTTCTCTGTTGCAAATGATAGCAAGCGGTCGAGGAGAAGTACAAACTGTGCGACGAGACTTCCTCGAAGCTGTTACAATGGATTGCCGAGGTTGAGGACAAGCTTGCCAGCCAGGACAACGTCAAGGAGGACGTTGACCAACTGCGAGCGCAGATCAACGCGATGAAGGTTTGCGAGAACACTCTGTTCATGATAGACAACCCTCGTCAACCCACTAAACATGTTAAGAAAGAAAATAAATTTCTATCTCAGTTCAGTTTGTTGCAACTCAGGTTAAGCCCACATTATGATAAAAATTGCACAAAATCCAAATAAAATAATAAATTCGATTCTGTAATTTTTATACAGGGTGAGTCACCTAACGTTGCCACCTCAAATATTTTTGTTGTTTTTAAAGATACGTCAAATGTCTGAAGGACAAAGTTGAATGGTGAAATGGGGCTCATACGATACCAAAAAATGTTTGTTTTTATGTTATTTTTTTGGAGATGTGAAGGTCACCTTAATTTTTTAAATACATCAATCGATGCAGCTGGACATTCGTTATAAAAAAGTACTAACCTATGTATGTCGAAAAGTTAGTAGTTCAGGAGATATTTCAATTTAAATAACTCTAAAACACCATTGAAATGAGAAAGGAGGAGAGTCTTCTTAAAGTTGACATTTGGGGGATGTTCTTTTGTTCATCGGGTAATTTGACAACGATCACGCTTTTTCAGGAGATCAAGGATGATTTGGAGGCCCACGCCAGACCAGTTTCTTCCTGCTTGGATCAGATTCGCCAGGTGGTGCTGACCGGTGGCAACGTGTTGTCCAGCGAGGAGGTGTCCACTTTGGAGAAGAACGGTCGGTCGCTGAAGACCAGGTTCGACAGAGCCACGGACCGTACCGAGAGGATGGTCAGACGTCTGATGGCTGCCAGGGACGAGCTGGTCAAATTCAAGTGAGCGTCGTTCCTTATTATCAGACTGCGGATCTTTATGCAAAATAAAAATGTTTTGCATTGATTGTGGGAAGCAGGAACAACATAAGAATTGATTTCATACCTCAACTACTTCGTTGTATTAAAATCAACAATACAACATTGTTGAAATGTTTCATTTTTTTACTGTTTTATATGCTGTTTTAAATGCATAAAGATCCGCAGTCTACTTATTACTATTTTAAATTGAAGCCAGACATGCTTCTAACACCGATTCTTCCAGGAACGAGCTGTCGACGTTCTCGCACTGGCTGGACAACGCCAGGCGAGTCCTGGAGGAGAAAGAACACTCATTGTCCGACTTGAACAGACTGAGCAGCAGTACCGACGCCACGAGAGACTTCATCAGCGACGTGATCGCTCACCAGGCCGACCTTCGATTCATCACGATGGCCGCGCAGAAGTTCGTCGACGAGAGCAAAGAGTTCTTGCACGTACTCAACGAATTCCGCACCAGTTTGCCTCAGAGGCTGCCTCACAAGGAGCCGTTCTCCAGCCAGGACTCTCCCGTGCGCGGCGAGGTGTCGATCGTCACTGCCCAATACAAAGATCTATTGTCCAGAGCGAATCTACTGTCGGACAGGCTCTCCGGAGTCGGTGGAAGACAGAGGGACTACCGCGAGTCCTTGGAGAAAGCCAGAAGGTGGCTAAAAGAAGTCGAACCGAAGGTACACAGAGTGATTTCCGAGGCTATCGCCGCCGAGCCGAAACAAGTCGAAGAACAGCTGAGCAAAGCCAAGGCGTTGAACAACGAGATGTTGGCTAACGAACGGTTGGTGGAGAACGTCAAGGTTACCGTGGACGCTTTACTGAGGTCACTGGACGGGCAGCTGACGCCGAAAGAAGTTGACGAGCTGGAGGAACCTGCCAGAGCTCTGGAGGACAAGTACAGACAGTTGACCAACGCGATCGCAGAGAAGTGTCAGGAGCTGGACGCGGCTCTGGTGCGCAGCCAGGGCGTGCAGGATGCGCTGGATAGTCTGGTGCAGTGGTTGAACAGCATCGAGAGCCAATTCAAGCAAGTATCTCGAAGCGCAGTTAATTAATGTAACACGGAGGATGAATAAACGAATGGTTATTCTTTGCAGGAACATCCAGCGACCAGCGAGCTTGCAGAAAGAGCGGCTCGAGGAGCAGCAGAGGGACCAGCGACTGCTTCAAGCCGACCTGGACAGTCATCGTCTGAGCGTGGAAGCTGTGGCGACAAGCGCGAGAGATCTCCTAACGAACTCCAGCAACGCAAAGATCGCGAAACACATCGAGGGCAAGCTGAAGGACGTACAAGGTAGATTCGAGAAGCTGATGGACAAATCGTTGCGCAGAGGAGAATTCCTCGACGAGATCGCGCAAGCCCTTGGCGACTTCCTCGTGGAGACGACGAAGTTCGACAGTTGGTACGCGCACATGATCGAAGCCCTCGAGTCGAGGGATCTGAGCAAGCTGGACGTCGCCGAATACGAGACCAAGATGGCGAATTTGATGGACAAACGGGAAGACCAGCGAGCTAGTTTCGAGGACCTGATCCGCAACGGGAAGACCCTGATCTCGAAGAAGGACGTGACAGACGTTGCGGCGATCAGAGATAAGATCAAGGCACTGGAGACGCAGTGGAAGGAGGTGAACAACTTGATCGACGAGAAACAACGTCTCAGCAAGTCCAGAGCCGAGCAGTTGTCCGCCTACGAGAAGCTGAGAGATCAGGTGATCGATTGGCTGACTAGAACCGAGAACAAGGTCCAGGTACTGGAACCTGTGGCCGTCGACTTGGACAAGCTGAAGAGACAGGTTGACGAGCTGAAACCCATTCAGAAGGAGTACCGCGATTACGGCAACACCGTCGACAAGGTCAACGACCTCGGCATCGCCTACGACGGCTTGCTAAAAGAGCGAACCGAGAGCCCTACTCGCAGACGCGGTAGCACCAGCCCTACAAAGAGGCCAGGTACGTTTCGGTCGCTTCTGTGGGCCCTGGAACCGTGTACTCATCATCTTGCGTACCCTCATCGCTTGGTAGTCTTAACATTTTGAGCCTGGCGCATCGTATCGGCACGCTTTCACTCGACCACCATGATTTTGCGCACGTGTTCATTTTTCCTTGATTTATCCTCCGCGTAAATCCAGGCTCAAAGTTGTTAACCTTTCCATACATCATACAACATCCTCACGGTCATTTCTAGCATATCACTGTCATCGTTCGGTCAACACACATACACCATATTTTTTTTTGTAGTACGCCGAATGTCACAAGACGGTCGCTCACCATCTCCCGCTAAATTGTATGCTGCTCAAAGTCCGGTCTCCCCAGGTGGTAGCAGCGGGTTCAGTAGCCGCCGCTCCAGCCAAGATGGTTTCCATCTGGAGGACCTGTCGCCAGTCCAGCAACAACTCTCCGAGATCAACAACAGGTACGGACTGCTGGGAGTTCGTTTATCCGACCGGCAAACCGAGCTGGACAACGTGAGGGAGGAGCTGCGAAGGCACGTGGACAACCTGAAGACCCTGTCTCAGTTCTTGGAGAAGGTGAGCATCATATCCTTCGCTTTAAAGGTACCTTGTATTCATAACAACGTGTTTCCGTTCAGATCAAGCGTCAAATACCGAAAGAGAGTATGCCAAGCACCAAAGAAGAAGCGGACAAGACGGCCAAGCAGATCAAGATCGTGATCGAGGAGATGTACGAGAAGCAATCGCTGCTGGACACCACGAGAACTCAGGTTCGCGACCTGGTGAGGCGCAAGAAAGGCGCGGACGGTGTGGACAGGTTGAACGACGAGATGGAGGACGTGACCAGTAGATGGAGATCGTTCAGCGAGCGTTGCAAGGACAGGATCAAGTTCCTGGACGACGTGAAGGACTTCTACGACACGTCGGAGGGCCTGGTTTCCTGGCTAGGGTCGAAGGAGAGGATGTTAGGCGCGCTTGGACCTATCTCCGCCGATCCTAGAATGGTCGCCAGTCAAGTTCAGCAGGTGCAAGTCCTGCGAGAGGAATTCCGCACCCAGCAGCCTCAGTTGGACCATCTGGTGCAGGTCTTCGAGAACATCCTCGCTGTACTCGGCACGGATTCGGCTGACGGCCAGAGAATCAGCGCAAAATTGAAGTCGATCCTTGACAAGTGGTCCGATCAGTTGCACAGGCTGGATGAGAGGGCTCAGAGCTTGGGAGATGCTGTGGACACCAGCAGAGAGTTCGATGCAAGCTTGAATCGCTTGCGCGACGCCCTGCAAGGCATCTCCGATAACTTGGATGATCTGACGCTGGAGAAAGACCCTGAAGATCAGCTAAGGAAGATCGAGAACCTGGAAAGACAACTGGAAGGACAGAGGCCGCTCTTGGCTGACGCCGAAGCGGCTGGAGAACAGCTCTGCGAGGTGCTCAGCGATCCAGCGTCGAAATCCGAGATCCATGGAAAATTGGCCGCCGTTGGTAAAATGTATAACAACCTGCAGAAGAAGCTGGATCACAAGAAGGCCGAGATCGAGGGCAACCTCAGAGACGGAAGACAGTTCGAGGCCTCTTGCACGAAGACGTTGGGCTGGCTCGCCGATGAACTTGGAAACATGTCCGAGAAGCTGTTGGTGTCCGCTGACAGGGATATCTTGCAGCAACAACTCGACCACCACGAGGTAAGTGAATTCAAAATAATTATGCTTTGTCTACGTTACACAGTGAGCTTGATGTTCCGCGTTTTCTTTGTTCAGCCTATATACAGGAACGTGATGGGCAAGGAGCACGAAGTGATCATGCTGTTGAACAAGGGCCGTGACATGGTGACTCGATCTCAGAAGGTCGAGAATCGCTCTCTGCAGCGCGACTTGGACAAGATGCAGTCGCAGTGGGACCGCCTGAAGAAGGACATCGTCGACAGGCACACGAAGCTGCAGACCTGCGCGGAACACTGCAAGAAATACTACAAAGCGCAAGACGCGTTCCTGCCCTGGCTCAGACAGGCGGAGGATCGATTGGAGTGCTTGAAGCCAGCGTCCTTCAAGCGTAAAGACATCGAGAAGCAACTGAAGGAGCTCTCGTCGTTCAGGAACGAGGTCTGGAAACACTCCGGCGAGTTCGAGAACAACAAGACGCTCGGGGAAACGTTCCTTGGAGCTTGCGACATCGACAAACAGAATGTCAAGAACGAGCTCGGTGCCATGAAGACCAGATGGGACAAGTTAAACAATGGTAAGCATCATCTCCACGAGCTTGAATAATCTTGCAGCACTTTTAGTGACTTCTACTACTGAATGATCAATGTCTTCAGATCTACTGACGAGGACGCAGTCTCTGGAGGACACTGCGCGACACTTGATGGACTTCAACGAAAATCTGCGGGACCTGCGACACGGTTTGCAGCGCTGCGAGGACAAGCTGGCGTCTCACGACGCTCTTGGAGGTGCGGCCAAGGACCCGAAGCTTCTCGATAGGATAAAGGTAAGCGAGATTGTCTTCCTCTTGTCAGGGGTGAATTGTTCCGATATTTGAACGACTCCGTTTCCGCTTCAGAGTTTACGAGAAGAGACGACGAATCTGAAGAAACCGCTGCAATGCGTGAAGCAGCAGGCGAACGACTTAGCGAACAAGGCTGGAGAGCAGGGCGTCGACGCGTCGCATTTGCTGGATGAGGTGGACAATCTGACGGACAGGATAAACGACCTGCAGTCGAAGCTAGACGACAGGTGCAACGAGCTGCAGAGCGCCGCGACGGCTGTCGCGCAGTTCAATGACCACGTCAAGTCAATCAGCAATCAAGTCTCTAGCCTGGAGAAGGAGTTGGACTCGATGAAGGCGCCTGGAAGAGAAATCAAGATCGTGAGGATCCAAATAGAAGAGACGAGCAAGGTGATCACCAGGGTAAACAGGCTGTACGAAGAGGTCAGCGATCTGGAGAACCTTGGAGAACGGTTGGTGGATTATGGATTCGCTGCAGACGCCGTGGCAACGAGGGAACAGGTTGCTGGGTTGAAGAGACAGGTCGGAAAATTGGACGATCGTTCCCGAGATCGCCACGACGAGCTGACCGCGACTTTGGACAAGCTGCAGGAATTCTATCAGTCGCATTCGAACGTGATCACCGAGATCGACGAGGCGAACGATCACTTCAGAAGGTTCAAGCCCGTAGGATCTGAGGTGGAGTCGATCAAGGCGCAGCAGGAGGACTTCAGGTTACTCAAGATAAACAAGATAGAACCGCTGGCCCGCGCCGTCGAGGACTGCAACGCCCTCGGCCAGGCGTTGATCCAGACCGCCGGACGAGACGTGAACACCAGCAACATTGAGAAGGACGTCGACAAGATGAACGAGAGATGGAACGATCTGAAGGACAGGATGAACGAACGGGACAGGAGATTGGACGTGGGTCTACTCCAGTCCGGAAAGTTCCAGGAGGCGTTGGACGGTCTGGAGAAATGGCTGACGGATACCGAAGAGATGGTATCGAACCAGAAGCCGCCGTCGTCGGACTACAAGGTGGTGAAGGCGCAGCTGCAGGAGCAGAAGTTCCTGAAGAAGATGCTGATGGACCGACAGAACTCGATGTCGTCTCTGTACAACATGGGTCAAGAAGTTGCCGCCGGTGCCGATCCGAAGGAGAGGAAGATGATCGAGAAACAGTTGAACGAGCTCGTAGGAAGGTTCGATAACTTGACCGAGAGTGCTGCCGAAAGGATGGACGCCCTGGAACAGGCGATGGGAGTGGCGAAACAGTTCCAGGACAAGCTGGTGCCTCTGGCTATCTGGCTGGACAAGACCGAGAAACGTGTCAGAGACATGGAGTTGGTTCCAACGGACGAGGAGAAGATTCAACAACGAGTCGCGGAGCACGACGCCCTCCACGAAGACATTCTGTCGAGAAAACCGGACTTCAGCGAGCTCACGGAGATCGCCAGCCAGCTGATGGCTCTCGTGGGCGAGGACGAAGCCGCCGCTCTAGCCGACAAACTGCAGGACGCTGCCGACAGGTACGCCGCGCTCGTAGAACGATCAGAGGCGCTTGGAGCGTTGTTGCAGAGGTCGAGACAAGGTCTGAGACACCTGGTGCTCAGCTACCAAGAGCTCCAGGCATGGATGGAGGGCATGGAGATCAGACTGTCGAAATACCGCGTCCTTGCAGTGCACACCGAGAAGCTTCTTCAACAAATGGAGGACTTGGCCGACCTCACCGAAGAGGTTTCCACGCGGCAAACCGAGGTGGACAGTACCACGGACGCTGGATTGGAGTTGATGAAGCACATCTCCAGCGACGAGGCTCTGCAGCTGAAGGACAAGCTGGACTCTCTACAACGACGATTCAACGACCTCGTCAGCCGAGGCTCCGACCTCCTCAAGCACGCCCAGGAGTCGCTACCACTGGTCCAACAGTTCCACGACAACCACAATCGTCTGATGGACTGGATGCAGGCTGCGGAGTCCGCTCTGCAATCCGCGGAACCTCGCGAGGACGAGATCGTCAGACTGGAGATGGAGATCTCCGAGTACAGACCGGTCCTGGACAAGATCAACGCGGTCGGACCGCAATTGTCGCAGCTGTCACCTGGCGAGGGAGCAGCCACCATTGAAGGTCTGGTCACGAGAGACAACAGGAGGTTCGACGCTATCGCGGAACAGATCCAACGAAAGGCGGAGAGGATCCAGCTGAGCAAGCAGAGGTCGTTGGAAGTGATCGGAGACATCGACGATCTCTTGGAATGGTTCCGCGAGGTGGACAACCAGCTGAGGGAGGCTGAGCCGCCAAGCAGCGAGCCCGAGATCATCCGAGTACAGCTGAAGGAACACAAAGCCTTGAACGATGACATCTCCAGCCAGAAGGGCCGCGTCAGAGACGTAATCTCCACGGCGAAGAAGGTGATCCGTGAGAACGGCCAGCACGAGGACACTTCGATCATCAGGGAGAAGATGGAGGACCTCAGAGAGACCATGGAGATCGTGTCGGGTCTGTCCGCGGACAGACTAGGAGCTCTCGAGCAAGCTTTGCCGTTAGCAGAACATCTACGCGACACTCACATCGGTCTGGTCAGCTGGCTGGAGGAGGCAGAACATCAGGTAACCATGCTGCCTATGCCAGCGTTGAGGCCCGACCTCATAGCAGCGCAGCAGGACAAGAACGAGATGTTGATGCAGAGCATCAACGAGCACAAACCGCTCGTCGAGAAGCTAATCAAGACTGGCGAGGCTCTGATCAAGCTCTGCAACGAGGAGGAGGGTATTAAGATACAGGACATCTTGGAGGCGGATACTGCGAGGTACGCGGCCCTGAGAGCCGAGCTTCGGAGCAGACAGCAGACCCTGGAGCAGGCGTTGCAGGAGTCCTCTCAGTTCTCAGACAAACTTGAAGGAATGTTGCGAGCATTGTCGTCTACAGCTGACCAGGTGAACGGAGCTGAACCGATCAGCGCCCATCCTGGTCGCCTGCGCGATCAGATGGAGGAGAACACTGCCCTGGTCGACGAGCTCGCTCAGAGATCGGAAGCCTACGCTGCTGTCAGAAGAGCCGCCGACGATGTGATCAGCAAGGCGGGTAACCGAGCTGATCCAGCCGTGAAGGACATCAAAAGGAAGCTGGAGAAGCTGAACAAACTATGGAGTGACGTGCAGAGAGCAACCACCGATCGAGGTCATACCTTGGACGATGCTCTAGCGATCGCGGAGAAGTTCTGGTCAGAGTTGAACGGCGTGATGTCTACCCTGAGGGAGCTGCAAGATGCTCTCTCCGGCCAGGCACCGCCTGCAGCTCAGCCAGGAGCGATCCAACAGCAACAGGTTGCTCTGCAGGAGATCAGACACGAGATTGATCAGACGAAACCAGACGTGGAGCAGGTCCGCGCTTCGGGACACGAGTTGATGGGTCTCTGTGGCGAGCCGGACAAACCGGAAGTCAGGAAACACATCGAGGATCTGGATCAGGCCTGGGACAACGTCACTGCTCTGTACGCCAGGCGGGAGGAGAACCTAATCGACGCTATGGAGAAGGCGATGGAGTTCCACGAAACTCTGCAGAATCTCCTCGAATTCCTCGAGGAGGCTGAGGAGAAGTTCGCCAGGATGGGACCGTTGGGCAGCGACATCGACGAAGTTAAGAAACAGATCAAACAGTTGGCCAATTTCAAGGCTGAAGTAGACCCGCACATGGTCAAGGTCGAAGCGCTGAACAGGTAACCAACCACGGTTCCATAGCTGTAGAAATCCGAGTCTTGTTGCGTCTGTTCGATCCGCCCTGACTGAATCGTTGCGCTAACTGAAAACGTGTTTCACTCGCGTGCCCTATTCTTGTACTTGTCTTCCGCCAGCGACGCCGTGCCCGTGGACCGGAAACGCCGGCTGTAAGGACAAGCTTGACGTCTTGGAGGATGATCTTAGACGTTCTTCAAGGGGAACATCTATCCCTCTATGCGAAACTTGTCCGTACAGCCGGACCTCCACAGAAATCCCTTGGCATCTCTGTTTCCCTACAAATGCGACCTTCGTTTGCGCGATCTTCGTTTGTACCGATAACAATGCCCAAGACACCAGCGAGATTCTAATCCGAACTTTTGTTGTTTCCGCGCCGGTTGCTGAACGCATAGGAGTCTGACCAGGCAAGTCAACCCTCTCTCTCTGTTGTTGCTGTAGTTAGAGCATGGCTTACATTTATTCTTCGATCGTCCGGAGTACGTAATACCATCCTCCCCAACCCCCAACTGTGATCCGTGTTTTAATCTCGTTCACGCCTTGCCTACGAAGAAGCTAGACAGCGGATTTCATGCATTCATAATTTAAAGTAGTAGACACATTAGAAGAATTTGAGAATACTTTTATATTATCTTCGACCCGCTAAACATATTAAAAAAGAAAATACATTTCTACTTCAGTCCAGTTTGTTGCAATTCAGGTAGAAAATTTTGATTCTTCAAATACAGTATTTGGATTAATTGGTAATAGAAAATATGATTTTTCATCACAAAAGTCTGCTTTTCAATTAAAAAAAAAAACGAGAGAAAATATTAAATAGCGAAGCAATTTTTGTTGTGGAAAATGCTCTTCTTAAAATGTCCAACCTACAAGGTTTATTACAACTATATTTATTAATTAGACATTTAGGAAGCAATTGTTTGTAGACTTAATTTGAAAATCAATTTCGCTCAGATAATTGTGTGGCATCCGAACCGCTGTGCACCAATTAACTTTTAATTACTCGCATATAGTATTTACAATTTCAAAACCTTAAATTCAGTGTTCCAAGTATAAAGAAAGGTGTCACTAGCAAATATTTATTTTGCGGTAATAAAAATTGATTTATGTTTGAGTTAAGTACAAACTAGAGTGCGAGTGATTGAAAGTTAAAATCTTCTCGTAGGCTTGGCGTCGACGTCCGTAACAGTCGTAACACCTGAGTTGCGATGGAATAATCGGAACCCCTAACCGCTCCCTGTTGGTTGGAGTTCTAAAACATTGTTGCCTTGTCGTCGAAGTTGTCGTTGTATTTGCCTGCCTGTCTGCCTGGCTCGTGGCGTGCCTGTTCCACTGACACTACCACATCGTAGGTTTCCAATCGTGGTTTGACTCTCGAGAATGGATCCCTCTCACAATGGGATTGTATAATTCGAGGCAGAAAATAATGGTCGGTAGCCCCGTGATCCTCTATCGGCTCGATACCCATTTGCTTTGGAACAAAATCACAGAAGGATCAACAGCGAGATCAGCCAGGATTTTCTGCCGTCTTATGGGGTTGTTCTGTGTCTCTCCTCTCCCGTAGAGTCGTCGACCCTGTCTGTGTTCGTTCCGACTAAACAAACGTGTTGTTAATCGTATTCGAGACTGGCTGGACGAGACTGTATCTTTGATTCACAAGCATTCCTCGGGGTGTACGCTTTCTCACATCGCACAGTGTTGCGATCAATGCTAATTAGCTGGACAAAACTCGTAAAACGTAGATGCTAGTCATATGAAGTCATTTCTAGACTGATAGTAAAACTCTCGAAGTCTTTTTTGTCGACAGAACTGTGTAAGCATTTCGAATTCATAGTTTCCTACATTTTGTAAGCAGGTCCATAAAAGCTCTCATATTCAATTGATGTCAATCGATATTTTTAAAATACGTTTTGTACTTACTTTTCTATATTCTAAAGAAAATTTTTATAATGGAAACTAACGGCGATATTACGTTTTATTGTCTCAATTAATTCCGTTAATTATATACAGGGTGGTAACTTTATTTCCGCTACTATTAAAAGTAAGAAAAAATACGTAAATAGGGATGTATGTACATAGTTTTAAGGCATGCATCAGATGGTAATAAATAGACTGCGGATCTTTATGCATTTATAGCGAAATTCAATAGATGAAATTCAAAATTGTTGAAAAATTTTCAAAATTGAATATGTCAATGATTTTTCCCCGGTTAAAACCATTAAAGGAAGAAATAGCAATCCATTTAGTTACTATTTTTTGCAATCGATGCAGACAATTTTTATTTTGCATAAAGATCCGCAGTCTAGTAATAAATAAGGTGATATTACCCTTTTCGTTTTATTACTTTTGTATTCTTCAAAATGAAACCGATTTGTTCGCCTTCAAGGTCACGGTGTGTAGGTCGTTGTACTCATCTTGACGGCGACTACCACATTGCATTATGAAAAATACATGTTAATCTGCAAAAAAATACGGTGGCCTTGAAAAAACCATTAAAATGACCTTCAAAGGAATTTTTATTACCATCTGATGCACGCTTTAAAAGCAAGTACATCCTATTTAGTTATTTTTTCTTACAATTAATAGTAGTGGAAATAATTCAGGTGTTCGAGTTAAAATTAACACCCTGTATATTATACAATATTCAACAAGCTCAACGTCGGCAATAAACGCCAATAAACGGAAAAATTTTTGTTGGCAGCATTGGAGCAGACTCGAAACTTTCTTTTCATGTAAAAATTTGAAAATGCGGAAATGAACAATGTTTATATTTTTAGTGGCAGTGATCGCTGTTTCACGATCTGAGTTTTTGGAAGTTTGGAGGAATTTTCGGAAAGACAATCGTCTTAATGGATTGTAGAAATATGTTTTGGAGAAATCGTGTATAGATACGTCATGTGAAGAAGCAGAAAAATCTGTACGGGTTAATATTTCCAATATCTGCACACTTTGTATAGTAGTCATAAAGAAGGTCTTGTCCAGCTAATTTCAGCTAGGTTCCCCTCGAAGGAACATCCGTCGATAAACGTTGACATCTCACGTGACATATTTTGCAGGCAAGCTGCCGAGCTGACAGAGAGAACATCCTCGGAACAGGCGGCTGCGATCAAGGAGCCTTTGGGAGCAGTGAACAAGAGATGGGACGGTTTGCTGAGAGGCGTGGTTGAGCGACAGAGACTCTTGGAGAACGCTCTGCTGCGTTTAGGACAGTTCCAACACGCCCTCGACGAGCTTCTGGTCTGGATCGAGAAGACGGACGACACCTTGGACAACTTGAAGGCGGTGGCCGGAGATCCACAGGTGATAGAGGTGGAGCTGGCTAAGCTGAAGGTCTTGGTGAACGACATTCAGGCTCACCAGACCAGCGTCGATACTCTGAACGATGCTGGAAGACAGCTGATCGAAGACGGCAAGGGAACAGCCGAGGCATCGACCACAGCCGAGAAATTAGGCACGTTGAATAGACGCTGGCGAGACCTGCTGCAACGAGCTGCAGACCGGCAACGAGAGCTCGAAGACGCTCTCAGAGAGGCTCAGTCATTCACAGCGGAGATCCAGGACCTGTTGTCCTGGCTCGGCGACGTGGACAACACCATCGTAGCCTCGAAACCCGTCGGCGGACTTCCGGAGACGGCTTCCGAGCAGCTCGAGCGCTTCATGGAGGTCTACAACGAGCTTGAACAGACCAGACCCAAGGTGGAGACGGTTCTGCAACAGGGACAGGAGTACCTGAAGCGCGCAGACTCGTCCAGCGCCGGTGGACTTAACCATAATCTGAAGACTCTGAAGCAACGCTGGGACAACGTGACCGCCCGAGCCAGCGACAAGAAGATCAAGCTGGAGATTGCCTTGAAAGAGGCCACAGAGTTCCACGACGCTCTTCAGGCATTCGTCGACTGGCTCACCAATGCCGAGAAGATCCTGACCAACCTGAAACCCGTCTCCAGGGTAATGGAGACGATTCTCGGCCAGATAGAGGAGCACAAGACCTTCCAGAAGGACGTCGGCGTCCATCGCGAGACCATGTTGAACCTGGACAAGAAGGGCACGCATCTGAAGTACTTCTCGCAGAAGCAGGACGTGATCCTGATCAAGAACCTGCTGATCAGCGTGCAGCACAGATGGGAGAGAGTGGTGTCGAAGTCTGCCGAGAGGACCAGAGCTTTGGACCACGGATACAAGGAGGCTAGAGAGTTCCACGATGCCTGGTCGAACCTGATGAACTGGCTCGACGAGACCGAGAGGACGTTGGACGAGGTCGCTGCCGACGGTGGCCTCGGCGGCAACGATCCCGAGAGGATAAAGGCTCGACTGAACAAACACCGTGAACTGCAGAAGGCACTCAGCGCGAAACAGGGAACCTACGATACCACCATGAAGAACGGCAAGACGCTGAAGGACAAGGCGCCGAAGACCGACGAGTTCGCGTTGAAGGAGCTGCTGAACGAGCTGAAGAACAAGTGGACCACCGTCTGCGGCAAGTGCGTCGACAGGCAGAGGAAGTTCGAGGAGGCTCTGCTGTTCTCTGGACAGTACAAGGACGCGATCCAGGCTCTGTTCGAGTGGCTGATCAAGTCTGAGAAGCAGCTGGCCAACACCGGACCTCTTCACGGTGATTTGGACACCGTGATGAACCTGGTGGAGCAGCACAAGACCTTCGAGAACGATCTGGAGTCTCGAGTTTCCCAGATGGACTCCGTGATGAGAACTGGCCGCGAGCTCCTCGGCAAGGCGGCGGCGGAGGATGCGGCCGCTATCGATTCCCAGTTGGCCGAATTGAACGATCTGTGGGGCACCGTGACCAAATTGTCATCGGAGAAGACCGATCGCCTCGAAGAGGCTCTGAAGGAGGCCGAGCGGCTGCACAAGGCGGTCCACGTGCTGCTAGAATGGCTCAGCGACGCCGAGATGAAGCTCAGGTTCGCCGGTCAACTTCCAGAGGACGAACAAGAGAGCAGGAACCAACTGATGGAGCACGAGAAGTTCTTGAGGGAGCTGCGCACCAAGGAGCTCGAGAAGGACCAGACCTTGGAACTCGCTCGTGCCATTCTAGGCAAAGCCCATCCCGATGGCGTGCTGGTTATCAAACATTGGATCACCATCATACAATCCAGGTGGGATGAGGTAGCCACCTGGGCCCTGCAGAGGAACCAGAGGCTGGAGAACCATATGCAAGGTCTTCAGGTAGGCACCGTGGCTCGTCGGAAGCGTCATTCACTGTAATTCGTACATAAATATGTTAAATAACGCTTGCTGAATCTTGTAGGACCTCGACAACCTCTTGGAAGAATTGCTCTCGTGGTTGGAGGGCCTGGAGAACACACTGAACGCTCTCGAAGCAGAACCGCTGCCGGACGACAAGGCAACGTTGGAGATGTTGATCGCCGATCACAGGGAATTCATGGAGAACACCAGCCGTAGACAGACCGAGGTCGACCGCGTCTGCAAGGCCCGGCAGATAAAATCTGTGAAAGACACGAAGAAGATAACGAAGGCTAAGTCACCAGCACCGACGTACGTTCACACTCCCCGCCCCTTCGTTACACACCCAGTCCCGTTTCTTTTAGCAAAGATTTGTCGAGCCGAGGATCGCGCTCGTCGCAAGAGTCTCTCATCGTTCCTCCGAGGTAGACGGATAATCGCTAGAGCGAGCAACAGACACCTTATATTACATTGTATCTTGCTTCTCGAGCGTGTGTTCTACGATTTCAGTCGCTCGAGTAGTTTTTACGTTCCATTTTGGTTCTCCGTACGATTGCCGTTTTCAGCTTTGGAGTTCTTGGAACCCTTGGCGTGTGTGCATGTTGCGTTTGAATTTCTTTGTACCTTGTTTCCATTTCTCTTTACTTTGCTGCGTGAGAGAGAGAGATACACGTCGATCTCCTTCGCTAAAGAAATATAATGCTCGAGATCTTTCTGGACGTCCATGGGGGGACATACCTGGAACGACAGAGAAAGGTGCGTGTTGTCGCGCGAGACTACTCTCTGTCTCTCCTCGCCTGGTCTGTCTCAGTTCGAAATTTTTCAGCTTCGTTAAACGAGAGTTGTTGATATCTGTTTCATCTCTCGAGTAGAGTATCCGTCGACGAACGATTGTGCACCGTAGGCAGCATGGTAGAGAGTAACTCTTTTTGGATACGAGGTGGATAAAGGACACTTGGAGCGCGTCCGAGGCGTGTACCGAGCAGGATGCTTCACCTGGCTCTCGTTGCTAGGAGATTGGACTGTCTATGGTCAGACAGCTCATCTATTTTTGGATTATAGTGGCTACTGCGTTTTAAAGTGGGGCTGTTACTTTCCTTCGAATTTCGAGCCTCCGTAGTCAATTATTAGAAGATTAAAAGAGGAGTTTGGGAGCTTTAAACTTCGAAATTTCGCTGCTAAGTTATATTTGATACAATTACAGTGAATGTAAAAAGCTGAAAGATTGAAGTTGGGCATTCTAAACAAGTACCCCAATATTTTATGTTACATAACGTTTATGTCAGTACAACTTCATACTTGAAGAGCTTTCCGAATTTTCGAGGAGTCGAAGCTTCGGAAAAGCAACAGCCCCGCGGTGAAGCATCCTGCAACAAGTACAGAGAACAGGTCTGCTCATAAACAGGTCACATGACTAGACAGTGGATCTTTATGCAAAATAAAAATTTTCTACCTGAATAGCAACAAACTGGGTTGAAATAGAAATTGATTTTCTTTCTTATTATGTTCAATAGATTGAAAATAATATAATAGCATTTTAAAATTCTTCTAATGTTTTTGCTATTTTAAATTACATCTACTCAGATTTGTCACAAATGCATAAAATCCGCTGTCTACACATGACTGATGTACAAAGCTGCCGTGTAACTTTGTCGATTCATCGGGACGATGTTACACGTTCGAAAGCCTGTTCTCTGTACGTTCTTCCCCGTTCGCTCGTCCCGTAAAACAGCCAAGGATCGATCGCCGACTTGGGACACGGTGATCGGTGTCTGGTAGAAGTGTCGAGTGATGTGACGCATGTTCCTGTTTAGCCGAGCCAGCCCGGGCCGTGAGAGAACGCCGGATTCGTTGCCACACATCGGCCCACGCTTCCCACCCAAAGGAAGGTTCGTCAAACCCAGCCTTTAACAATTCGAACTCTTATAGTCCATATTGCTACTCGCTTTTTCTAACACCGACACGTTCTTGTACTTGTTCTCTCGTCTTTCTTTTGCAGTTCTATCGGGTTTGCGTTGACTCACTCGGATCATTCTTCTACTTTTCTCCTTCGTTGTATTACTCTTTGGTTACTCTGGTTCTAACCGTACAGTGTCTTTCTTTCCTTCGAGATGTTGATGTTCGTTTTCAAAGTCCACCGGTACAGAGTCCAACGATTCTTTTCAACGTTCATCCGCTTTCTTTGCTTATCATGCTTCGTTTAACCAAGTCCGTCGATGTATTTGATATTATACTAGTGTTAACGTGGCTCAACGTGATCTCCACAGCAAAGGCGCCGAACCCGAGTTCCGTAGCCCGAGGGTCAAGCTGCTCTGGGACAGGTGGAGGCACGTCTGGATGCTGGCGTGGGAGCGTCAACGCCGGCTCCAAGATAAGTACAATTACATCCAGGAATTGGACCGTGTCGCGAACTTCAGCTGGGAGGATTGGAGGAAGAGGGTGAGTGCATCCAGCATCTGTTGGGTTCGAAGGGAAGTTCTGTCGTATCTTAAAGAAAACATTTGAATCAATTTATAAAAATATATTGTTGCTGCAAAATTACCTGCTTATTTAAAATGCGACAGAACTTTCCCACGATCTAACATTTCACACAGCAATCCTTGTTAAGAGTCCTGGATCTTGTTATCAACCATTATTCCTTGCAGTTCCTGAAGTTCATGAACCACAAGAAGTCCAGGCTGACGGACCTCTTCAGGAAGATGGACAAGAACAACGACGGTCTGATTCCTCGCGAGG
Source organism: Lasioglossum oenotherae (assembly GCA_028455765.1). Classification (NCBI taxonomy): domain Eukaryota; kingdom Metazoa; phylum Arthropoda; class Insecta; order Hymenoptera; family Halictidae; genus Lasioglossum; species Lasioglossum oenotherae. The sequence goes on from CM052296.1 coordinate 5,968,182, forward strand.
ACTTCATCCAAGGAATCATGAACACCAGTCAGTGCTCTGTTTTTCTCCCCGTTCTCTACCAATGATTAAAATTATTGTCTTCCCTATAATGTCCGTTCTGACGAGACGCTTTCTTGCAGAGTTCGAAACGTCTAGGTTAGAGATGGGAGCAGTTGCGGACTTGTTCGACCGTCACGGCGAGGGATTGATCGACTGGAAGGAGTTCATCGCTGCCCTGAGACCGGACTGGGAAGAACGCAGGACGTACAACGACACCGACAAGATCCACGACGAGGTGAAACGGCTGGTGATGCTGTGTACGTGTCGCCAGAAGTTCCGCGTGTTCCAAGTCGGCGAAGGGAAATACAGGGTACTGGAGAATCTCTAAAACGAGCTTCTAATCAACGCTTTATCCCCTGTTCAAATGAAACTAGACAAATCGAAGAATTATTAACCCTTAGCACTCGAGTGGTAACTCAAAGAGTCGCCGCTAAAAGTTGCTGTACCATTATTCAAACTATTATATCAATTTATGTTCATACAAAGAAATCAGTAGCATGGAATTATTCTAGGTCGAATGAAATGTTTAATTTTCGAGTTAGAATACCTCCGAGTGCAAAGGGTTAACGTTATCAACTGACAAGCCTATTGACAGCCTAGAAAACTTGCAGCCGGGGGTAAAGCCGTTGAAATAAGACATCTTAGTGTCGAGCACCATTATGACAGTGTTTTATTCGCAGTTCGGTGACAGTCAGAAGCTGCGTCTGGTTCGAATCCTGCGATCCACCGTGATGGTGCGAGTTGGCGGAGGCTGGGTAGCGCTGGACGAATTTTTATTAAAGAATGATCCTTGCCGCGGTGAGTATTTCGCCCGTCTGGTCACTCTGTCTCTTCTCTATTCCGTTACCGTCGAATACTCGAATCGCTGACTATGAAACGCGATGAATCCGTGTCCGAACGTGCTACACCGAGCAAAATGAAACCAGTCCCCGGGATCGGTTCCCGACACCCGCGGCCCACAGATTTCCCTCCGACGAGTCCCTAGATCGACCGTCTATCTCGACTCGCAACGGTGTCTCACCATCCCGTTCCCATTTCTCCCCCTTTGAAAGAGGCAGCTAAACGCGTTTACATGTTTGTTTCGCCGATTAGCCACGCGTGTGGGATTTCTTTTCGACCCGTTTTGCTTTGTTTCTCCGTTGCGTCGCGTGGTTTGTCGCTTCAGAGGACCAACTTGCGGGGAAGCTGCTTCTTCGACGATCGTTCAAACACTTTAGAATCGTTTCCTCGCGTCCACAACGTAGATAACAAGGGAACAGGTGTGTTGGTTCAAAGTTTTCAAGAAAGTACTTTGATTTGGAAAGTATCCGTCGCGGGGTCCCATGGAAATCACCGACAATAACTGTGGCCGACAACGACTTTAGTTGACGACAGTATTATTCGATATTAATTCTTCTTATAGTGTTATAATCATCTTTTTATACAAAAGTCAGAGTGTCAGTGCAGAATAGTTATAGAAAGAGAGAGAGAGAGAGAGAGAGAGAGAGAGAGAGAGAGAGAGAGAGAGAAATGTCAGCACCATCTTTAGAAACCAAGTTACTATCGGATAATACTGTAATCGATTAAAATCGTTGTCGGTTAAATACGTCGACGGTTAAAGTCGTTGTCAGCCAAAGTTATTGTTTGTCGAAACTGTATCGGTGATTTTCATGATCAGAGAGCAAGCAGCTTCTCCTCAGGTTCACACCCTCTCGAGTGTTCTTTTTCTGTTCCCGTATACGTACCCTTCACCCCGATTCGCGTTCATTCCATCGCACCGATCGCTGCCTCGGTAACACCTATTCATCCGCGCGATACTACTCGTGTTCATCCGCGTCGAAACGCACGCGCGCGCGCGCGCGACCATTCATCTCTCTCTTCATTCACATTCTCTCCCGTTGGTGCATTCTCTCACGTGCGTGTACGATCTCAGCTCCTGAGGTACGATTTTGTGAGCGTGACTAATCAAGATTAATCCTCATTAACCGACCCCTGGACCGTTGCTAACACATACGCGCGCGCGTAGGCGGACCTTCGCCGAGGCGTGGATCTCACCTGTAATCGCTAGGTTCCGTGTTTTGGGCTTTCTTACATACTAATTCGCGAGCGGGCCGCCGCTCTCCACGAGCTTCTCTGTGTTCCGTTTAATCTCCGAAGGGTCAGCATTTTTACATTGAAAAATTTATACAGTTTGTCCGTTCTGAATGTCTACACGTGATCATTTCTATTATCATCACAGGTATAAAGAAAAGGTTTCAATAGAAAGGTGTATAGTATCGCGGGGAACAATCGTGATGAATAGACGGATATTTATGCATTTATGGCCTATGAAAATGAAAAAAGGCGAGAATATAAACTTCGATAGAATTTTGTACAGTTGTTATTTGTTTTGGATCCACAAAGGCTGTTCTTATTAAAAATACGATTTTATTTCATTCCACTTTTTAATAATCTGTCTACAAAAATTGGAAAATGCATAAACATAATCGCTATAATAGGATGTGCGTCATATAAAGATCTCGTTTCAATTTTTAAATGAAAGTATATTTTTAATTGCAGTTAGAGTCGGGTAAAAATTTTATTTGAATAAAAATAACGTGGACATTTTACAAGCGAGTTTTAAACTACTAAATAAAATAAAATTTTTGCCCAACTGTGGCCGCAGCATTCCTGAATTGTCGCGTTCTTAATTTTACAAACCACATGTCGCGCACATTTCGAAGAAGTTACTGTAATTGATTTTTTTTTATCGTTGTATAGTACCGTACGTTTTCATCGAGCGTCCAGGTTGTTTAATGGAGGTGCCTAAGGGCTCGGAAGGATTTCTTAAGATTTACGGTTTTATGGTTTTATGGTTTACAATGGAAGCTCGTTTGGGGGGCGGTCCGCTCGACCGTTGAGCCATTAGAGGTATTTTGGTATATTAGAAGACTCGTATCGCTTGTCATTTAGCCTACTAATAACGTGTTGACTGGTTGATCCTCTGTTCCACGATCCTCCCGCAAGGTCACCATTGTTCTCCGTTCCTCCTATCCCAGATATCGATACATCTCGTTTGTCATTCACGCACCACTCCGCCGACGTTCAACCCCCCTTAATACTCCGATATATCTCTCTGTCTCACGTGTACTTGGATACGCATTCGAGTTTTTTCATTCATTGACTTTATTGCATGCCTTCGTTCGAACTTAACAAAGAAAACATATCATTAAAAAAAAAAAGACGAATAATTGAACGGACCAATCGCTAAACTCCTCAAATCGTGATTAACCCGTTAAGTTTTTCTAATGCCGATACCGGACCCTAACAAACCGGAACAACATGAGGGTTGGTGTCCGCTCGGTGAGAATCTTTTTATATGGGAATAATTGTCCTTTCGTGGCCCGTGCGTTTACAAACAATAAACCTAACCTATCACTCATAACAGTTCAGTCCTTGATCGGTCTACCTGAATGGCGGACGAATCATGATTACCGTACTGGCCACGAAATCGTCGTTTTCGTATATCCTGCATGTGTTCGTGTTCATACGTTTGCTACCTCGCAACGAATTCGTGTCGCTGTACGCGTGCGTGTGTTCGTAGTTCGTCTCGAGTGTGTGCAGAAATTGTGCGTGTAAGCGTGCGCTTGTGTTGCGTGTGTTTGTGCGTGTGCTCTCTCGCGCCCGCGTTCAATAGCATGATTACGTTGTTGTTCTAACTTCGCGCGCGAAACCCTTTGACGATGTTGGAATCGCGGTCGCGTTGTTCACTCTCTCTCTCTCTCTCTTTCTCTTTCTCTCACACGTCATTATTTTCCTTGATCACTGTCCACTTCATCACTTGTCGGTTCGATTACGTTCGTTTCCTTGTATGTCGGTGGAAACCTGTTTGATACCTTTGATCGGATATCGCCCCGCCGACGCTGATGTTCCAAGCTAACAAATCTCAAGCGTTTGTGCTCCGAATGTGAAGTGCTCTTTTTGTACTCTCGCTAGATTGCGGATCTTTATGCATTTGTAACGTGTACAAGTTTATATTCAATTTATATTTTGAAGCAATAACATTTTTACTGGGTAAACTTTACTTTCACAGACTCAAAATTAGTGCCTTTCTCGTACGAATTATGATGTATTTTGTATGCAATCCAGTATGCATATGCAATCTCTAGGATCAACGGTTGAGGAGCTATAGTCGCTTAAAGTTAGGCATATTTTCAGTTTTCTGACAGGCAAGGGCGCCGCCATATTGGTTTGTAGTGTTGCCGCCCCCCCTCGACCGTCACTACAAACCAACATGGCGGCGCCCTTATCTGTCAGAAAACTGAAAATATGCTTAACTTTAAACGACTATAGCTCCTCAATTATTGATCCTGGAGGATCGAAACTTCGTCTGCATCCGCGCTGGGTACAAATCTGCTGGATTACATGCCAAATACATCATAATTCGTACGAGAAAGGCACTAATTTTGAGTCTAGTAAAGTAAAGAGCAGCATTTTTACTTGAATCTTCCTGTAAGGAGGCTTCTCTAACCAGGGATAGTTTTCGCGCGTTTCGATTTTTAGTAAACAATCTATGAGAATCGGAAAATGAATAAAAATCCGATGTTTAGAGATCACTATTCTGCTCAGCAGACTGAGAATTAGTAGTCTCGTAACTTGGTATGTTTAGAGGTCAGTGTATTGAGATCTCAGTCTTCGAGAGTGTATTATTTTGAGATTTTTGTATTTTGAGGGTGCAATATCTTGACAGCTCAGTATATTGAGATCTCAATATTTTCATAGCTTACTTAGTCTTCTGACAGTGTAGTATTTTGAGATTGCAGTACCTTGATAGTTTTCAGTATTATTGAGATCTCAGTATTTCGAGAGTGCAGTGACTTGAAAGCTCATTTCGAGGCCTTATTTCGAAAGCTCAGTATCCTGATAGTGCAGTACCTTAGGCATTCTGTGAGTAACCTTGAGATCTCACAAATTTTTGATCTCATTATTTTGAGATCGCTGTACACTGATGATAATTTATAAATCTGTGAATTTAAAGCATTGGTAGTTAACGAGAAATGATCGACAAAAAGGCTCGGAACGTCAGTGTCGCAGTCGCATGCCACCCTCCCCAGTCGCTCGACTAATTGGTCGCGTTGCGTAATAATTAACGGGAAATCAGCACCGACAAAGATCATTATCTTTTCCCATCAATAGTCACGTATCATCGAGAAATCGACCAATGCAAATCAAAGCGGTTTTCACATGGACACACGACTCCCACGTATGATTTATTATTTACGACTCCGACACCCGTTGATTTACACCCCCCACCCAGCCGAACTCTTTCGACCGATACAATCGTTCTGTAATACACTGTATTTTTTTGTCTCTTTTTTTGTCTACCACCGTACACTCGCACACAAACATACCGTGTGCGCCGCTGGCAACGCTCTAACAAACTCTATTCGCTGTACTATCGCCGCTATTTTTATCTGCGCTACCATCCCCCCTCCGTATCTCTATATTACTATCTCCAACTTTATCTCCGTGCTGAAAAAAAAATCTCGTATCGACGCTCTTTCTTTCTTTGGTCGATTCCACGCTGTCGATAACCGCGCATGAACGCTCTCTCTGTCAATCTGTAAATTATTTCCCGCTTCACTAACAATCCTTTGATCGCTCTGATTTGTATTTTTACGCCAACTAACTTGCTATAAAAACAAAATCTCTCGGTTGCCCGTTAATTATCTGCTCTCTGTACATCGTGTATCTGTCTTCTCCCCTATCGCTGTATGCTCTATCTTCTTCTTCTTCTCTATCTCTCTATCTGTCTTTCTCTGTCTCTGTATTATAAAATACATTATTCTCTGTCACTTTGCCCCCCTATCGCCCGCCCCCGCCCCGTTTCTAAAAACAAAAATCCCGCGCATACATGTCCTGTAACGGCTTCCTTCTAACTTGCGTGCACGCAACACACCACTGTAGCCAAGGGAAGAACGAATATCGAGCTGCGAGAGCAATTCATACTGGCGGACGGGGTCAGCCAGACAATGACTGCGTTCAAGTCGAAGCCGAGCCCGACCTCCACGTTGCAGCGCACGCAAATCTCATCCGCAAATGCCGGACCAATCACCAAGGTAACGCCACCAATCACTCAGCTCCCTCTTATGGATCCTGATCGAGGGCGTAGATGATCCTCGGACCACATCGACGCCACCGATCACGATCTATCCGAGGGACTGTCTCGTTATCTCTCACTCTCACTCTCGTTCTATCTCTATCTCTTTCAATCCTCGCGATCGGCTACTCTGATCGAAGAGGCGTCTGATCGTTCGTTGATTACTTCGGTACGATCTCTCTAGGAAAAACATTTCGAAGAATCATTTCCTAACCCTTTCTGGTCCGAAGAGTCCGTCAGATCTCGCTCATAGAATTTAATTATGCTCCCGTACGAAGCTGAGTATTACAATTGTTGTTGTACAAGGTGAGAACCATGAATTGTGACCGGTAGATTACTCTGTTATCAGTAGACTGCGGATCTTTATGCAAAATAATAAATGTTTGCATTGATTGTAAGACGCAGGAGCCAAATCCTACTGTTTTAAATTATACGTGCACATTTTTGTCATAAATGGGTCATTCCATGCCAAATCGATCACTTTTTGCAGGCACCATCGACGATTTTGTTCTGAATGAAATATGTTGTAGTCCATGTGAGATTAGGGGGAGTTTAAGTCATCATTTTGCCAGTTCCGAATTTTTTTAGGAATGGCAGGCTCTCGAAAATTTCAATTTTTGCCCATTTTGGCGGAAACGGGCCTCACTTACGAATTTTTATCTCTGGAACTGTTTGTCCGATTGAGTTACATTTTTTTTGGGTTCACTTTACTCCACCGGACTCGAAACTTGTGCCTTTCTCCTATAAATTATAATGTATTTGGTATGTAATCCAGTAGATTTGTACCCGAGGCGGCTGCAGATCGATGTTTCGATCCTGTAGGATCAATGGTTTAGGAGTTAGGCTTGCTTAAAGTTGTGCATTTTTCAGTGTTTTTGACAGGTAAGGGCGCCGCCATATCAGTTTGTAGTGACGACAGCGAGCCGCTTATTGCCCCCAACTTAATCACCAATCAAAAACACTGAAAAATGCACAACTTTAAGCAAACATAACTCCTGAACCATTGATCCTACAGGATCGAAATTTCGATCTGCAGCCGCACCGGGTACAAATCTACTGGATTACATACCAAATACATCATAATTTATAGTAGAAAGGCAAAAATTTTGAGTCGGGTGATGTAAAGAGCAGCTTCTTTTTTTCTTAATAATTTTTTCAACCTCAACAATCAACTTCGTAATGTCGAAAAATTTAAACAAATTCTTTTTCTACGTTTTTTTCGATGAGGGGGCTTAGTGATTTAAATTTAGAAAAAAATATGGTTCTATTCCTTGAAGTTGAAATTGAAATTTTCGGGAGTCTGCCATTTCTATAAGAATTAGAAACCGCCAAAATGATGACTTAAACCTCCCCTAATTTCACATGGACTACGATATATGTATTTCATTCAGAACAAAATCGCAGAACAAATGCATAAAATCCGCAGTCTAGTTATTAGCAGTCCGATCGAAAATGTTTCTATCACATACAGCATGGTTTCAAAAAAACTTCACGCGATTATATCAAATTTTTTGTAAAAAAAATAAAATGAAGCAATTTTTTGCAATCTTTTTTATGCAATGATACTTTCCGAATTCGTCTTGAAATCCTCTGACAAATAGGAGCAAAAAAAGTTATAGGTGTGTTCGCAAAAAATTGAAGGTGACTAAAATTGAAGGTTAGCTATAATCTATAAACAAAAATTTTCGATCGGACTGCTAATAACAGAGTAATCACTGGTCATGATTCGTGGTTCACCCTGTATACCATAAAATTGTGGTATTAGTGACGATTGTAATACATATGAAATAAATAAAAATGTCGAGTCTGGATCGAGAGGACCGGAAGGGTTAAGCTTCGCCAGGGGAAGATTTCTTTTTGTTTATTCCAGATCAATCCAATTCGCGAAGTACTAAAACTAGACAAGAGTTGATTATTGGAATCATCTCTGTCTCTCAAAAAATCACTCTCGGAGTTTAAAGAATTTTTCGAAATTGATGATTTCGAATTGACATCCTCTATAACATCTCGCAAGGTTACAGGCGATCTCACCAGCCAGAAGAGAGCAAAGTTGAATATAAATGATCTCGATTCTTCTCGACCTCTTTCTCTCTTTCTATCTATCTTTCCCTCTCTCTCTCTCTTCTCTCTCTCTCTCTCTCACTATCTTTCCATGGTCTTGCCTAGTCGAAGATCTGTCTCGCGGCCACGATGGGGGTAAGTACAAAACCGCGGAAGGCCTCGATTTTTCCAATTCGCATGCGAGCATGTCAGCTTAGAAAACCGGTAGCAATATCGTCGCACCTAGAGCTACCCTCTCAGCACCTCTAGGTAGTCGCTTCAAAGTCACCGAAAAAACCCCTCGTGCTCCCCGGTTCTCCGTCTCACCCCATTTCTCACCTCGTTTCACCCCTGTTCTCCATCCTCCACACCCCACGACATCCCTTTCAGTTTTCAGCCCCCCGCACACACCCCACAGCCACGCAGATTTGCGTCTTCGGATCGGGATGATAGATTTTCGTGTCGTGAGTCGGCCCCCGCCGCCATCTTGGGGGCCTATAGTCACCTCAGGAGATGCGATTTCACGAGACTGTCTCTCTGTGTATCTACTGTCTCCCAGGGTCGGGCAAAGTCGATCGAACGTCGCCATTCTACCGCGAAATCTCACGCGGACTCACGTTCCTCTGGACGATCACGAAACGCCAATGTTTAAAACCATAGCAATGCAAAAATGAATGTGAAGTAAAATCAACCAAATTTTCGCTGAACACCTTTTCCTTAATTCAGCTCGTGGGAAACTGGATTTATTTTAGACTCGGAAATGAGATTATCAAAATGTTCTTATCCGTGGTTGAACTTCACCAGAAATTTTTGATCTGTTTTAAATATAATCTTGTAGATCTTGACGAGAAGATGTCAGAAATCGAAGTTTCAACGTTAGGGATTCACTGGTTCGAAAGTTATGCCTGTTTGAAGTTGTACAATGTCGGCGCCATTACCTCTCCAACTTTACACAGCCATAACTTCGGAACCAGTGAATTCCTAACATTGAAACTTGGATTTTTGACATCGTCTCATCAAAATCTACAAGATCGTACATAAAAAAGTCCAAAATTTGTGGTCCAGCCCCCCTGATATACATTTTAAATTCGCGGAGGTTGCCAGTCATTCTCTATCCCCATTACATTCGATTACAGAATGACTCGCCCTCGAACCAATTAATTCTTCAATTTCGAGATCGATCCACGAGAACGTCGAGTTCGCGGGATTTTTTGCAGTGCGGTGATTTGCCCGGCTCTGGTCTCTTTCCGATTCCGTGATGATCACGGACGTTCGTGTAGAGATCCCGAGGATCTCGAAGATCGCCGCGTCCTCGGCGAGAGAGGATCTTTCGAGCAGGATCTTCGCGATCGTCGATCGGATCGGCGGATCGCGGTCAGGATTGCTCGGAAGGTTCTTTGCCCGTTGTACCGTCCAAGGGCCGAGTGCGAAACGGTTCGGCGCGCGCGGGATCGTTGGCGCATTGTTCCTTAAACTTTTCGTTTGTGGTGTAGCGGAGGAGTTTATGAGCCAGCTGACGCCGATATTTGAGAGTTTGAGGCAAAAGGAGGACCTCCCGTGCTCGTATCCCCTCCACATGCACGCCCCCTCTTATCATTGGGTAAATAAGAAAACTCTATTCTCTGAATTCTGCTGTCGTTGGTGTGACACACGGTGTATACCCCAGTATATATCGATAATAATTAATCATTTAATACTTTGATATATATAAGTGCATACAAACATATATATATATATATATTTATTTATTACGTCTACTTTTTCTGTGTATCTTCTGCTGCGTTCTTGTCATCGTTTTTTATTATTTTTTTTTTGGTTTTTCTCTCTCTGTGTCTCTCGCTCTCTGTTTACGCAAAACTCACTGTTTCTCCGAGTTGTTTGGTCTTGAGTTTCTCTAATTATTTGTTGTTGTTTTTTTTTCACTCTCACCTCCGACAGTTTTCTTTTCCGTTTTATTGTCTCGAGTGCGCTTTACGTTCCGCGTTATCGTGCGACGACCGATGGAACGCGTGTTGTTGCCTCGTTTTTCTTTTATCAGTCACGAGATCGATCATACTCCGATCTCGATTCTCTCTTGATTTCCCGGGTATACTCGGATCTCGACACGATTCCGTAGCTTGGATCGAGGATCGTGCATGCGGTAGAACTGGTAGATTAGATCAGCCGTGCGTACCTGCTGCACGATCAAACTCGTGTTTATCAGTCTCGCTTAGGTGCATTCTCTCGTATCCGATCGTACATAACCTCATTCGAATCATCGCGTCGACGCGGAAGTGCGACCACGGCCGTCGACGCCGGGAGCATCGCACCCGTGGATGTTGACACCCCCACCTGTGGAATGCACTGGATGCACCCGCAGCAGCACCTCGTTAACCAGACTATAATCTTTCTGGAAAAATCTCTTCGGAGATCTGCAAAAATTCAACCGAAAGAACAATTTCGTTAGACTCGTGCTCGAGAGATTTTTATGACGAACGCGCGAGAATCGGACTGTTTCGCTCAGCACACGCGAGAACCTGGCTTCTCGTTGTCGCACAGTGCATTCACCAAGGAACCATCGAAAGAAATCAGATGCATCTATTCTCCGCGAGAAGATGGCATAAATTTAACGAGGTACCACTTTTAAATAGCGCAGTAGGGACAGTGGGACCCAGCGTCGCCGGAAACGACCAAAACTGGTCGGTTTTACCTCTCCTCCTTTTCCCCTTCCACTATCCCATTCCAGCGCCGTGAGCATACTCCAACGCCCTCTACTAAGACCTTAGACTGGTCACGTGACGTGCCGCACGCGCAACGTGTCTCCCATTCGCCCCAGTCAATGCCCTTCGCGCACGCGCAACGTGTTACATATTACTCTGGTCATCAGAGAGGGGGTAAATTCTATTCCCCTCGATTTTCTCGATCTGGCGACACTGACCACTGATGCCAGAAATGCGCAACATTTCACGCGCATGCGCGACAAACAGTAACGTATCTGTGATGAGGTAGCAGAGCCCTGAGGCAGTTATATTGGCTGGAATGCACCGATACCGGACAACCTGTACCGGACAAAAAGACTCCAGGACGTGCCCTACGAGTTACAAAATATACACAAATATAGTTGTTATACATTCATTTTTCAGAATCAAATCATATAAATTTTTTAAAATTCTGCGGGATGCTCGAGGTACCCCATTTCATTGAGAATCTTACTATATTTAGGCTAATCGCCGCGCATGCGCGTGAAATGTTGCGCATTTCTGACAAGAGAAGGACCCCAAATGTCCGACTTCGATTTTGATAATCTTATGTGAGACGATGGTATATGAATCTCTAATGATGTCTGCAAAGTGTTAGGTGTAATTACTGAAGAGTTTTAAAGATATAAACAATTGAACTTTCACGCAAACTGCTTACACGGCTCATGGAACTCCGAAAACTTGAGCTGTATGAAAGTTTAATTGTTTATATATCTTTAAAACTATTGAATAACCACGCCTAATATTTTGCAGACATCATTAGGGATCCATATACCATCGTCTCACAAAAAATTATGAAAATCGAAGTCGGACACTTGGGGTCCTTCCCTTGTGAGTGGGGCCAGTGTCGCCAGATGAAGACTTTCCCCCAGTCTACCCTTCCCCTTCCACGACGCTGTTTCCCCATTTTCAGTGTTACCACTGAGAAGGGGTAACTGGACTCCCCTCGATTCGAGTTGATTCCCCTGATCTGGCGACACTGACTAGGGACATTCCCCAAGTGTAACGCGAATTTTTATGAAATTTATACAGGATATAGGTTTTTGAAAAATATTCAACATATTCTTTTTTAACCGCTGATATTCATGTTAAGGGGGTAGACTCGTTTTTCTAGAATTGCAATGGTGCGGGATGTGCGTTCGCATTTCTTGATAATGCAAAAGTTGGGTTCTTCAACACTTTACCTGCCCATTAATAGGACTTTCAATAATTGTGCTGTACCAAAAGAGATCATATAAATTTTCTCTCGTCTTCTTTTGTAAAGACTGTTCTTTTATCCACTGCTTTTAATGGGAAGGCGCATTCCGCGCCCTTGCAATCCTGGAAACGATCCTGCCACCTCAAGAGGGTGAAGACCCTATTTTTGTGGGTCTCGGACAACGATTTATTTTTAATTTCATTTAGATATTCTAATTCATATTATACAGGGTGTCACAGCTGAAGGAGGCCACCTAAATATCTCCTTTATTTTTAACGGCACAAAAAAAATATTTATGGCATAATTTAAATGGTATCGAAGGAGGAATATCATAGAAGAACAATGTTTTTTGTCCGGTTATTTTCTAATAGTTTTTTCAAAGTCATCGTTATTTTTTTTTTATCGGGAAAACTTATTTTTTTTATTCCATCTTGTTAATCAGTTAAGCATATTCAAATGTATTTTTTCAGCCGCTGTAAGATGGAATAAAAAGAAATTAGTTTTCCCGATAAAAGAATAAGGATGACCTTGAAAAAACTGAAAAAATAACCGGACAAATAAAAATTGTTCTTCTATGATATTCCTTCTTCGATACCGTTTAAATTATGCCATAAATATTTTATGTGCCATAAAAAGTAAAGGAGATTTTTAGGTGGCCACCTTAAGCTGAGACACCCTGTACATTTAATAATATACAGGGTGTGTCCGTTAAGTTATGTCACCAATTTTTAGGCATTTCCGGTAGTGTAACTAGAAAATGTTTTAGACAAAAGTTTCTCGGTACTTGGTGAGCTACATGTTCGCATATTCTTAAATCTGAAAAAATGCTTTTTACGTAGAAAAGTAAAGGTGTCACCTTGACTTTTTTAAAGCGGCACCACATGCTTTGGACATCTTGGGATTGTTTCTGACGTCGAGACGAATTTAACAATGTATTACACTATGACCTTGACATGACCTCAAACTCGGAAATATTGTGGAAACGTAATTTTAATGAGAAACATTATTTCTTACAATATAAATCAAGTTACATCAGATGTTTCAATTGCGATCCATCTTCTTATAGAATATCATGATATAATATCTAAGAAGATATCTATTATAAGATATGCGATATCTTTTCTGTGCCATCTTCTCGCGGACGAGGAACACACGACGCTGAACACCGCATGAAGTTTCGCTATAGTGGCCCTCCCCCTGTTCGATGTCTCGTGGTCCGATTTTTCCGATGATTTCCGGCGCGCGACAGTAGACGGGTTATTCTTTGGTTGTCATTGATGATTGGATGCCTCTGAACGATCCCCCATTCCCCGTAGAACGAACCGGGATTCTTTGTAGCCCGATCGAAAGGACGTTCGTCATCCTCCGCAGCGAAGAACCGTAGGAGAGATCGGCTCGCCGAAGAGATGCTTCGAGCATTAGACACGAGGATGTCGATCGTTCCTTATCTAAAGAAAGATTCGCGTTTCCGAACGGTTCTCGCGAGTAGACACGGTCCGCGGATACGGTGTACTGCTGTATCGATATGTGCATAACGATCTCCTGTATTGCTGTATTGGTGCGTGCATAGTGGCGTTGATCGGAGATACTTCGAATCACCATAAGCTACTCTATCTCTCCCAACTTCCTCTGGTAAGTTTGCATGGATCTTCTTCTTTGTTTCTTCATTTGATTGATTTTGTTTTCTCTCACACTGGTTCTAATAGAAAGTAAAACACGCTCTCTTCGACCTGTACACGGTCACCACTGTTCGTGTCGAGCCGCGCCGCGATCGATCGATCCTCTCGATCGGTCTCTGGTTCGCGCAACGGCTGGCGTTTCAAGATTGCAAACGACCGAGCAGTTTACCATAAGACTCTTCGGCGACGTCGTCGACGCGAGGCAGATCTTCTCTCGGGAAAATAAATTGTAGGATCTCGATGTCGATTGAATTTCATTCCGGGAAGATTTTGCCTCGCTAGTCGACGCGCCGCACCCAACAGCCGATAAACGACTCTCGCTGTTTGCCTGTTTCTCTGCCTACTTCTCTCTCTTTCTCTCTCTCTCTCTCTCTCTCTCTCTCTCTCTCTCTGTCTCTACTCTACACATTTCTTTGGATCATTGTTGTGCCCGCGGCTTCAACTAACGTTTCTGTCGCGTAGGTGAGGGAACGAAGCGCTCGAAGTGTTCCCATGGGACAGTCCAGGGCGTCCCGCTCGTCTTTGAGCGCCGGGACCCCGGACAGCCTCAGCGACAACGAGAGCTCCTTCAGGATTGGCTCCGCCAGGAAGACCAGCACGCCTTACAGGAGCACCATCACCCCTGGTAAGCACCCTTCCATACCCACTTGCCCCTGAAAATAAACCACCGAATTCGGTGTACAGTAAATCGTCTATTAACGCAAAAGCCTCGAGGAGATTCGTTTGCATTTGTCGGGGACGGGACACTATTTTTTTGAGCTTCAAAGGCCGAGCCGGACGTAGTGAAGGACAGCGCGTGTAAAGAGAATCCGCGCGCGGCCGGAGCGAGTGCGACTCTCCGCGTCTCTTTCTTTCCCATACGCTGTCCTTCCTTGCGCCCGAAACGTTCATCGTCAATTAAACCACTAAACACAGTTTAAATTATATCGTGTTTGGTCTTGTTTTAATCAGAAAAATGCCATAAATATATTGGTGAAAGTTTCATAAAAAAGTAAGTAATAATAAAAAAGATTAAAGGTTGCCCTCCATCTGACCCTTAAGACGGTGGTATACCCTCGGATTGTAACTAGAAAGGGACTAGAATCTTACTAGATTTTGGGTCGAAACATGGGTTTGCGCTTAATGTCCTTGTAGGAACAAATTTTGGGCTGGCGGCTGAGGGCTTATTCGAAAGAGGAAGTTTTGCCGCATGGCGCTCTGGTCATGAGGTTAACGACATTATGTTTATATCTAATAATATGACTGTCCAAAGTAGGGAAAAAATCGAGAAAAAATCCCGCAGATTTCAATGTATTTTTCTGTCTCTAAAAGCCTTTTTCGACTGATAGGATGACCAGAGCACCATGCGGTGAACTTCCTCTTTCGAATGAGCCCTCACCCAGCCCAAAATTTGCTCGTACAATGACGTTAAACGAAAAATCGCAAACCCATGTTTCGACCCAAAATCTAGTAAAATTCTAGTCCCTTTCTAGTTACAATCCAAAGGTATACTACCGTCTTAAAGGGCCATTATGAAAAAATGTGCATAGCGTCATTAAATGTGCCCCTTCATATGAAGAATATTTTATAAAAAACATTTTTTCATATTCCTGCTGGTTTCCGTAATATTAGATTGGGGAAAAAGAAATCCATTATTTTTACGTTATCTCAAGCAGAGAAATGATGGATTTCTTTTTCCCCAGCCTAATAATTGACTGTCTCAAGATAAATGGACCACCTTGTACGTAGGATAATAAAAGTGATCGATTGGTTGAACAAAAAAATTGGATAGCATTAAAGAATAATATCCACGTCAAAAATATAATCAAAATTATTTGTGTCTGTTCAAACAAAGTAGCAATTAAAACAACATATTATCTCGATTATAATTTTTCGAATAATTTATTTGGATAATACCTGAGTCTAACACAAGTCCCATTTCAGGAGGTAGTCGACCATCGAGCAGGCCAGCGTCAAGACCAGCATCCAGGCCAGCGTCCAGGCCTACCAGCAGACCAGGCAGCAGACCTGCCTCGAGACAGGGTAGCAAACCACCAAGCAGATACGGCTCCACGCAGTCTCTCGACAGCACAGGTACTCTATCACTTCATCATCCACTAGACTGTCCCAAAACGTCTGCTGATAACATGCTAATTATTCCCAGACGATTCGACGAACCTAAGTCGCATACCGCGGAGAACACCGGTCGGCACTACAACGGGGAACACGCCAACCTCGAGCAGACACAACAGCGTGTCAGGAAAAAGGCTTGGAACGCCTGTGAACGGCTCCAGTTCACGACCGAGGACGCCCACCGGGCTAGTTAGTCCAGCCAGTGGCGTGTCAGCGAGGTTCGTAGTCCACAGACTTCCCACAGAAAAGAGAACTATCGAAATGATCAATACTTGAGGACTAACTTGCATCTTGAAGATAGATATTGATGAGTTTCTCGCATCCTACTACGTGGTAGAGATTAACGAGGATAGTATGCTGGAAGATTAACGGTACCTTTCGATGGCGAACCCCGTGGGGCAATTGAAAGCTCCATTAAACTGATCTATTCGGTTGGAAAGAACGTTCGTAGCGTTTTCAAATTAAAAATCGAAGATAAAATTAAGGTGGTTATTCATAGGTTTATTTAATAACACGAGAAGTTTCCTCGAAAATGGCAAAAAGTAAAAGAACAGAATGGAAAATATGTTATTGAATAAATCTATGAATAAATATCTGAACTTTCAATTTTATAGCTTTGAATTTTAATTTACAAACGCTATGGACTTTCGTTCCAACCCAATACCAAGGACTATAGTCTGCCCAACGAGACGAGGCTCTTCTCAGATTATTAACAAACCTCGTCTCGTTGGACAGACTACAATGCAATAGTCTCGCAGAGTTCACCATCAAATCGTACCCTAATCTCTACGTTTAGGTGCATCGTGACGTATTCGCATCCAGTCCGGATCGTGCACGATGATTTATATGTATTTTCAGTCCCCCGGCATTTTATACCCCACCTTTACTTGATTTCTTTTCTTTTTTTTTTTTGATTTTATATTACCTTTCGTTTCTAATTATTCGAGAATCACGAATTCCACTCTCGCGTGAAAGCAGAACAGACGCGTTCAAGAGCTGTTCTTAGAGACGACACGGGATAACGTATAGATCGCTATATAGATTGTTTTTAGAGCCCGGTTCTCCAACGCATATTAACGCACTAGGTCCAAGCGTGTCGGTTTAACGACGATTAACATAAGTCTGGTTAATAACATGTTTTTAGGTTCGGCACGATCCATAGAGCTTCGAGCATTCCAACCCTGACTGGTGTCGGCACACCGATCAGGTAAACCTAAATTAACGATTATCGGAGTCGAGGATCGGGTATACTCGCTTGCGCTTTTGACACGTATCTTTGTACTACTGTGGCAGCGGGTTCTAACCACACGGTGTCTCGAAGCTAGTCTCCAAATTGATCCTCAAACATAGAATGGCCGCAGAGAATCTTGTATCGTGGTTTCCACAGAAATTCCTGAGCCCTATGATCTATGAATCGGTCACAGATCATCGCAAAGTATCGTAGTTTCTACTGCATAAAATTAGAAGAGAATAGCAAGTCTAGTTTTTAGTAACACGTTGCTAAATTGAAGATCTGTATTTGGAAATTTGGAAAAAAACAATGGTTAAAAGAACAGAGTATAAATTATTTTCTACTTCTTGAAGTTACTAAAGAGGGAAAGAAATTTTTACTCGATTGCAATTCCTTGCAATTTATGTAGACTAGAATTCACGATGCAGGATTTTTGCGGAGCCGCCTACGTTCGTAGCTCGCGAGAACTGGTGGAGGTGGTTCGTTCTTTTCTTTTTCTTTGTCTCATTCTCATTTCCATCCGTTAACGTTGGGTTTATGGCTTTTTCGTTCTGGCTTTGGTTCCGTTTATGTTCGTGCTTTTTGGTTCCGCGGCCCCCCCCGCTCGTGCGTCGTCGATGTAACGACTATTTGTATTGATGATTGGTGATGGTTTAGCCACTCGAGGATCCCCGTGTACGTGGGCACGGATATAAAATCCCCGCAATCGACGACCAGCAATATATCCACCCATTCCATGCGAAGCAACGACTCGACGGTTTCTACCGATTCTACCGGGTATGGCCGAACTGTTTCCTCTGCTCTTAACACAGGCTAGCTTTCTCTTCTGTCTTTCTCTCTTTCACGCACTATGTGCACACGCATCTCGCACGTCTAACCACATTTTCTTTCCGTGAAACCTGGTACGAATGTTCTCCCGTCCGGTTTGCTGTTTTCGTTTGCTTCTTTGACACGAGACGCTTCGACGAACCGGAATACGAACTCCACGATGTTCCATCTATTGTCAGCAATGAAAATACTTGTATACATTGGCCAAAAATTCATTTCATCAGTAGATTAGGAACTGAGAATTGAAAATTTATCGTGGAACACTTTTATTTGTTATAATTTTGGCGAATTCTACAGTAGCGTAAAAATTAACATTCGAATGGCGATTTTGAGGCGTCACTAAAAATTATCAAGCCAATTTACTTCAACAAATTTGTTTCCAATCAATACATTGCTTAAGTAGAGTGTTAAATGAGTGAAGAAGGTCAATCTTCATACGTATAAAATCAAAAAAGTCATTTAACTATTCTAGATCTTAAGAACTATTTTGGTTTTGAGGTTAGAAATCTACGAGTGAAAGTGGTTGCTCTTTAAACCTAAAATTGCGCGAGTCTTGTTTCTTACAATATTATTGAAATATTCGTCGAAGCGTTCCCTTCTCACTGTTCCTTTCTCATATCTGTCTCTACACGACCACTAACAAACCGAGCACCGCTTGGGACGCTTGACTAATCCTATGTCGTGTCTGTTCTCTAACATCAGGAGCAGCTCGATGTGTACGAATTCAGCGACTAACACCTCATCGGCCGTCAAGCCAGATAGGTAATTCATCGTCTCTCGGTTTCTGATGTTGTGGTTTTGTTTTTGTACTGAGGGTTGTTTTTTGCTTGTTCCGGGAGGGGTGGTTCGCGCGAACCGTGAACATTAGACACGCTACGTACCGACCAGGTTGCATGTCGTCGTCGATCATCGTTCCAGATCGGAGTCCGGGACATTGTATCCAACCCTAACACCAATTACTGTATTAGCCTTTGTCTAGTCAACCAAAATGTACAGATTATTAACACTTTACGTACCGGAAGCCTATTAATAGGATTTTTAATAATTTTGTGCTGCACCAAAAGAAAGCATAAACATTTTCTTTTACACTGCAATCTTAAATGAAACTATTAGATAACGCTATTGAGGGTGACTTGTTAGTTCACAATGAAAATTGCTGTTGCTATTGAAGGTTCCATTAAAAAGTGTTTAGCCATGTATGTTCCATAGATTTTTCAAAATTATTATTAACATGTTTGCACAAATTCTCATTATAAGACTATACATTAATACATTATCGAGTGAAGAATGCACGTTTAGAGAAATTTTGTAATATTTTTTAGAGGAACATTAACAAATTGTTGGAAGAAATACAGTAAATGAGTATCCGAGTACCCACTTGACTACACAAGGGTTAGAACGATTCTGATTGTTCGTTCTGAATATATGCGATAGAAAAATGATTGCTGTGCCACTACAAGGGCTGTTGTAACAGTCACAATGTCCGTGGAGCATTTAATTAGTCGTACAGAGATTGCGGTGTTCGGGTTGGACCTGTTCCGTGTCGGACATGGTCTGAAACATGTTTTGATGGGTTCGCAGAACGAGAACACCGTCCAGCGGATCGAGCACACCGCTACCACCGTCTCTGAAGCTGTCGAGGAAGCAATCGGGCGCCTCGGACACGTCCGTCTCGACGCCGACCACCCAACGGAAGGGAAAACCAACGCCGATCGACCAACGAGCACCATTCCGATTATAGTCGCCGGGACATATTCGTATAGTCACGCGAACGAAAAGGCCAAACGTCGGCGGGGGGATCAGCGACCCGCGTAACGGGGATCACCGTCGACGCAACGCTTAGGATAATCTAATCTAATATATATACAAAATCTATAAATATATATACATAAATCAATATCTATGTATATATATAAAAATATAAATATATGTAATAACGATTCGAAGCAGCGCGCGCGCGGACGCGACCCGGGAGCAGCCTAATCGACAAAAAATTAAAAAAATTAGCTACCGTTTTCGCTACCTAATCCGCGCATCGACACTGCGCTTTTGCCGGGCGCGTCCCCACTGACCGAGTGTGAAAGAGCTTAACATTATTACCGAACTATTTTGTAAAAACGCGTAAAATCGCGCGATGAACAACGGAAGAAGAAGAGATTGTAAGCGTGGACGCGAGCGAATCATGCGCGATCGCGATCCAAAGGAGGAGAATCAATCGTTTTCGTCGCGAGAGGAAACAGGACACGTTTCAAACACACATACACACATTGTGCGTGGAAGAACGTGTCGTCGCGACGCTATCGTACTAGGGACACGATGCGCGTGTCGGTTTAACAGATTTTTTCGTAAAGTTTCTTTACCCGTGACACAGAGAAACACATAGCCGAATAACGATTTATTATTAATGTAATTGTAACGCTGCGCTATCCAATAGAACTACTAGGTGTTCAGCCGTAACAATGAATGAGAGGGAGAGAGAAAGATAGAGAGAGAGAAAGATAGAGAGAGAGAGAGAGAAAGAGATTTTGCGTGTTCTCCGCTGACTCGGTATCGTTTCACGTTTGTGCCGTACGATCGTGTTTCGTCTCGCGAGACGCTCGTTCCGTCGAAGCCCGGGATCGTCGTGGCGGGAGCAAACGTCGGAGAAAAATCGAAAAGTTTGAGAACCGACGTGGAGAATGAGGGAAAAGAAATGAGTGTTCACGTTCGACGAGAGGGTAGACCACACACACACGTTGTACATATGCATTGCTCGATTGCTCTCCGGCTCGGTGTCGCGACCGGGAACCACTCCGCGAATAAGACAGTTTCCTAGAAAAGACACGAGTCAACGCTACCCGCGACCGGATTGCCTTAAAAGTCTATCGCCGTGCCGCTTTCTGCGCGAATCGTACCTGCCTGCCGAGGCGAGCCGACCACCGGAAGTAGTAAACCGTAGCGACGCATCCTGGGTAAATCGTGGGACTCAATAAATGGGTACACAATGGAATGTAATGCGATCTTCTGTCGTCAGTGTTCGTTGATTACATTTAAGTAGAAAAATGTGTCAAACAGCAAAAAAGAACTTTATACTTCCCGGTAATTCGTACGTATCGTTTTACGTACACGCATACTATATATGTATATTATTGATAGCAACATAGTAGACGAATTGATGTAACGACGCTGACAGTTCGGGAAACGCGATAAGGGCCCACGTGACGGTGGAACGAGATCTGTCTGGTTCGCGAGAAAAGAAAACGGCGTTTTGTTAATCTTCCCTTCTCGATTTTCTTCTGTTCCGTTCGTCTTTCTATCTTTTTAGTTTTCTTTTGTACTCTGAGAGTCGCGTTCACGCGAACAGCACGGACTCGTACCGATGATGATTGATGATGATGGTTATGATGGTGATGAGATGATAATGATGATACGGTGATTAATCTATTAATCTATCCCCTTAAATGTTAATCTCTGTTTTCGCTTTTACTTGAAGGTTTTGTATCGTCGCTACTAATTGCAGTGGAAAGAAACAAAAAATATACGCAAAACGCACACGCATTTGACACCAAACCGAACGGTCTACGACGAAATCTTGAGACCCCCCTTTCCTTTGTCCCCGGAAGAGGATGGGAGTACGGCGACCAATGAAAGAGCGGTGATAATGTAAAAAACGTATCGTTTATTTTCGTGAATAATTGAAAACTGTTATATCGCGAAAAACATCGTATTTAAAAATAATCCTGTGCAAACTTAACGAGTCTATTTACAATAACAGATTCGTACGAACAGTATCCTACGCGATATAATGTTGTGGTGTGCGTGTTCGACGGAAGTTAGTGCCGTGTTGCGTGGATCCATGGGACACGATCGATGGATCCGCGCGTGCTGTCGCGTCGGGACAGCCAGACTGTCCTCGCTCGAAGACGATTAGGCGATTCTTCGTCAGATAGATGGCCTATCCAGGGATGGGCATTTTTCTCTCGATAGAGACAAGACCGTCCCCATAGTTTGTCGCAATCAGGAAGGGAGGTTGATGGGGGAGCAGGAGTTTAAGGGGCCTCACCGTGCCCATCTCTGCCAGGGGTGGGCATTTTTGTCTTAATTGAATCAAATCCCTTCTCCACCATAGCGCCCAGTGTCCTTCTTGCGCTGCAGCCTGAGGAACCGCGCCTTCAGACCCGTCGGGCTTATCTTCTTGGTCTTAATCACTTCGTTCTGGCTCTCGTACTTCTTCCCTATCTCCTTCATTCGCTCCTTCATGATTCGTTGTTGCTCCTTCTTCCAGATGTCCTGCGCGCGATCACCGAATTACCAGTAGAAGATCTCAGAGAATACTAACACTTACTGCACCGTAAAACCGCGCGCGAACCTCGCACGCTAGTACCTTGAAGTCCTGACAGAATCCCAGCCAGAGGACGAAGAACGCGCTGGGGTCAGCCTGGTCCAGTTTCGAACCCTTCGGTGTGTACTGGTAGAACTGCATCACTGCCTTGAACTTGCTCCTCGCCTCCTGAAACGCCTCTTGTTCGTTCGCCAGCTCCGTGGTAGCCTGGTGCACGAAACTGTCCATCTTCGACTTGAACGGGCCCGAGGCTTCGGGGTCGGACTCCACCACAATATTGCACTTCTTGATACAATCTGCGCACGAGCGAAACGATCCAGATTAGCAGTAGAGCAGGCCACGGAATTAATGGCTCTCGTTGGTCGATTTTCGTGGGCTACGCCCTCTTGATCTGGCCCCGCCTCTCGCTCCCCGTGGCGATCTTAGTGCTCCGGGTGTCGCCCTAATGCGCAGTTCATACGGTGCGAGCCTGAAGTGGCTCAAGAACTAGAACCGTCACGGGGAGCGAGACGCACGGCCGGGAGAAGGGGGTGTAGCTCTCGAAAATCCTCTGAAACGAGCACATAGAGGTCTCTCACCTTGCAATTCCTTGCGCAACCTCTCTAGCTCGTTCGTTATGTAGTCGAAGTTGATGTTGGAGGCAGCCTCGATGTCCGCGGGCTCGGGTACAGGCAGCGGAAAAGGCGACTCGAAGTTGTAGTCCTTCTCCTGAGCCAGCCTCGCTCTCACCACGTAATGAAGTAAAGTAATACCGGGCACGTTCGACTTGACGTCCTTCAGCTTGCTCAGGATCTCGAGACCGAATCCATCCGCATTTCCCCGAATCCTGTTCCCGCTGTTCATGTAGTTCCCCAGCGTGAGGATCAACGCGATCACCTTTTTCAGAGAGACAGAGTTGCAAAGAAAGTCGCAGGTGGTCCTCAAGTTGGTCAGTTTGTTGGACACCGAGGAGATCGCGTCTTGGAACTCGGTCTGGAACATCAGGCAGGCTATCCTCTCCGTGAAGCAGTTTATACTGGACAGTTTCTTCAGGAACACCTCTGGCTGGTCCAGTGGTACATCAGGATTCGTCTCCTCGAAGGCTTTTATGTCCTCTAATTCCTTCGCGGTCGGTCTCTGAAGCAGAATACTGTTAATTCTTCGTACTCTGAAAGAATCGCGGGTGTCAAACGGTACTCACGATCTCGTATATCTGTTGCAGCGCCTCTAGGCTAACCACGCTCGTATCCAAGTTGTATACCGCGTTCTCCACATCGTAAAAGTTCACGTGCAAGCTCTTCTCCAGGATGCCCACGGTTTTCGAGCGCTTCGAGTCGAGGATCTTCGCTGGCTGCACCTTAGAAGGCTTGGAATCGACCGTCTTTCTCACAGGCTTTCGCTCGGTCACCTGACGCGAAAACAGACCGGCGAACTCTTTCATGTCCAGGTTTTTCTCTTCCTCTAGCTCCACCCACAACGGTATCTACGGAGAATACAGTATTAATCCTTCCTCTCGTCCTGCAGGCTCCTCCCATCGTTCAGCCAAGCCCATACGCTCGACTCTGGGCGTGATCGGCTCCGCCCTCGGAGACATTAGCCACGCCCTTACTTTCTAAACGCAGTCTACTCTCTCTGTGCCTCACAAGTCGTCTCTCGAGACGTCACAGGCACGCGACGTCACACACTTCAGCCAATAATTCGGCTAGAACCGGAAGTGCGAGTGGAATAACCTAATCCAGGGCTCGGAATTATATTTTCTCGAGATGGTCAATTTTCGAAGGCTACGCCCCTTCGGCCCGGCCGCGCGTCTCGCCTCCCGTGGCGGTCCTAGTTCTCCAGACAGTGCAGGTGCGTACCATTGGCGCTATTTGTGGCGCTTAGGAGGACTAGGACCGCCGCGGGAAGTGAAACGCGCGACCGGGTCAAGGGGGCGTGGCCGTCCACAATCAGCCGTCGCGAGTAAATAATTCCGAATCCTGAACCTAATGGGAACCTAATTGGACGGGCTTTCTGCCGCATTCTTTCCGAATTGCTGCCAGGAGGAAACTTATGAGGCACGGAGAGTTGGCGACACTCACTTGAGCGGGGGCATCCGAAACTTCGACGGAACCACGTTCTGTCGGAGCAAACGGAACCAGTATCCTCGTCCAGTAGAGCGGCTTCATGGGCACTTCTGGACATATGGGTTCTTTTCTCATGTCTAAAAGAATAGGAGCGCACTGATCATCGCGATATCTCCCTTTCACGCGTCACGAGACACCCTGCGTCCTGATACTCACACGCTCTTGCCGTCTGGTTCCACCCGCCTACCGGAGGGGCGGGTAGAGGGCAGGGTCCTTGGGCTGATGAGGAAGCTCCCGGAGGAGGAGGCGGTCTGGGTGGTCCTCCCGGTGGACCCATGCCTGGAGGAGGTGGAGGAGGCGGTGGTCCTCCGAGCATTCCACTGCCAGGTGGTGGTGGCGGTGTAGGTCCGCCGAGAATGCCTCCCATGGGTGGAGGAGGTGGCGGTGGAGGTATTCCTCCGATTAGTGGGGTGCAAGGGGGTGGTGGAGGAGGCGGTATCCCGGCTTCCATGCCGGACAACGACGGGGCTGGAGGTGGCGGCGGGGGAGGCGGTGGTGGAGGAATCGAGGAATCGCTGAATCCACCTACAAGAGACGCGGCAAAGGATGGCAAAGGAGGAGGAGGTGGAGGAGGTATGGAGCTGTTCATCGGGGTTGGAGGGGGCGGTGGAGGAGGCGGACCGGAAGAAATAAGACTGCTTGTGGGAGCGGGGGACGGTGGTGGGGGTGGAGGCGGTGGAATAGGCGGCGAAACTTGTGTTTCCCTGCTCAAAGGCTGCAAGGGCGGCGGTAAAGGAGGGGGTGGTGGAGGTGGCGGAGGAATCCCGGTTAACGAGGTTAGACTTTGCGACGGAATCGACTGTGCCGCCAAAGGACACGGTGGCAACGGTGGTGGGGGCGGTATGGAAAACGTTGGGACAGCGGAATGGGGCGCAGGCATGCTGACAGGACGATCCAAAAAGGGCGACGGAGGCGGCGGTGGTGGGGGAGGAGGAGGTGGAGCTACGCTCGAATGGGCGGGAGGAGAAGGTGGCAGTGGCGAAGCCGACATCGGCGACGCACGAGTGATCCTCGTCGCCGCTTCGTTCTTCGCACCTTTCGCGCAGTTGTCCAAGCCATTACCAATCGCGAGTTCTTCGGGGATCGACTCCTGAACGCTGGACCTGTCCGATGCAGCGTCCTCGGTGATTCTCGGCCTGTCTCCGCCCCTTTGCTCCGGCAGCACGGTCAGAGGAGACGTCTGCGTCGACTGGCCCTGCACCGTTGTCCCGCCGGCGTTTTTAGTTAGCTCCCGGAGCCGCTCGATCTCGCGTCTCAAGTTCTCCTCCTCCGAGTCGCTGCGGTCGCTCGATTCGATGTCCTCCTGAAAATCATCCCCGGTAGATCTTCTTCGCTTCGCATCGTGGCCCATCGTTAAGAGAGACTGGTCAAGGATTTTTCAGAACTCACTGTGGTGGTTTCCTTGCTGGGTACTTCCTTCTCGAAGGTAATCGATCCGAGGAGTCCGTCCGCGTGCAGTCTAGAGCACAGCCTAGTCGCGAACTGCTCGATCTCCTCATCCGTCAGTCTAGACTTGAGCTGCTCCGACAACACGGAGATCAGCGACTCCACTATCCGCCTCTCTAAAAGATTGAACCCTCTTTCACACCGTCCACCCCTTTCTCTACACCGCGACCACTCGCTTTGAACATCGACGGCACCGGCGAACCTATGTAATATTCAACGACCGACGCATTCTTTCCCAACAGCAGCGCATAGTCGTCGGGAGCTGCACCGTACAAGCTTTTAACACATTATCAACCGGCGGTTATTTTGTAATCTTGGATAAGGACTTTTTTATAGAAATTTCAATCGTGATTCAAGCTACAACAGTGGCGCACCCACGATTTAATCTTGGGGGTGGACCGAGTTAAACCCAGCCCTAGGTTTTGCTTGATGACCTTTTTCTTAGCCAAAATATCTGTCCACGGTACACTGGCCTATTTCACGATTTTAATTTTGGAAGCTAAACATTTTTTCCCCCTGCTGGATGCGCCACTGAGCTACAACACACGCCCGGTGACATAAATGAATAGTTTTACTTTCGATAATGACAAGCTTCCTTCCGGTGCAGCACAATATCGAAAATCCTATTAATAGGCTTCCGGTAGAGAAAGTGTTCCGCTCAATAAAACTGCTATCTACACACTGTTGATCTTCCAATGAAATTTTTCAGCAAACACGAACAGTTGAGCTCCGGATAACTGTCGGGTCCTACGCACCTCTGTCGGCCTACCTGCTACTAAATCATCCAGGCTCCGTGTCCCTGGACCAGCAGGTCCCATGGAACTTGGCTGACGATTTCTTGCACTCATTTTGACCGGAGAATTATTATTAAAAATATTCCTCGACGTCCGTCGCGAACGTTGCAGCTCTACGATCGCAATGGAACGCTATTACTACACGGATTCGCCGGTCTCGGAATTGGCGAGCACATCGACGCGCTAACCTCCGACGACGCAAAGACAATTGCGAATCGTCGACCGGTGACACTGTCGCGCTCGGACGATGGATCATCGCCTAGTCAAAGATCGATAAACCGATTGTCTCCGACGTCACGTCGGATCCGAGCGAGTGGTCCAGTTGCGTGCAGCTTTCTCGAAACGGAGGATCGCGATCGCGACGGAAGATTCACGAATGCGACACGTGGTGGGTCACGCCTCCTCTTATCGCTCCTCTTATCGACGACCCATTAATCGCGTGTTTATCATCGCTAGTTTACTTTCGCACCGCGACGGTAGATTCCCGAGGCGTATCGAGCAACGCCTTCTTACGAACAGCAATTATGTCATTCGGGGAATCGACGTTGGCTCATTTGTCGTAAAGTTCTATTGTTTTCGAATCCTCTCGAGGCGCGTCGAAGGTCACAATGGACGTCTACTCCACTCCTGCTAACAAGGGTAGCTTCCGAATAATTGGTTTAATGGAAAGGATGCTAATTCATAGAAGCTCCCCTTGTGTTATCAATAGACAGCGGATCTTTATGCAAAGTAAACATTTTATACCTGATTTGCAACCAATCGAGGTGAAATAGATATTGTTATTCTTTCTTGAGGGGTAGTGTCGTTTTCAGGATTGCAAGGGTGCGGGATGTGCATTCTTATTTACGTTAAAATTTTTAAAATATACTAAATGGCGAGTCTCGAGGGATATTGAAATTTCCTTTATCCATTAAATTAAAGAGTTTTGATGACCGAAAAGTACCACCATCACTTTGCTTTTTACATTCCCAGGTTTCCACAATAATAAATTTTCCACGAGCATCTGCAACTGCTAATGCAAATTACAGTAAGGAGCATAACTGATTCCACACACTTTGAATCAAAATAACTTTCATATGAATGGACCAAACGACTTCAATTTCAATTAATTTGATTTGATGTTTTTCTTCTGATGAATATGAAATTGAATAGCTCATGCAATACTTGACTGTTTAGTAATATATTAGATACAAACATTTTTAATAATTTAAACAATATTTTGAATAATGGTACAGCAATTTTTAGTGGTGCTAAGGGTTAATAGGTCGAAAATAATATAACAGTGGTTTTAAATCGTTCGAATGTTTTCACTGTGTCAAATTACAGTTGCTCATTTTTGTTATAAACGCATCAAATGCGCTATCTAATTATGAAGCAATTAGAGTGGGGTAGACGAAGCAATACATGATGACAATTAGACTGCGGATCTATATGAAAAATAAAAAAATATTTCCATTGATCGCAAGACACAGGAGCCAAATAAAAATTTCATTCTTCTTTTGATTAATAATTATTATGTTAAGGTGAAACTAATACTGATAATTGAAAGATAGCTGAAGGACTCACCGGCTCCCGGGGGCAGCCGGCTCGGTTCGATCCTCTGTTTCTTCGGGCTCGGTTCGCTTTTTTGGTTCCTCAGGATCGGGAATGCCTCTTCCTCGATCGTGGGCGACCTAGCTACATCGTTCAGTTCCCTCTTGACTTCCTGCTCGTCCGGATCGGTGAACACGCTGTCGCTGGACGACTCCTGGCTCGGTGGAGCCGAGATCTCCGACACGATCACGCCCTTGTTCGCCAACCGCCAGGAATCGGTCACCAGAACTATCGGCCCCGGTCTCTGACTAGGATAAGTCACCGGTATCAGCAAACTGTTCGATGAATCGAATTCCGTCGTTTCGATCTTGTCCAACGATCGTCGGTGTCCATCTTCCCTGTCGGTCTGCTCCATCCGAATCTCAACCAGTTTCTCCTGTGCCTCGGAATCGGGAATCTGTTCGAGTAATATTTCATAGTTCGGTAAAACATATTGAATTATGCGCGTGTCGTTGGTTCGCATTATTGTTCGCGTAGAGGAGATACGACACGCACGAGATCGAGAAGAGATACAACACGTTTTTGGGCGTACGTAAGGCTACCGGGAAATTCCGATTGGGAATAATTTCTGTGATGCAACGCGATAGTATACACGGCGAGTCGGAAGAAACAGAACACCTTAAGGGGGAACTATACCCTACTGAAGTAACTAGAAAGGAACTAGAATCTTACTAGATTTTTGGTGGAAACATGGGTTTGCGGGAATCGATTTTTTGTCTTTATTTGAGCATATTTTGGGCTGGGTGAGGACTCATTCTGTAGAGGAAGGTAAACTACAGGGTGGCCATCTCATGATGTAACACAATGTAACAAGATTATGTTTATATCTAATAATATGAGTGCCCAAAGTAGAGAAAAAGTCTAGAAAAATAACCGCAGATTTCAATGTATTTTCCTGTCTCAAAGAGACTTTTTTGACTGATATGATGAGATGACCACCCTGTGATGAACCTTCCTCTATGAAATGAACCTTTGTGCAGCTCAAAATATGCTCGTATAAGGACAAAAAATCGATTCCCGTGATTTCATTCACATTAGCATAGATTTCCCCATGAAGACAGAGGTCCTCTCTGATGCAGAGCTAGTCTAGAGCCAATTTTAGATCAGTTCATTTAGACGAGGTGGCGCCTAATGAGGAGGACTGTCGATCAGTGCTGCGAGATTGTGCAACATTTCGCTGCTGCACTGGGATCATAGCAAAACTGACACAGACGAGGTAGATATTCTAATCGGTGGCACTAATAAGAGAGCGACTTGCCCTGTATAACGGCATTCGCGACGAGCTGAATAGAATATGGAAATAGTAAGCAACTCCATCTCGTGTTCGTTAGGCAGTTGCGTGTTTATCAATTGTTTATCAATGTTACCAAAATTTTTTTTTGCACAGACGTTGATAACATTGATAAATATTTCCTTTCCAGTTACAATCTGAGGGTATAGTTCCCCCTTAATATCTTTGTTGGATTTAACCCCTTGCCGTATTTTCACCAGCCAGACTCGTGATGGAGGTCTTTAACATAGTCTAACAAATATGAATGTTACGCGTTTCATTTTAGATGAAATTTTACGTGTATTTTAGGTCTGAAAGCATTCCGTCCTAGAAAGACGTTTTTAATACCATAAACAGTGTGCTTTTTATATATCAATTTCAACTCCAATTTCAGATTCCAATTCCCATTTCAATTCCAGTTTTAATTCCAATTCCCGTTTCAATTCCAATTTCAAATTCCAATTCCAGTTTCAATTTGAATTCCAATTTGAGCTCCTATTTGAATTCCAATTTCAATTCCAATTTTAATTCCAATTCCTATTTCAATTCCCATTTCAATTCCAGTTTCAATTTGAATTCCAATTTCAATTCCGTACGTAGCATGTTCGTTGGAGACATCGCTGATAATTGTTCGACGAAAGCGTCACTCGATTCTAAAAGCAATCGGAAGTATATAAATTATTGCTTCGTCCCAATTACTCTCGATCGTCGCCTTTAATTTTCAACCCCCTCCGGCGACCTATTAACCCCCATACGCCCCTCGGAAGTAGTGCCACGAAATGTCCTCCCGTTGCTCCCGTCTATATTCTCGTCCTACAATACGATTCCGCCAATTGCGTCTCACTCGTGACCATTTCTTTTCGATACAGAAAGTGGATTTCTGGCGAGGCAGTTTTCAAAGAAACCGCAGCGATGTCCGATAGAGATCACACGAAGGGAGAATGGAAAAGGGGCGTAGACTGGAACTTGGACGGAGATCTGAAGAATCAAGAAGCGAATCACGCCATGCATCCCTTTCGCAGGGGTTACCCTTAACTCACCGACAATTATTTCAACGACTTTATCGACGTTGACAATATTAACTCACCGACATTTTAAGATCATCGACAATCATTTCCTCGACGAACGTTTTCATGGATACCGAGTTTCACCGACGACAGTTTCAACAACAATTTATAATTGTTTTTCATTCAGCTAGTGATAATGTGTTTACATGCGTGTAGTTATCGGTGCACAACAATGTATATTTATTTTATTGCACAGAAAAATGTCAATGCTACTGATACACCGGTAGTTGTTGTTAACTATTAACAATTTCGCTTTATTAACATCAATAAGAATAAATAATACCTAACAACAATTATGTGAGTAGCATTGCTATTTTTCTATGCAGGGAAATAAATATAGATGTCGTGATACATACATTGTTGTGTACCGATAACTACACGCATGTAAACACATTATCACCAGCTGAATGAAAATAACAATCTACATCAGCAATTATAAATTGTTGCTGAAACGTTTGCTGGTGAAATGATTGATCTCAAAATGTCGGCGAGTTAACCCTTTGCACTCGAAGCTATTTTGACTCGAAATTGAAACATTTCTTTCGATTTAGAATATTTCCATTCCCTATGATTTTTGATAAAATTGGTATAAATACCTCATGCAATGCCTAAATGTTTAGTAATGGACTAGGTACCGATACATTTAATAATCTAAACGATATTTTGAATAATGCTACAACAATTTTTAGTGGCGTCTCTCAGAGTCGCCATTGGAGTGCTAAGGGTTAATTATTGTCAACTACTTTAGATGTCGATGAAACGATTGTCGTTGAAATAATCGTCGATGAGTTAAGGGTAACTCCTTGGCAGCAGCCCTGACCTTCCTCACGGCGGATCCGGGAGGCTTGGGAGCCTGTCGCTTGCCATGGTAGGTTGGCCTAGACTTGTCGAACTTCTCTAGCCTGTCTATCCTCTCTTCGTGTCTGGCGGGGGGTGTTGGTTTCCTGGCTGGCGTGTCTTCCGTGTCCCCGGTCTCGCCATCGTCCCCCGTGTCCGTGGTATCACCAAGTCCGTCGACAGAGCCATGGACGCTAGTCGTCCCGTCCGCGATCTTACCTTTCTTGGTCTTCTTTTTGGCCTCGCTCTGCAGGTTGCCCATGTTTCGACAAACCGGGACCCCTATTCCTCGACGGACGGTGGACTCCGGCTCGGATCTCACAACTGCAACGACTAGGTCCCCGGCACAGAACGCTCTGAACGTGTTGACATAGCGCCGGGCAATGTCGCGCAGCGTTGGCCTGATTTTCCACGGCTTAACAGCGGCTGCGCCCCCGCCCTCATCCTCTTCCACTTCAACCTCACCCTCCACCTTGCCCTCACCGTCGCCCTCGCCCTCGTCCTCGTGCACCACCCTCGCCTCCATTCACGGTCGATACACGGCCGCCGCACGGTGGCTCATTTCTGAAACTATCGTGCGAAATGAACATCTACTCCTCCGGCAGAGTTGTGGTGAATTATAGCTGAATTACTTCGCGAATTATCGTTGCAAAGTAATTCAGTTATATTGTATTCCATTATTTCGTGATTCGAAATTCAGTCGGTTCGTTCGACTGAATTACAATGTAAGTTGTAATTCTGGTGTCTTGTTTAATTAGATAACGATGTTATTTGTCATTCTGGTATCTTATTCAATTAAATCACTATGTATTTGTAATTTAAGTCTCTTGTTCAATTAAATTACGATGTAATTTGTGATTTTGGTCTCTCGTTCAGTTAAATTACAAATTACATTGTAATTCTGGTCTCTCATTCAATTAAATTACAAATTACATTGTAATTCTGGTCTCTCAATCAGTTAAATTACAAATTACATTGTAATTCTGGTCTCTCATTCAATTAACTGACAAATTACATTGTAATTCTGGTCTGTTATTCAATTAAATCACAAAGCACAGTGTAAGTATGAATTATACAGGGTGATTCAGGAACTGGGACAAGTTACTGTTCTTTTTTAAGTAAAGATAGGAAAAAATGATAGAGGAAAACTTGCACCACCGATGCACCTGCTAGGTGCAATTACACTTCTTAATTTGGTGAGATTCCTAAGGTCATTTGAAATAACTTTTCCCTTTACGAAAATTTTCCCCATGGCTTCGTTAACGAGTTATTCACGAAAAACGTGGACCAATCAGAGCGTGGCTACAGCAGCAGGTGACAAGTCCTGCTGAGAGTGGGCATTGGCCGAGCCAGAATCTGTCCGCAGTAGCCGCACTCCAATTGGTCTTTGTTTTTCGTTAATAATCCCTGAACGAATCCGCGAAGAACATTTTCGTAAAGTAAAAACTTATTTCAAATGATCTCAGGAACCAGTCTTCCGAACAACGAATTAATTGTTCCCTACCATAGAGTGTCCATTTTGGAATTCTCGTTTCACAAGCGATAGCTTCACTGTTTTAGCCACATCATGATAGCTTCCCTGGTGGCCCCAACATGACAGAGCTTCATTGTATGGTTGCCAGAAATGTTTTATCCAAATTTAAAAACCAAAGATGTAGTGAAAACTGCAATTATGTATATATGAGATAGGCTCAAAATATAGGAGTTCAAGTAAAAGAGGTACATAGCACATTTTAAACTTTTTTATTCAAACAAAGATTTTTGGAAATTCTAATATGATATGCGTATCCAATAAATGCGTATATAATATGGTATCAAATATAGAAGATCTGGCAACCATACTTCACTGGTGGCCTACATGCGAAACACAGCAAAAATTATTCTCAAACAACACTTCTTGTCACGTTTGCTGCCACTGCCGCCATCGACATGTAACATCTGCCATCGCACATATTCAAACTAATTTCGTACACTTCGTTGTTTACGGTCATGGCACACAGCGTAGTATCCAGAGAATCCCTGACTCGATCCTGCTGAATGGTTGGAATACTGAGAAAAATTCCAACAATGAATATAAGCAACGAAAATGTATTATATAATTCCAAACCAAGAAAGCTCCACCGTCACATGTCACGTCTGCCATCTCGCAAATTACGTACACTTTGTTGTTTATGGTCATATCACACAGCGTAGTATCCAGAGAATCCCTGACTCAATTCTGCTAAATTGTTTGAACACTGAGAAGAATTCCAACACTGAATATGAACGACGAAAATGTATAATTCCAATCTAGGAAAGCTCCACTGTCATTTTTAACGTCTGCCACCTGGCAGTTCACTTAAACATAACCAAACTAATTTCGTACACTTTGTTGTTTACGGTCATGGCACACAGCGTAGTAACCAGAGAATCCCTGACTCAATTATGCTAAATTGTTCGACTACTTCGTGAAGGAGAAAATACGAGCAACGAAACAGTATAATTCCAAGCCAGGAAAGCTCCACCGGCACTTGTGACGTCTGCCATCGCACAGTTCGCTTAAACATATTCAAACTAATTTCGTACACTTTATTGTGTAAACAATATGACTGTAAAGTCATATCACACAGCGTAGTATCCAGAGAATCACTGACTCGATCCTGCTAAATTGTTTGAATACTGAGAAGAATGCCAACAATGAATATGAGCAACGAAAAGGTATAATTCCAAGCCAGAAATCCCATCCCGCATTTCACTTAAACATAGCCAAACTATAGACTGCGGATCTTTATGGAATATAAAAAACGTTTCCATTGTTTGCAAGACACAGGAGCCAAACAAAAATTTCTTTCTTCTTTTAATTGTCTTATTAAGCTGAAATGAATAAACTGATGATGTCCTTAAATCTTCGTAATTCGTCCACTGCTTCAAACTGCGCATGTCCATTTTTGTCATAAATGCATAAAATCCGCAGTCTACCAAACTAATTTCGTACACTTTATTGTTTACGGTCATGGCACACAGCGTAGTATCCAGAGAATCCCTGACACAGTTCTGCTAAATTGTTCGACTACTTCATGAAGGAGAAAACTTCTGACAGCGAATAAGAGTATGAATAAGCCAGAAAAGCTTCTAATTTCTGTTCGTTTTTCGCAGGTTATCGGATTCGGAAGCCAGTCTTACCTTTGTGAAGTGATGCAGCCGGTACGAGAGCTCCCGAGCTTGTCCGCAGAGGTTTTCCCTTTCTTCTGGCTGAAGAAGCAGATCGTCGAAGGTTGATTTTTAGATGTTTCTAGACGAGTATCGTCGTCGATGCGAATCGACGCGACAGCGTTTACGTTGACGCCGCGGCAGTGTTTACGTTGACGTTTGCGGCCTCGGGCTGTCTCTACGGCGGCGACGGGGATCGATCGGGAGATCTATGGCGTAGCGTTGATCGAGACAGTCCCCATCCACTGCCCACAATCTCGGCTCCACTGGTCGTGGGATAACGTCGATGTCCTCGGTCGCATTTCACGGTGAGCCGGCTACACGTGTTGTTAACGCGTTCCGGTTCGTGTTAATGTCAAAGTTCAATTCACGATAACTAGACTGCGGATCTTTACGCGTTTATAGGAAAATTTAGTAGATGTTCAGGATTCAAGCAGTGGAATTCGGTCTCTGTCGCCAATACAGTTGATCTCATTGTCACCTGTTTTTGTCGCGTATATCAACACGCGGATGGCTCGCGGATCGTTGTTGCTTGACGCCACTCGGCAACAAAGATGAGAGTCATTGGCTGAATTCCACCGCTTGAATCGTTCAAATTCACAAATCAATTTTTATCTATTCAAGTTATTAACACTTTACCTACCGGCAGCCTATCAATAGGATTTTCAATAATTGTGCTGCATCAAAGGAAAGTATAGAAATTTTCTTTTACATTGCAATCTTAAATGAAACTATTAGATGACGTTATTGACGATGACCTGTTAGTTCACAATGAAAATTGCTGTTGCTATTGAAGGTTCCATTAAAAAGTGTTTAGCCATGTACCATAGATTTTTTAAATTATGCAATAATCACCGGTCGGTAATGTGTTAAGGGTGGAAATTGCATTCTGTTTGCTTTCTATTTCTTACAATCGACGCAGACGATTTTTATTTTGCATAAACATTCTTCTTCTTTAACACTAAACCTACCGTTACCGGTCAAATGACCGTTTCCAGATTTTGTATTCTACAATCGCCGAATGCGTAAAGATGAAAATGATTCCATTGAAAATGATTATTAGACAGCGGATTTTGTGCGTTTATGACAAAAATCAGTAGGTGTGATTTCAAATGGTATATGCATTGGCTTGTCAAATAAGATCGTTCGGTTTTTGTGATTTATTCCACTCTAAAATACCGAACGAACTTATTTGCCAACCCAATACGCATTAGAAGAATTTAAGAATATTGTTGTATTATCTCCAACCCACTAAACATACTAAGAAAGAAAATAAATTTCTATCTCAGACTTGTTTGGTTGCAATTCAAGTAGAAAATGTTTATTTTGCGTAAAGATCCGCATGTATATCTAAGCACACATTATAATGAAAATCGCAAATATCCAAATAAATTCGATTCCGTCATTTTTAAATATGGCGACGGTTAGTAGCCAGTTTTAGTGCTCGGTAGATGTAATGTTAACCCCTGGCACTATGATTTTCTTCTTCACGCGGATGTCTTCGAGTACTTGGTTCGTTTGTAACTTATTGTTAGAAGAACTTTTTCTATTTAAATTTTCACAAACGTTTAAATATTGATCACGGACTCGAGTAACGTAGACGTTGACCACGACAGATTTGCTTGCAGCCCGCGATCTCTGCCGGAGGACACTGTTCTCCTGACCAGTGGATGCCGGTGTTCGGTGGCAGAAGGGATTATAGGTCACCTGGCAAACTGCCACGCATCGAACAACCTTTGTGCACCTTCGAGACTGTTCAACGATATCAGCCGGCGCCAATATCCAACGCAGAGCCATTTCTTCCCCTGCTATCGAGGAGAGTATATCGATCGAGAAGATGTTCCATCGGGAAAGCCGAGAACGAGGATTCCTGGTGGTTTCCACGCCCGACGGAAGCGGTCAAGTCTTCCACGGGCACTTCCGGTTCCGCGTAAACGAACCGAGAACGATTTAGAGACCGGAAAGCGTTCGCGTTTGGTAGGGAGCGCTGTTAACACTAAACCTACTAGAAATTAGTTGTTTGTGGAAAATTCTTCGTGTATATTGTACAGCGAGAACCTATTTAGATATTACCTCACACAGGATTATTTATATAATGTTTATCATGCACCACATAAAAGTAAAAATAAATAAACAAAAATGTGTGTAAGAAATTCATTTGTATTTATTCCATTCCTACAAGTCAGTCAAATATCCCGAAACACTTCCTCTTCCATGGGCGTTTCCTTTGAGTGCTCTTCCTTCGTTCGACTTTTCATTGAGTTGTCTCTGGGATCGATAAAACACACATCGAAAATTTAAAAAATGATATTCTCTTCCTTATTTCTACTGGTACTGTTGATTTGGAATCGTGAAAATTCCGAAAAAGTAAGCCTGTCTGACTTGTCGTCGACTTGTACTACTGAATTTCGTGCCACCTCCTGCGACATCATGTGCTCCTAATACAAAACTCAATTTTTCGAAAATTTTCGACCGTCTGGCTTGACGTTGACTTGTACTACTGAAATTTCGGATACCTCCTTCGACATCATGTTCTCCTAATACAAAGTTCAATTTTCGAGATTTTCGAAAATTTTCGACCGTCTGGCTTGTCGTTGAGTTGTACTACTGAATTTTCGAAATTTTTCGAGCGTCT
Organism: Lasioglossum oenotherae; assembly: GCA_028455765.1. Taxonomy (NCBI): domain Eukaryota; kingdom Metazoa; phylum Arthropoda; class Insecta; order Hymenoptera; family Halictidae; genus Lasioglossum; species Lasioglossum oenotherae. The sequence continues at coordinate 6,005,419 of CM052296.1, forward strand.
GACTTATCGTTGAGCTGTACTACTGAATTTAGTGCCACCTCCTGCGACATCATGTGCTCCTAATACAAAATTCAATTTTCGAGGTTTTCGAAAATTTTCCGGAATTTTTGGATTTCTACCAGGAGAACATGATAGTAAAGGAGGTATCTCGAAAATTCAGTAGTACAACTCAACGTCAGGCCAGACGGTCGAAAATTTTCGAAAATTCAGTAGTGCAACTCAACGACAAGCCAGACGGTCGAAAATTTTCGAAAATCTCGAAAATTGAACTTTGTATCAGGAGAACATGATGTCGAAGGAGGTATCCGAAATTTCAGTAGTACAAGTCAACGTCAAGCCAGACAGCCGAAAAATTTCGAAAATTCAGTAGTACAACTCAACGACAAGTCAGACGGTCGAAAATTTTCAAAAATCTCGAAAATGGATAAAGTATTAGGAGCACATGATATCGAAGGAGGTGGCACGAAATTCAGTAGTACAACTCGACCACAAGCCGGACGCTGGATATTTTGGTTTTTCAAAGTTTCGCTATTTTTGCTATTCCAAATCAGTACACTAACTCAATGACTAGTACATTTTTGCGGAAATCAGTAGTGTAACTCTACGACATGTGGGACGTTCCGGAAAAATTGGTGGTTCAATAAATATAATATGCAGATATTCGTTTTAATACATACAGCCTTTATTTATTCATTGTAAATTCATACATACAGTGTTTGCATGTCGTACGTGTACATAACTTATGTATATTATACATTCTAAACATTTATAACAAGAATGTTGACTAGCTCGGAGAGACTCGGCATACCATCAACTTCTAGTGTAATACTGCAGTATAGAGAGGGGAGGTACGGACAATTATGCGGATCTTTCTGCAAAATAAAAATTGTTTGAATAATATCGATAGACAGTGGTAATAGCCACTTGAGTAACTTTTCTCTATTGTTCTCGATCTCATATTCTCTCTGGCACCGACGTGATGTAATTCGTTTGTGGTTTGGTGCAGAATGTAACAATTCATGATAATAACAGAGAGGAAATGAGAGTGCTCACGCCCGGGGTTTGGCCATGCTGCTTTTGTCTCCACATCATGTTTAGTCTGCAACAGCTCCTACATCATCTTTCGCATGGAACAGAACCCACTTTACTGTTATTAAATCTGTGTATTGGATCAGAACCAGCTTCAACCACCGATCAGATACTATTATTTAATAGTTAATATCATTTAATAGTATCACAGACGAGATATAAGAGCTGTTCCAGGCTAAACATGATGTGGAGACAAAAGCGGCACGGCCAAAACCCGGGCGTGAGCACTCTCATTTCCTCTCTGATAATAAATATGGTTCCGTGACGGTTTGCCTTATCACCGGCGACACCGACGAGATACCGAAAGGAAAGTGACGTTACCGTCGCAATATCTCTGTCGATAAGTTATCTGGGTTAAACATCCGTATGTCGGTCAAATAGAATAGATTTCCAAAAGGGATCTTTGCCGACTCGAAAGAAAATTTCTTAAATTTCTTTCTCGTCGGTGGTGTCACTTTCTACCTTGCCAGGTTTACGTGTTACCGGCCAGCAGTTTGAGCGTTTCGCCGCCACATGGAATAGCGGTGTACGGACACTTGAACGGAGCAAATGATCCTTGCCAGAGTGTGTAAGGAGTCTTATGGAAAAATTGGCACGAATCAATTGCGATTGCATCGAAGCATGCAATTGACATTTGATCAACGATAAATCAATTTTTTTTCTGCAAGATCAATACTATTCAACGAGCTACATATCTCGTCTAATGTTTATAGAAGTTAAAAGTCGTCGTACCTTCGGTCAACTAAACAATTGATCTTGCATACACAATGGACGAGGGAGGCCGGTCGCGAAGCGTATCATCGAGATTACGAGCAATACGATAGCCGCTATCACGTGTGTATCACTATCGTCCACGTGCGGCACGTGTCGATCAACATGTTTGCCGACGTATACCGTCTCGCGTTCAACAGGAATTTTCAACAATATTATCCAGCGAATGCCGAAAGAAATCCGTGTCAACAACGTTTGCTCAATAGAAATTACCTAAAAAAAGAAAACGAAATCTCTCGACGCTCAGTATCAGGACGTACAAGTATACTGTATTGAAAATAACAAACACGATAAAAATCACATTAAATCTGGTGGAAATAGCGACTGGCGGGAAAATAAGAATTTTTAAGAATATTATCCAACGAATGCCGAAACGAAATCGAGTCAACAACGTTTGCCGAATAGAAATAACCTAAAAAAAAGAAAACGAAATCTCTCGGTACTCAGTATCGGAATGTACAAGTATATACTGTATAGAAAATAAGAAAAAAACAATAAAAATCAAATTAAATCTGGTGGAAATAGCGACTGACAGGGAAATAAAAATTTTCAAGAATATTATACAACGAATGCCGAAACAAAATCGAGTCAACAACGTTTGCTGAATAGGAATAACCTAAAAAAAGAAAACGAAATCTTTCGACGCTCAGTATCAGTACAAATCTAATAAATAAATATTAGGTTGTCCCAAAAGTTTCTTTCGTAATGTGATCCTTTAATATTGCTAAATAAATATTAGGTTGTCCCAAAAGTTGGTTTTCGATGCATGCATATAATGCAAATTCATATTAAGAAGTACTAAAATATTAACATAAAGATTATCGTATTGTTTGTATTTATTTAGCGACATTAAAGGAACACATTCCGGAAGAAACTTTTGGGACAACCTAATATATTGCATAAATCAAAATAAAATTAGATCTGTGTGTGTGGCGAGGAAATAACGACGCGCGACGGCGAACGATATCTCGAACAATAACAATTAGCGACGTACCGTATCGCGTTATCTCCGCCTCTTCAACATTGTTCATTATTTCTGTCGTTCGCCCGTTATCTCCTTTTTACGTAAAATTAATCTAAAGCATGTTATTCAATACGGCGATATTCTAATTTTACTTTAAGTACCGAGTTTATTATACAGTGGACTTCGGTAATACTCTTAAAAGAACGATAACTTTTTTAATAACAGATCATACGATTTGAATTTTTTTTAGATGTTAAAACAACTAATTTACTACACGACGTGAAAATGAAATTTTGAAAGAGTCGCGATTCGTCGGAATTATAGAGAAACTTTTTGACGAGAGCCTATATTGAAAATTTTAAAAATACATTTTGTGTAAATCTTTGTCGATTAAAAATGGTAGAAATGGAAGTTTTTCACTATTTTCAGCCTACAACTGAAAAAATGCAAGGATTTTTGCATCTTTCAATCTTTCCTATAGTTTTTCCCGGCTTCTATCAATTTTTATGAAATTTTCAGAATATGTATAACTGACACAAATCTACAAAATGTATTTTTTTAATTTTCAAAATTGGCCCACATAAAAAGATTGTAAACAACTTTTATTATTTTCTGTGTAATTCCGACCAATTGCAATCTTCTCAAAATTTCCTTTTCACGTCATGTAGCAAACTAATTGTTCCAACTTCTAAAAAAAAATCCAAGTCGTATGATCCGATATTAAAAAAGTTATCGTCCTTTTCAAACTGTCCGAATATTACTGTGGCTCATTTAGAATTAGAGAATTTCGAATTAAAAGTCCAGTTGCAAAGTCAACTTTCTAACTTTCTTGCAGTTCCCGCTGCAGACTCGTTCGGATTTCAACTATGCTCGCTCGGCGACGACGTTTCGCCGCGATAACACCGCTAAACAAAAACCAACTCAGATAATAATACTAATGGAAAACTACCGAGCGGCCCGTGTGCAAAATAGAATCGGTTCTAATTGATTAGATTACCGAGTACAGATTTTCGAAGAACAAAACTGTAAATTTTCCACAACGTAAGGTTTCAATTTTCCGAGCACGTGCGCGTCCTGCCGAGGACGCCATCTTGGCTCGGGAACAGCGTGGAAAGAAAGTAGCGTGGCGATCATTCATTCGAATTATTTACGCTAATACGGCGCGATAATTTATCAATGACGACGATAACCGGGAACGAGGTCATGAAACTTTCCACGAGAGATCCTCGCCGGAAATGAGTTCGCCATTTTCGCGGGAGTTTGCTGCTAGCAAATCCTGCGATCGACACGTTACACTCCAATTTTCATTGTTTATTTATCGTTGTTCAGCTATTGACGGTGCCCGTTGAACGTTGAGCAGTTTATAATCGCCGAACGGATAAACACGCTTTCGGAAAAAATGATTTATCAAAATCCATTAAGTATCTTGTAACTTTTTCCCCTCGATTCATGCTCCCACCCCTCGTCTGGCGACTCTGCTCTGGTGTTATAATTTTAAGTCAGTCTGTTCAGGATTCAAGCAGTGGAATTCGGTCTCTGTCGTCAATACAGTTGATCTCATTGTCACCTGTTTTATTGAATTTAGATTATTAGACTGCGGATCTTTATGAAAAATAAAAATTGTCTGCATCGACTGCAGGAAATAGGAACTAAATTGAATTTCCTCCCTTAACCTCTTGCCGTACTTTTTCTTTTACAGTGACAGTGATTTAGAACGTCTTTATACCGAAAAATGTCGTAGAAGAGAAGAGAAAATTTATATTTTTTGTAAGGCTACATTTAGTTTAATGCTTAAATATTGATTGTAGACCAATCAAATTTTATTTTATCTAAAAAGAAACGCGTGGTATTCATATTTGTTAAATACGGTAAAATACGGCGAGGGGTTAATGATTTTAATAGAGAAATCATATGTATATTGGCATCTTCAGTTTTTTTAATTTTACAATAATTTTGAAATTTACCTACTCAATTTTCCTATAAATGCACAAAGATCCTCAGACTATAGATTATATTATTAATGCTTGATATTTGATTCGAGATGCAGGCACACCTTGCTTCACCTGGCTCCAAAATGGCGTCCGATGCATTTATATATTTGTTTCTTGAATTCCTCTATAAGGTACAAGCACGAACAATTTCTTTATGCAAAATAGAAATTGTCTGCAACGACTGCAAGAAATAGAAACTAAATTGACTGTTGTTTCCTCCCTTAATGATTTTAATAGAGGAGAAATCGTATATTGGCATCTTTATTTTAAAAAATTTTTGAACAATTATGTATTTCGCCTACTCAATTCTCCTATAAATGCATACAAATCCGCAGTCTACTAATAACAGTTCGAAATAATCATATGAATCAGTGTCGCAAATAGACAGCTGATCGTGGGAAGCAGGAACAACATAAAAATCGATTTCATCCCTTAACGATTTTGTTATATTAAAACTTTACCTACCGGAATCCTATTAATAAGATATTCAATAATTGTGCTGTACCAAAAGAAAGGATACAAATTTTCTTGTACATTGCAATCTTAAATAAAACTATTAGACAATATTACTGAGGGTGACTTGTTAGTACACAGTGAAAATTGCTGTTGCTAGTGAAGGTTCCATTAAAAAGTGTTTAGCCATGGACTTTTCAAAATTAAGCAATAATCACCGATCGGTAATGTGTCAAAAGCAACAATACAACATTCTTGAATTTGTTCATCGTCTACTGTGTCATATTTAACCCAACCAATTTCGTCGTAAATACATAAAGCTCCGCAGTGTAGTCATAAATCATCACTGATTGCTTCGAATAGGAGCATCACCATAGAATAGATAAACTGAATAGACGAAGCTTGAAACGTCGTAGGAATTCAATTCAAGATGTCCAAAGACATTAAAATTATAATAATAAAAAATTATAATAACAAAAAAGACATTAAAATGACTGAGAAAGATATTTAAAGGAAATGTTAGTCTTTTGATATTGGAGATCTACAGAGTCCAGTGATAAATGTACGATGTCTGCGAGGAATAGATTTTGAGGATGACAGAGAGACGCGTAGCCGTGTATCGACGTCGGAAAAAGCGTCGTTCACGTCGGGGTGGACTCGCTTGTCAGTCACTATGCCAATGTCAAGCGATTATTATACACGAGGCCGCCCTCCTTTGCATGAAACTATGAATAGACGTGCGAGTTTCAGTGACTCTCACGCTCACAGCGACACGGTGCAGCTCGGAGGCAACCCGCGGAACCTGTTCTGTCCATTGGTTCGCTCTCGTAGATCGTAGATCATCGGTGGAACGTGATCAATTGCGTTTTCCGATCCTCCTCTTCCGCTGACGAACGATCCATCGCTCCCACCACTGGCTTCCAAGGTACACAATGCTTCCTACGACACAACAGTCGACCGCCGAGAGATTGTTCGCGTCGAAACGTTCAAAAATCGCGCGAACGTATCTGATAATAGCGAGACAATGTTCCATCGAGATTATAATTATTGCCGATTTTCATGCCAGAACAATATTTACGCTGTTGCGAGGAACGAGTGCAGTACTTGATCTAAGAAAAGTCGTCGGGTCCGCGCTGTTTCTCAGATCCTGTGGTTCTACTTTTTCTTTGTGAAATAGCCGACATTGTAGATCCCACGGTCTCAATAAAATTGTAATTTACCATCCATTTTGCCGCAAATATCCTCGGAATTGTCAAAATGCAATCTCAACAGTTTTATCAGAATTTTTAAAGTGGGTCGGCCAAGAAATCCAAAAACGGGGGTTTTACAGTGACAATTAGGGGGTAGCTCAATTTAAAAGATTCTAAATTAACATTCACTTTATCGCAGCGATCCTCGGAATTGTCAAAATGCAATCTTAAGGTGACAGGACCGTTCTAACAGAACTTTTAAAGTGGGTCGGCCAAAAAATCCAAAAATGGGGGTTTTAATGCGACAATCAGGGAAGTAGCTGAATTAAAAAATTGTTAAATTAGTTTCCATTTCGCTACAGCGATGCTGGAAATTGTCAAAGTGCAATCTTAAGGTGGCAGGAGTGTTCTGACAGAATTCTTAAAGTGGATCGATTGAAAAATCCGAAATGGGGGTTTTTACAGTAACAATCATGGGGAAGGGTGCTTTCACAGCAACTGCATTTTTCCCTAAGGTTATTGAAAGAGGATATATGTACATTTTCATTTAACTTCTGCTTTCTACAATGGACTCGGAAAATTGTTAATTTGCATAATATAAAAATTCTCTTCTTCGAGTGTTCCACGCAGACATTGTTCATGGTGAGGAGGTTCAAAAATTGTACAATTGTTTTTTTTTCGGATCACAGCTGACTATTGATCCGAGAATTGTCCATTTGAATCGAAAGTTATAAGTTGCATTTGAATTATAATTAAAAACGGTATTTTATGCATTTATAGCAAAATTGAGAAGATGAAATTGAGAATTGTTGAAAAATTAAAAAAATTGTACATGTCAATATATGATTTCTCCTTTATTAAAATCATTAAGGGAAGAAGTAACATACAATTTAGTTTCCATTTCTTGCAGTCGATGCAGACAATTTTTATTTTGCATAAAGATCCGCAGTCTATTGATTACAATCGAATCAAATTTTATTTCATCTAAAATGAAACGCGTAACATTCATATTTGTTAGACTTTGTTACAAACCTTCATCACGAGCCTGGCTGGTCAAAATACGGCAAGGGGTTAAACATGTTACCAAACAAAAAATAAGGCAGACAATTTTTATTTTGCATAAAAAACCGCTGTCTAATTATAATTTCCAACGAGAAAATTGAGACAGGTTTAGAAACGAATGAAATAAATGACTACATCAAGCTTTAATAAATTCAGCCGGGTGGCGAGGGTTAATAAAAAATTGATGGATTGCAAATTTCGTGCTATCTACTTGTTGTTAAACCTACTGGACGCGATCGGCATAAATAATCGTCACAATGACAGGCTAGAATCAGCAATCCTCTCGTCGATCAATTCAACAATTTCCTTGAAATCATCTCAAGGATGTTTTTCAGAACGATATAAAATCATGGCCGGCGTGTGTGCGTGTACAGAAATCAATCAAGTTGCCTCGAGTATTTGTGAATGATAACGTGTGCAATGTGCATGCGTACGCCAGGTCGGATTTATTGACAGAGAGCCTAATCATCTGTCTCGGTCACGTTCCGCTCACGCTCGTCTCGAGACGAGAGCAGAGTCGCTAGATTAAATCCACCCACTCTGCTTTCCCCCTCCACGACGCTTTTTCCCCCACTTCCGCCGCAGTAGAGTCACGTGACGCGTTCCATCTCTGTCGCGCATGCGTGCGGTACCGGCAGAGAACGAGTAACTTTTTTCCCTCGATTCCTTCCCTCATCTGGCGACACTAGACGGTTCAAACTTCTCTCGAAGTGTGAACGGCCGAAAGCTTCGAATTCGCGTAATCTCTTCACGCTGACGCACGAAGCAGATTATCCAAGGAAAAATGCAGATCGAAGAGAACTAGAACCGGTTCCCGTCGAGCGATTCTGGGTCGCGCGCGATACCGCTATCGCGAGTTTCCGAAAAAGATCCAGAAAAGTACGAACTATGCGGCTGGCTGGCGAAATTGCGTCGGCGGCGGCTGTTTGTCAATCCAGCGAGGCTAATCGGATTTATGATCGTCACTGAAATCAGCACGCCCACGTAAATCACTCGAAAAATAATCGTATCGCGCGGTGAAGATAAACATCCTTGTTTTGCAGGCGAATCTTTCTCGATCCGAGAGATCGCTTCGTCGCGTCGCCTCGGTCCTCGCGATCGGCGCGCTGAGGTAAAAAATGGCTAGCTAAACTGTACTATTCTCAATTTGTTTATGGAACTGAATAAAATTGCTCGGAAAATGTTCAATAAAAATATGTACAGCCATGTTTCATAACAGATGGCACGCACTTGAAATTAAAATACCTTTTTTTATCAATGCAATTCTATTTTTCTGCTGAGCTAGATAGTGTTGCCAGATATGCAATGAAAATTTTGAAAAAATTGCGCCTAGTCCGAAATAGTAAAAATTACTTTCGTCAAATTTTTTATTTGGGCCTGCAGCGACAATTTAAACACCTAAAATAATTTTTTAATTTTGCGAATCAACGATGTTGAATTAAGAATTAATTTTTCTGACAGCGATTTTTGTTCAGCTAGGGAGTCTGCTTTTTGACCGCAACGACGGTGAAGAAATTTTTATTTTGGGAATCGAAAATTGTTCAATGAAAAATGGATTTTTCTGCATCGCCAATTTTTCGTTCAGCTAATGCTTTTTAAAGTTTAATTGAAACTGTTCAATTCAAAATGAATTTTTCTGCATTACCAATTTTTCGTTCAGCTAGGAAGTCAGCTTTCTCACTCGTGTGGCGGCGCAGAAAATGTTTATTTTGCAAATGAAAACTGTTCAATCAAAAATGAATTTTTCTGCACCACCAATTTTTCGTTCAGCCACGGAGTCTGCTTTTGAACTATTGTGATCGCGCAGAAAATGTTTATTCTGCAAATATAATTTTGCGAATTGAAACTGTTCAATTAAAAATGAATGCCTCTGAATTTTAACCTTACTGAAATTGTACGATAAGATGAAAGCTTCGAGTAAATGGCAATTGTTAACATCATTACGGATGAAACAAGCGAACGAAAAAGAGGTGTTGCTTGGCGATCATCGCGCAAAATAGGCATTCAACGTCACACCGCAGTCATCTACGCAGTGATCATAGTGTTCACGGTCACCGGGGCCGTTCTATGTATTTCTAAATAGTTCCTGGTTCGCTGTAAATTGTAAATCATTCGGGCTCTACATGCTTTTTGTTTTTGGTTTTCCTCCGTTGTACAAAACGTTGATGTATCTTGACAAACGAAATATTTTCCTTACCAGCTGTTTTGCATCCGCTTCCTCTGTACGACGCGCGAAACTACGGTTGCGACACACGATGCATTATTTGCGATCATGGTAGCGCGCCGACACTTGATCCAAGCGGAGAGACGAGCGTCGGGTATTGCTTAATGCGCAATCAATGGACTGCGATTTTTTTTTGTATTCGCACCGCGAACGATTGTTTAAGACAGCGGCTCTCAATCGATCGGGAACGACGTCGTCTCTGTGTGAAAAATAATTTACAGATTTATAGATTTATAGAAAAAAGTAATTTATAGATTTATAGAAAAAATAATTTTAGATTTTGTTGAGCGTAATAATTTTTGGGAAATAATATATGATCCAGGACAGCGATTAGGGGTGATCAACTAGGGTAGATGAAAATTAGACGATTTTTAAAGTGGACCGATCACAAAATCGAAAAAGGGAGTTCGAAGCAACAATGAGGAGGGTAGGTCGATTAACAAAATTGTAATTTTGCATCCACTTCGCCACAGCGATCCTGGGAATTGTCAAAATGCATGCTTAAGGTGGCAAGAGCATTCTAACAGAACTTTTAAAGGGGATTGGCCAGAAAATTATGGAAGGGTGGTTTCACAGCAGCAATCAGAGGATGGTTCAATTAACAAAATTAGAAATTAACGTCCACGGAGGTCCTAAAAATGATCAGAAAACAATCTCAAAGTAGCTGAAGCGTCCTAGAACGATTTTGAAAGTGGATCGGTCAGAAACTTCAAAATGGCGATCTCATTACAACAATGAGGGGGATGTTGAATTAATAAAATTGCAAATCAGCATTCACTTTACCACAGCAATCCTGGAAATTATCAAAATAGCAGGAGCGTTCCAAGAAGATTTTTAAACTGGCATTCTGGATATCTGAAATGGATTTTTAAAATCAGCATTCACTTTACCACAGCAATCCTGGAAATTATCAAAATAGCAGGAGCGTTCTAAGAAGATTTTTAAAATGGATCTTTCAAACAATTCAAAATGGGGGTTTTCACAGCAACAATCAGGGGGGAGGTGATTGAATTAATAAAATTATAAATTAACGTCCACGGAGGACTAAAAATTGTCAAATTACAATCTCGAAGTAGGAGACGCGTCCTAGGACTATTTTTAAAGTGGATCGTTCAAACACTCAAAATGGTGGTTTTCACAGCAACAATCATGGGGGTAGTTCACTTAACAAAATTGTACAAATTCAGGAGCAGGAGCGACCTAGGATTTTCGAAGTGGATCGGCCAGTAAATCGGAAAAAATTATGATCTCAAGCGGCGACGCAGTCGAAAAATCGTTCGATCGGTCAACAATCGATCGCGGCCGCGATTACGTTGTCGGGGGCGGGGTACGATGGAGCTCTGTTATCAGTCTGGAGGGGGACAAAAATCATTCTAATATCTCATTAGGGCGAAGAGGACAGTGCGCGCGCAGTGTCCCCCGCTTTTCTTCCCGACAATCGGCAAGCTCTATATATGACGTCACGTCGGAGTAGGTCGTGGCACTCAGCTGACGGCTGCATTCAGAAGTCGAGGAACCGTGACTTACGATTACACACGAGTTCAGGTACGATCGAGCTGACTCTACTCTTCCTTCCGGATTCCGGCTTCCGACTTTCGACTTCCGGTTTCCGACTCGCGGACGACACGTCCCGTCGATCTCGCTCACTTCGTGATTGCGTAATCGATCTTCCTCTCGATTCTCATATTTACACGTCCGCTGCTGTTCATTTTTAAATCGATCGCGAGTCGACTAGAATCTTCGTTTCTTCGCGAATCTGTCGAGTGTTTCCAAACTGTTCACTTACGTTCTATTTCGTAATCGAAACCGCCAGAGAAGTCTCCAATATAGCTGGTAAAACATTATTTATTTATTATTCAACGCACAATATATATTGCATAATGTTCCTCTCCAATCTTATAATACTTACGTATACATTAGTGACATAGTAGCTTGTAATTGTAATGGTTAAACTCTTTTTCTTCGATCGCGTATAAATTCGAGATTTCATTTCGTGTTATTCGTTGGAGGGATTTTAAGGGATCCATTTTATTTATTTCATGTTCGTTAAACAAACTGTGTGGGTAGATTGGTTTTATTATCATCTTCTCTTTCCATTCGACGCGGAGCGCGTACAAATTCGAGATTTCATTTCGTGTTATTCGTTGGAGGGATTTTAAGGGATCCATTTTATTTATTTAATGTTTATTAGACAAATTGTGTGGATGTATTGGTTTTCTTACCATCTTCTCTTTCCATTCGACGAGGAGCGCGTATTAATTCGAGATTTCGTTTCGTGTTATTTGTTGGAGGGATTTTAAGGGAACCATTTTATTTATTTAATGTCTATTAGACAAACTGTGTGGATAGATTGTTTTCCTTACCATTTTCTCTTTCCATTCGACGAGGAGCGAATCAAATTTGCAATTTCTCGTGCCGTTAAATTCTTTACGAAACGTCCCGCGTACAAAATGGCTGTCGTAGTCTTTGATGAAACGTTCTAATCTCACCGGCCAGGGAAGTGTGTATATAATTTTACTTCTAAATTAACGTCGACCGGATTCTCGTCATCGTTTTGCAACACGTGCTGCGCGATTTCGTAACGAGACGGTCGCTAGATGAATACTGTCGAAAGCTCGGAGTCGGGTCGGGTTATAATTAAACCGTCGTTATCGTTTTCATAAACAGATATGATTGGGGGCCAGCTATTAGCAACAACAACCGTTGCAAAATCGTTTTATCGATGACGTTATCTCTCGGCGGGCTTTTAGCCGGAATCTATGCGCGATCAGCACTTAACCTACCGATCATTAAAAGTGACTGATGTGTGTAGAATTATGAAAATAACGAGATTAAATTTATTTATATTTTGTGCGATTTTTACTGTAATACAGTTAGGAGCATAACTGATCACTGTTACACACTTAATATGTTTAATAAGCTGAAAATAATATAACAGTAGTTTTAAATTCATCTAATGTTTTTGCTATTTTAAATGACACATTTTTCTACAAATTTACAAGTTTCGTCATAAATGCATAAAATGTGCTGTCGACTGATCACACACGGATCTGTATGCAAAATAAACATTTTCTGGTTTACAACAATCTGGAGTGAAATAGACATTTATTTTCTTTCTTGATATGTTTCAGAAGTTGAAAATAATATAACAGTACTTGAAATTCTTCTAATGTTTTTGCTATTTTAAATTACATCTACTCATTTTTATCATAAATGCATAAAATCCGCTGTCTACCGATCACACACACTTTTTAATCAGAATAACTTTTTTTTTAATGGAACGACTTCAATTTGTCAGTACGGCTAGAAGAATTAGTTTAGTGGATGTGGTAAAAATTGCAATTTTTCAAGATTTTCGGCTTTTTTTACCACTTCTGATCGTTTCTAACTCGTAAACCAATTTTAATGAAATTTTCCGAACGTATACAGTTTATACGAGTTGACCAAACGGATCTTTTAAATTTTCGTTATTGGCCCAGCTAAAAAAGTTGTAAAAATCAATTTTTACGATTGTTTCTCACAATTCCGACCAAATGCATTTTTTCAACATATTTTTTAAACGTCATTTGCTAAACTAATTCTTCTAGCCTTACAGAGAAATTGAAGTTATTTGGTCCATTAATAAAAAGTCAGTGGCGGATCTAACGGTAAACGGACTAAGCAGCCGCGTAGGGTACCATAGAGCCCCGAATTTTAAATAAATTTATGAATTTTTAAATAAATTTATTTAACGTGTAGTATGAAATTTCGCATTACTTTTCTTTCTTGTTAATAAGTTTATGAGTGTTTTCTCGCAACTTCTATATCCAACTTGAGTTTGAGGGCCCCGAATTTTAAATAAAATTTATTTATTGTATAACAGTATGAAAATTTTCAAGACTACTTTTTTGTTAATAAGTTTATGAGAGTTTTCTCGCAACTTCTATTTCTAATTTGAGTTTGAGGGCCCCAAAAAATTTTTATCGCTCGGAGCCTCCACTTGACTTGAGCCGCCACTGTAATAAGTTATTCTAATTTAAGTTATGCTCCTAACTGTATACTGGAGTCAAAAAATATATTCAGTAAATTCCTATGGATACACCTTTACAATTTCAATAATTGTCAAATGAAAAATGTCATTTGACGCTTCGCGGTAGGTTTAGTGTTAAATATTTTCTGTGATACGACAAAAAGGAAGAAGGTAGAAAGGTCGAATCTATCGAAGGGTCGAGCTATCGAAAGTGAGCTCCTAATAAGATACACGGTATCTAGCCGGGAAGAGATACGATATTTTCCTATAAACGCGATTTATCTCGAGGCATGGGGACTACGGTCGAATCACGTGCACTTATCGGGTCTCGGAAAATTACTTGTCCCATAGCCACCGGAGCCGATACCCCGTGCTTCCCCCCAAACAGATTACACTGTCCAACCGAAACGATTTTTCCCCGTTTCCATAACCGACTGACGATTTCCACAGATTTTTACTTAACGACTTTCAATAAAAATGCCAGATTTTTAAGTTCGGCAATTTTTCCCGCCTCGACCGTCACAGCTACGCTAACGATTTTTACGCAGAACGATTCCGTGCACTCTCCCACATACAACCATATATTTTTTAATAGCTCTATCAACGTTTAAACATTTTTTAACGATTTTATAGTTAACCAGTCTCCTACTTACTCTGAAAATTAAAGGTTCTCTGTGAACAAGAAAATTTTCTTGATTCGAACAATTTCATAAAATTATATATAGTCGTCTGTATTTCCAAGATTGTTACTAAATTAATAATAGCGGTCTACAAAATATAGTATCAAAAATATAGATAGAACAAAATGGATTTTACTGATTAGAAATGTTGCTCTGAAGAAGTTAATGATTTTCTGAGAACTCACACGAAACTTTTCTTGCTTTAAACAATTTCATAAAATTATATACAGTTGTTTACACTTCCAACATTGTTACTGAATTAATAATACTGGTCTACCAAACAAAATGGAGCAGAGGATTTTACTGTTCAGAAATATTTCTTTGAATATTAAAGGTTTTTTGAGAACTCACTTCATAAAATTATATAAAGTTGTTTACACCACCAAGATTGTTACTAAATTGATGAATGCAGAGAAATGTTGCTCATTTGTTGTTCTCCACAATTCAGAGACCGCGATCATCGGCCATGGCAGAGTCGTTGGAACAAATGCCGAAGTCGGAGACGATTAGGCTTCGGGAGCGGCACATTGGGTAAATATTCACCTAATCGCTTCTCCTACTGGCTGCGTTATCGCGCGCAGTATCGTTTCCTGCGATGGCGAGTGAGAATGATGGTGTAATGGTTTCACAGGCAAGCGTGCAAATTGTTTTATAAATCGAATCCACTGAAAATCGTCCGAGCCGAGGGCCAGTACATGTTCGACGAGAGGGGGAACCGCTATCTGGACTGCATCAACAATGTTGCACACGGTGAGTGTCCACAAACATTCTTCGAATGCAATAATTCCTACATTTTATGAATGTATGGAAATTATCAAAATTTAACTCTTAGCACTCGAACGATGACTCTGAGAGAGCGAGGCGCCAGTAAAAATTGCTGTAGCATTATTCAAAATATTGTTTACATTATATTAAATGTGTCTGTATCTAATCAGTTACTAAACATTTAGGTATTGTATAAGGTATTATACAAAAAATCGTATATGAAATTTATATGAAAAACCATAGAGAATGGAAATATTCTAGGTCGGAGGAAATATCTAATTTTCTAGTTAGAACAGCTCCGAATGCAAGGTTCAAGTTAAATTGTTATTTAGTTCCTAAGGCGTGGAATTGAAACAATTTTTACCACTAAAATAACATTTAAAATATTCTGGAAAATCTGACACGAATGCTCCAGGCTCCTCGTGCTCGCAAAACCTGGAAAAACTAATCTAACGTGGATCGCAGGGCTCCGTGCGTCTTAATGGCCCCTCGAGAGCTCGAGCACTGCCCCACGGGGCACCCCGACCTCGAATCTTCTCTAGAACTTGCAAAAATCAATGTTTCCAGGGTTTAACGTATCAGAAAAATTGTTACTCATCAGCAAAATCATTGAAACTAATTAACTTACAGTCGGTCATTGTCACCCGTCGGTGGTGCGCGCCGGACAGGAGCAAATGGCGCTGGTGAGCACGAACAATCGTTTCCTGCACGACGACTTGGTGATCTGCGCTCATCAGCTGACCTCATTGCTGCCGGAACCGCTGTCCGTCTGTTTCCTGGTGAACTCTGGGAGCGAGGCGAACGACCTGGCCCTGCGATTGGCTCAGACGCACACGGGGAACAAGGACATCATCTGTCTCGATCAGTAAGTCCAAAGAAAACTCGATGATTTACGCGCCTCCGCTGGGGAACGCTCGGTCGGGGCCAGTAGGCCACGCCCTCTCGGCGCGGGACACGCCTACCTGGCTCTTCCGACGATTTTCTACTTTCCGATCAGGCCTTGATTGTACAGAGAGCGACGAGCATCAAGACAGGTACAGAATAAATCAAACACGTTAACACTAAACCTATCGACCATCAAAAGTGACGGATGTGTTTAGTGTTATAAAACTAACATGATTATTTATATTTTGACTTATTTATATTTCGACTTTCCGGGCCTCTGATGTGTGAATTCCTTATCGTCTGAATCCTTTCCACGAAGAATTACTTGCACAATTCAATAAGGATTAAGTTCAGCACTGAAACTATGTATATGTTGTATTATCCGAACAATCATGTCCTACTAATTAGCACGGATAATCGAAGTTCGACTGTATACAGAGTGTCTCAAGATTCCTCAAAACATCCGGAAATTGGAGGTTGCTGAAATCATCCGAAGCAACATTTTCCTTTGCAAAAATAGCGTCCGCGGTTCCGTTAAGGAGTTATTAACGAAAAACGCGGACCAATCAGAGCGCGAACTAGACGCGTGTTGGGTCAGTCGGCCAATTAACAGTTGGCGCGTCGGGCCAAAGCGCGTAGAGGTCGCGCACTCATTGGTCCGTGTTTTACGTTAATAACTCCTTAACAAAGCCGCGGACGCAATTTTTGCAAAGGAAAATATTGCTGCAAATGATCTCAGCAACCTCCCATTTCTGGACGTTGAAGGAATTTTGAGACGCCCTGTATATTGGAGTTAAAAAACATATTCAATAAACTCCCACGAAAACACCTTGACAATTCCAATAATTGTCAAATAAAAAATCTAAAATGGGTCATTTAACCTCTCGTGGTGGGTTTAGTGTTAAATTACACGCAATAAGCTCTCTGTATAATCACCAGTAGCGCGTTATAACTAGTTGGGGCCATGGGCAAAGTAGAATTTCGGGGCCCCTAGTCCGAACTAAATAACTTTATAAGAAAAACGTCGAATTTGGATCTTGGTTTGTGTTTGGAACCCCCTTTTGTTTGGGGGTCCGGGTATTTGTCCTGAGCGTTCACGAGCGGCGGCGGAGCGATTTTTCGTTGACAATTAATGCAGTAACAACAGTTTCCGATGAACACGAGGCTCACGGCGAAATTCAGAGAACTCTGTTGTTACCTCGACACTGTCAATCGCAGTCGTACCGAGGCCAGCTGGCTGTAGTCCTCTAGATCTCTCTCTCTTTCTCACTCTGTCTCTGTCTTTCTACCCCTCGCTTACTGTCAAACTGATTTTTGCTGCGCAGAGTGGCGAGGGTTGGTCGCAACGTCCAGTACACACGCCTCCGACTAATCGTGTGGGTTTTCTTTTTGCCTGTTTGCAGCCGCTGAACCGAGAGACCAAGGGAACCATTGGGAAAAATCGACGAACAACCACGGAGACAACATAAAGCTATTGTCGTTTTAGGTGCGAACACGAACGACAAGATGGCGGCGACAAAGATACATCGTTGTTATCGATTGTCGGGCGAAGAGGGTGTTGCGAACCGTTTTTTTAATCGCACTAATCGAGCGAGATCGTGAATTTTCGGCGCTCGGGGGTTGTCTCGCGGGACAGAAGACGGGAGATAGCTTTAGTTCGTTTTTGTTGGTCCAGATTTCTGTCCGAGAGAACAACGATGGCCTCGCGACGAGGAGGAATAACGATTTTCAGGGAAACGGACGGAGGGCAAGCGCGAGCACCGTGCGTTTGTTTGAGATTAGGGATAGGGGCGTGGCCCGCTTCAACCTTGTTCTTTCTGGTTCTAGTGCTTATCACGGCCATTTGACCTCGATGATCGATATCTCGCCGTACAAGTTCAACAAACCGAACGGGCCCGGGAAGAAAGACTGGGTTCACGTGGTAAGATCTTCAGCCTTTTCGTCTCAACCCGTGGTGAGATACTGGCCAAGATTTCTCGTAAATGCGAGTCCGAAATAGTAACGTATCTATTGGGTTGGCAAGAAAGTAGTTTCGGTATTTTAAGGTGAAATAGATCCCAATTTTTTTATCCGAGCAATGAATTTTAATGAATTAGATATTCTCCCGTTTGTTCGACGATCTTTTGCTAAAAAGGATACATGAGAAAATATTTTATTGATTAAAGTTCATCGCTTGAATAAAGAAACAATCTGTGCCGGATAAAAATTCTACGAATTACGGAATATTCGAAAATTCACATGTTATATGTACATTCATTTTGCACAATCAAATCACAACAATTTTTAAAAATTATACAGGGTGACCAAGGTACCCTATTTTATCAAGAATTTTACTTTACTGATGCTGAAATCATCGCGCATCCGCGAGAAAACTTGGCAAATATCTCAGCACTGGTCTCAACCCGTCCACGTGTACTCTAAAACAGTACAGAGCTCGGTTGGAAGATTGTTTCCCCCACCTCTCTTCTCCATGGCAACCGTGCCTACTGGAGGGGACGGTTAACACTAAACCTACCACTGTCCGTCAAATGTGACCGATTTTATATTTTTCATCTTACAATTATTGAAATGATAAAGTTACTTGTATGGAAGATGATTCGATAAATTCCTTTATCCAAGCACATATTGTAATCAAAATTGCGCGAAGTCTAATTAAAATAGAGCCTCGTCATTTCTGCAAGCTAAACATTTTCATCGCTTTTAGTGCTCAGTAGGTTTAGTGTTAAGGCAAATGTGCCCAGCACTGTAAACGCTTGGAATCTTTTCTATATAATGAAATTGTTGTTATATATTTCATAAAACCCAGCCCTTAAACTGCAAGGGGGTATATAAAATATTTCAGAAAATTATTTGTCGAAATCATTGTAGTAATCTGAATTTAGTTAGGTAATCTGATGTTGTAGAAATTTTTTGGTTAGGTTGGTGAAAAAAAGCTGCATCACACATGAAAGACCCGCAATTACAGTTTCAGAGTACACTAAAAGCGTAACACGCCGATGTGAATGAAATTTATACAAGATATAATTTGTTGGAGAATATTTGTGGTCGGAAAATGTTATATATTTAATAATAATTATTATCAATGACAAAAACAACAAAATTCCATAACCACGTATCCCCTATTTTGTCAAATATCGATAAACGATTAATAAGAAATATTGCAAAAAGGAGATGAATTTTTAAAATATTGTTTAAACAACATTTTTTTTGGAATCTTTACATACGACTACATTCCTTGATCAAAACACACAAAGTTTAAAAAAGTAATTGTCCTAGTAAAGTAATGTCGCTTGTAAGTGATACTAATTTTTTAAATAATCCTAAACTCACCTGTAAATCTGTTGCAGGCACCGTGCCCGGACGTTTACAGAGGAAAGTATCACGAGACCGACTATCCTGGAGAGGATCTCGGAGTAAAGTATGCGAACGACGTTCGAGACATCTGTCAGAACCTGAAGACACAAGGGAAGGGCGTCTGCGCGTACATCGCTGAGAGCTTGATGTCCGTTGGAGGACAGATCCTGCCCCCACAGAACTACTTCAGGAACGTCTACAGGTATCAATGAACTGTTAATTAATTTTAGAATGATAGACTTAACCTAAATAAATGCTCATAGATTGCGGATTTAAAAATTAATACGAAATTGAAAAGTTAACTTTAAACTGTTGAGAAACCCAGACTGCTCATTAGTACACTGTATATTTAAAAATTAATACGAAATTGAGAAGTTAACTTTAAGCTATCGAGAAACCTAGACTGCTAATCAGTAGATTATGGATTTGAAACTTAATACGAAATTGAAAAGACAGTTTTAAGCTGTTGAGAAACCTACACTGCTCATTAGTACACTGTTTATTGAAAAATTAATACGAAATTGAAAAGTCAATTTTAACCTGTTGCGAAACCTAGACTGCTAATCAGTACACAGCTTATTTAAAAATGAATACGTTGAATACGAAATTGAAAAAACACCAGAAAGATTTACCGATATTATTTTCGACCTTTCAAGATCACTAAAACAGAAAATATAATTTCATTTAACTTCAGTCTCTCGCGATTTTTATTTTGCATAGAAATCCGCAGTCTCTCGTCAATTTCATAATAAACAATGGCGGATAATAAGCAAACAAGACCCCGAATTTCAAATAAATTTATTTAATGTGCAACGGTATAAAATTTTTCATTACTTTTTTTTTGTTGATAATTTCATCAGAGTTTTTTCGCAACTTTTATTTTTAACTTGAGTTTGAGGGCCCCAAAATTTTTACCGCTCGGGACCTCCACTTGACTTGACCCGCCACTGATAATAAATATTTATAATAAATAAATAATGAACCAACAATGATATTTTACAGGCACGTTCGAGAACACGGTGGTGTCTGCATCGCAGACGAGGTTCAAGTCGGTTTTGGCAGAGTCGGTAGCCACATGTGGGCGTTCCAGATGTATGGGGAAGATGTCGTACCGGATATCGTCACCGTAGGAAAACCCATGGGCAACGGCCACCCCGTGGCAGCCGTCATCACCACCCCCGCAATCGCTGCCAGCTTCAAGAACACCGGAATCGAGTACTTCAACACGGTAAGTGTATCAAAATTCAATACCTCAATCTTCCTACCAGGTCATTCGACGCGAGATCGATCACTTTCTAGACGAAGTGGTATAGCAATTTTTCTCAAAATCAACTGTGATGTAGTGTATGCTATATTAGGGGGGTTTAAAGGGGCCTATTCGCGATCAAGCATACTGCGCAACAATGATTGTGCACAGCATGATGTTACGCAAATCCACATTGTATTAATTAGTCAATCACTCTCATTCGTGAATAGGCCCCTTAAGTAATCGTTTTGCTGATATCAAATTCGATATCAACGATTGACGATTATCTTCATCAATCGATTGAATCAATCGTCGTCGATTTTTCAATGATTACCTTTTTTAATCGTACACATTAATCAATCAATCTTGATTAAAATTTTAATCGATTAACGCCCAACTCTGAGTCAAGTTTCAAGAATGAAACAATCGAAAAAATTTTATTGCGCTGTAAAATTACAGACGGATGTCATGGAAATTTTCAAGGTCACATTGTCAGTGTGAGAATAGAGGCCCGTATCTTCTGAACAAATTTAACACCATGAAATTGATGACTAGACAGTAGACAGCGAATATTTATGCAAAATAAACATTTCCTACCTAATTTGCAACCACAACTGGAGCGACAGAAAGTTTTCTCTCTTAAATTCGTCTAATGTTTTTAATGTTTTAACCCTTAGCACTCCAATGGCGACTTTGAGGCGCCACTAAAAATTGCTGTAACATTATACAAAATATTGTTTAGATTATTAAATATATCGGTATCTAATCAATTACTAAACATTTAGGTATTGCATGAGGTGTCTATACCAATTTCATATACATAAAATTTCAAAAATCATGGGGAATGGAAATATCCTAAATCGAAAGAAATGTTTAATTTTCGAGTTAAAATAGCTTGGAGTACAAAGAGTTAAATTACATCTACCTATTTTTGTTATAAACCACTTCTAGCGGTTAAGTCGCCCCGGACAAAAAGACAAATTGCCGCTCCTTAAGAATATATATATTTTTTTTTTTTAAATAAAGGTACATATTTTTTATCTTCAATAAAAATCAAATCATTTTACTTGAATTTTAATAAAAGCAAATTTTCTATTAATTGGGTATTTAAGACATCAATATTTTTCTCACAGTTACAGCCAAAATGGCGCCCCTAAATTTTCGCGCCCCGGGCAAATGTCCGAGTTGCCCCCCTAGAGTGCGCTCTGCGCGTGCAGTGCATCAAAATCTGTTATCCACTTCAGAAAAGGGAACAATTCAATTTAAAAAATAAGTGACGGTCCAATTTCTAGTCTAATTTGTAATCCTTTAGTATGGCGGCAACCCGGTGTCCTGCGCGATCGCGATCGAAGTGATGAACGTGCTGGAGCGCGAGAACCTCCAGGAGAACGCTTTGCTAGTTGGCAATTACCTGATATCCGAGGTGAGGAAGCTGGCGGAGCGATGGCCGATCATCGGTGACGTGCGAGGCGCAGGATTGTTCGTCGGGATCGAATTGGTCCGGGACAGGATCACGAGGACACCGGCCACGGAAGAGGCCAGGTACGTCGTCGCCAGCATGCGAGACAAGAAGGTCCTGATCAGCAGCGACGGTCCTGACGACAACATCCTCAAGCTGAAGCCGCCGATGGTCTTCTCGATCGAGAACGTGAACCACCTGGTGTACTTCCTCGACGTAGTCCTCCAGGAAGTCGACATCGAGTTCCAACAGGTAACTTCCCCTCAACACCTCTCCACAATTAACTTACTTCCCGGTTAATCCTCATGTGCGCTCGATTGAATCCACTCGGCAAGAAAATGGTACTTTGCCAAGTTGGAAGAAAATTGTTGCACTCTCTGATTCCATCGATGAGGTCACAGTAGGATTAAACGATCTCACTAACACCGAAGTAGAACTGCGTCTTCTGCGAGTGAGTAAACAAAGTTGCGCCACCGACAGGAAGTGAGTTCGCATTCTTGTGTAACGGGTTGTTGCCGGGCGGATGCGTGAAAGTGCATCGAGTACTGTTACTGTTTTTCTGAATGAAACTGACTGACGGTGCAACTGATTCACGATAGCAACGCGTCCTACAGATAAGACCGAGCCATTCAATCTGTCCCGGACACGTGCTGCGTGCAAATACAATTTTAATAATCCTCTTCGGTCCGCAACAATGCTCCGAATACTCAGAACTGACCTGAAATGGACCCTATAGTTTTAATTTGAGGATCCCTTCGTGTAGGGAAAAATGGCACTTTTTTTACTGTAGTTTGCAATGATTTTAGCAGTTTTTTCGATTTGGAACAATATGCCTAGAATAATCACAACAGGCCTGAAAAGGTCCCGACAATTTAATTTGAAGGTTACCTCAAGAAAAATGGCACTTCTCACTGTATTTTGCACCGCGTTGCACGTGTTAATATTAGGTTGGGGAAAAAGAAATCCATTATTTTTACGTTATCTCGAGCGGAGAAATGATGGATTTCTTTTTCCCCAACCTAATATTTGGTGCAAATGTAACAGCTTGTTGAACTTACAAAAATGTCTAGAATATTTACTGGTGCGAATGTAATTATTTCGAAGCTTGCCACAAGTCGGGGAAAATGGCACTTCTCACTGTATTTTGCACCACGTTGCAATTTTTAATACTTTGCTTAGTTTTAACAGTTTGACTTGGAACAATGTCTAAAATATTTACAGGAGTCCCACCGCGAATGTACCGCGACAATTTAATTTGAAGGTTTTCTCAGAAAAAGTGGCACTTCTCGCTGTATTTTCCAACATCTTGCAATTTTTAACATCTTGTGCAGATTGAACAGCTTGTTAAACTTGCAAAAATGTCTAGAATATTTACTGTTACGAATCTACTGAGCCAATTTAATTCGAACCTTGCCACAAGTCGGGGTAAAATGGCACTTTTTACTGCATTTTGCACCGCACTGCGAGTTCGAATATTTTACGCGGTACTAATATCGAGGACGTTAATGGATTGAAATCGGAGCGGCGGTGATTAATTAAACCACGGATGTTTTCTTGTTGCAGAAATACGAGCCGGTGACGATCATAAAAGCAACGATCTCGCAAATGGATGTGGACGCGGACAGCGGGAACCACACTGCCGGCAAACCTCTTCTTGTCCGTGCAAATTAACAACAAAAAAATATATTTATACGTATATATATATGTAGTATATTTATATATAACCCGCGGTGGTACGTAATTTATAGTATTATTGTTTGCGAAGGATCATTGTTATACGACACCGTTGTATGCGTGTTTATTATTATATTGTATCAGAACGAAGAACATCGTGTGTACAGAGAGTGCGAGAGAGCGAGAGAGACAGAGCGGGTCGACAAAAGACACATGTAATTATTAATTAAGACTAACTGTTCGTGAAACCATGAGCATACGAGCTAATGTAAAATATAGTTTAATACATGCAATTTTTCATTATACACGAGATCACTGTTATTTCGCAATCTTTGCGACTCCTATGCCCGGATTCGATCTCGAATGATCGAGACAAGGTCCGAATAGAAAGTACATTAACTTTCCGTTGGAAAAAATTTGTAGCCATTATTTAAGAAAATTAATCATAAGCAGAAAAACTACAGGCAAGATATTCCCACGCGCTACATATTTTTTTCCAATTTGTTGTCGCGTATTCAACAGGAAAAAGATAGGAGCGCGACGATAACAGGAAATTGTTTCTCGATCGGAGCGGAAGTTTATATAATTTAATTATTATCGTCGCGACCCATGACCCCACGCGCTACCTACGCACGTGGACGACCATATGACGTAAGCACAGTGTATAGTGAACCCCATTAATATTCGGGCACTCTTAAAAACACCATAACTTTTTTAATATTGGAATATACGACTTGAAATTTTTTGAGCTGTTAGAACAATTTGTGTGCTACACAACGTGACAAAATTTTTTGAAAGAAAACCGCGAGTTGTCGGCGCATTGCAGAGAAAATATTAAAAGTTGTATTTTTCAACTCTTTTATGTGGAAAATTTAGAACATTCGTTTCGTAGATCTACTATATTTCATGAGCAAAAACGATATTTCCATATCGATCGAGATTTTTAACAGTCTACTGCTAGGAAAATTAACAACAATGTGGAAAAACACGGACCATTTACTAGCTAATCGATCATTTTATAACTAATAGATCATCGTCAACATGATAAATTTTAATAAATGGCTATCGACAGGCAAAGGGCAATTTTTATATAATGAAAGTATGTATATTTATAGTGTGGAAAAAGTTAATAGATAAGGAAGAATAACAGAATAGCAATAAACACCTGATAATGGCGCAACTGTTTACAGAACTGTTAAAATTAGATCTGGTTCATAGCCAAATGAAATTTCTAGATCAATCCAGCTTTTTAATAATGCAGTAAAATTGTATAACAAATCTACACAAACCACTTACCAGTTGTAACATTCAACAGCAAGAGAATCTCTCAACCGATCAAGCTTTTGCAAAGTCCACCTGAAAACATAGAAATTGAATCAGGAACATGTTACTTCTATTTTTCAAGACAAGGTCCTGCTCGCGAGGAACTGTTCACAGAAGTGTTAAAATTGGATCTAGTTCATAGTCAGAGGAAATTTCTAGATCAATCCAGCTTTTTTATAATGCAGTAAAATTATATAACAAATCGACACAAACCACTTACCAATTGTAACATTCAACAGCAAGAGAATCTGTCAATTGATCAAGCTTTTGCAAAGTCCACTATAAATAATAGCAATTGAATCTCGAACAAGTGCAGTCATGATACTTCCATTTTCCAAGACAAGATCCTGCCGAACTGGAATAAACTATCATCATCAATTTGTCCGTTACCTAATTAACCTTGAAGCATGAATCACCACGCCACTCCAGTTTACGTATTGATGACCCCCGGTCGCTGTTGATCATTTTGCAGCTGTTTAGCTGCGCTCATCGATAATGTTATCGTAATGCAGTTAATGACGGATCGATAATCATTTTTAACGCTGATTCGGCTCAAGCTAGGTACCTATAAATGTCGAGATCCGACTAGTTCATCCATCAGTGCCTGTCTTCCGATGGCCTGCAACATGTGGCTACCTTTGACTCTTTTGGTACTTGGTAAGTGCATACCGTATCCTCTACGATCCTCGCCGGGCTACACCAACATTCTTTGAACAAGATATTTTTCCCTGGTTGAATTAAACAAATTTTAATCTCAGAATAATCTACACGGAAACAGGATCAAATTCCAAAAAAACCGTGTCTCTAGAGCGAACAGTTCTCCAGAAAAAGCTGTTCAAAGTCCGACCACTCAGTGCGCCGATGGCGGCGCTGGGAGAGGGCCGTGGCTCCCAGCGCGTTGTGATTGGCCGGGATTTCGAACCGGTTTTTCTAGAAAACGGCTCGACGTAGAAACTTGATTTTTTTTTTGCGTTGCGGTCCTCATTCCTCCGCGGTTCTATTGGGTTGCCAAGAAAGTAATTTCGGTATTTTAAGATCAAGATAAGTTATCTTTCTGGTAGCTTTTTTAGCCCTTATCGGCAGAAAACTGATCCAAGTACCATGATAACGCTAGGCCACATATATCTTAGGTAACACGTGTGAAATTATTGAAGCTTGAATTTGAGATTTATTTCGAAGTTCACAAAACTCCTGAAATGGTAAAATATTCACTAATGATGATGAGCCGAATACGCGGTTGAATCAGTTTTTTGCCGATAAGGACCAGTAGTTTGATGAGCGGGGAGTTCTGAAGCTACCAGAGAGATGGCAAAATATCATCGAACAAAACGGGAAATATTTTGTCCATTGAAGTTCATTGCTTGGATAAAAAACCCAATATTAAACTGTACGGGATTCTTGCAGCGGGAATCGTACAGGCCGACTACCAACATGGCTGGAAGGTCGGCAACGAGTACAGCTACATCGTGCGGAGTCGCACGCTGACCAGTTTGGACAAGATTTCGGACCGGTACACAGGAGTCCTGGTGAAGGCGTTGCTGACGGTCCAAGTCAAGGATGCCAACACCTTGGGAGCGAAACTATCGGGCGGTCAGTACGCGAACGTCCACAAGGATCTTCCGTACGGTTGGGACACGCCGATCTCCGATCAGAGTCTCGAACTCCACGACCTGCCGATCACCGGCAAGCCGTTCGAGATCAAGATCAAGCGTGGCGTGATCCAAGACCTGATCGTGGACAAGAAGATGCCCACCTGGGAGGTGAACTTGGTGAAGAGCGTCGTGAGCCAGCTGCAGGTCGACACCTTGGGGGCGAACGCGATCGCACACAAGAAGAACATCCAGGTGCCGACGGACGATGAGCCGTTCGCCTCGTTCCCGGTGATGGAGGATTCTGTCGGTGGAAAGTGCGAGGTTCTTTACGACATCACGCCTCTGCCCGAGTACGTGATCCGCATGAAGCCTGACCTGGTCCCGATGCCGAAACTGAAGGGCGACGGACAACACATCGACATCACCAAGACGAAGAACTTCGACAGGTGCGAACAGAGGATGGGCTACCACTTCGGCATCTCCGGCAGCAACAGATGGGAACCTGGCTCCAACAGCAACGGTCAATTCCTTACGGTAGGTGCTACAAAGGTTTTGCATTATTCGGTTTGCATTAAAAATGAGCCACCTTAAATCAAATCCGCTTACAGAAATTCTCCACGAGCCGAGTGGTCATCTCCGGCAGCCTGAAGCGCTTCGTGATCCAATCTTCCGTGACGACGAGCAAGATGTCGGTGAGCCCTCGATTCTACGACGACCAGCCCGGTATTGTAGTCAGCAGGATGAACGTGTCGCTGGCCAACATGAAGACGATCAACGAGCACCTGCCATCCCCGGCTGATCCAGAATCAACCGGCAACCTGGTCTTCGTCTACGACAACCCGTTCTCGGATACCGAGCAGCGCAGAAACAGCTTGGCGAGCAAACAGAATAACTGGCGCACGTCGGACAGCATCCGCTCAGCCAGCTCCAGCGAAGAAGCTCTGGCAAACCAGCTGAACCCTAAAGGCGCCGACTCTAACAGTGGATCCAGCAGCTCGATCTCCAGCAGCGAGGAGAACCATTTCTGGCAGCCGAAACCAACTTTGGAGGACGCACCCCAGAATCCTCTGCTGCCACACTTCGTCGGCAACAATGGCAAGCACATCGGCCACCATTCCGCGAACATCGACACGGTCAAGGCCGCCAAGGACATCGTCTTCCAGATCGCGAACGAGCTGGAGAAGCCCAGCGAAATCCCTGAGCAAGAGACCCTCGAGAAATTCACCGTGCTGACCAGCCTGCTTCGCACCATGAACAAGAAGAAGCTGGCCGAGGTTGGAACCGCGTTGCAAATCACTGCCAGCGAGCTGAAGAGCGCCGACAAGTCGCAGGCGGTGAAACAGAACGCGTGGGCTGTGTTCAGAGACGCGGTGACCCAGGCCGGCACCGGACCCGCTCTGCTCATCATCAAGCAATGGATCAAGAACAAGGACATCAACTGCATGGATGCCGCGGACATCGTCTCCAGGATCCCGAAGAACGCACGCACCCCCACCGCCGAATACATTAGGGCTTTCTTCGTGAGTAGCCTTCATGTCTACCCTGCCCTTTTTACATGGGATTCTACTATACCCGCTGGGAAAATCCCACGGTGACCTTCCCTAGACTAAATGGGGAGAGGGCCAGGATCTCGAACGCTACTAGCCTCCACCCCAACTCATGATATCCCCATAAAACCTACGCTTATAAAACACACCCTGAATCCGATCCAGCAGCCTTCCCCCGATCGTAATCGCAACTTTCCCGTTCCAGGAGCTAGCCACCAGCCCGGAGGCGCTGAACGACAAGGTTCTGCGGATCTCAACGATCGTCTCATTCAGCGAGTTGGTCCGGAAGTCCATGGTAGACAAGCGCTCAATCCACAACGTTTACCCGGTGCACACGTTCGGTCGCATGACCTCGAAGCACGACCAGACGTTGGTCAACGAGTATATCCCGTACCTGGAGAAGGAGCTGAAGAACGCGGTCAAGGAAGGCAACAGCCCCATGATACAGACCTACATCGTGGCGTTGGGCGTTACCGGTCACCCGAAGATCCTCGCGGTGTTCGAGCCGTTCCTGGAGGGCAAGGAGAAGACCACCGTCTTCCAAAGGACCCTGATGGTCGGCGCTATCACCAGACTTGCCGAGCTCAATCCGAAATTGGCGCAGTCCGTGCTGTACAAGATCTATCTGAACAAGATGGAAGCTCACGAGGTTCGTTGCGCGGCAGTTTTCGTGCTGATGAAGACCAACCCGCCGTTGAGCATGCTGCAGAAGATGGCCGAGTTCACCAACTACGACACCAACAAGAACGTCAACTCCGCCGTGAAATCCAGCATCCTGGGTCTGGCGAAATTGACGAAGAGGGAGGACATCGCTAGCAAGGCTCGCGCCGCTGCCAGCCTTCTGAACCACGACGATTACAGCTACCGGTACTCCCACGGGTTCATCTACGAGACCATCAGGAAGTCACAGGACATCGTCAAGGATGACGTCATCAACTACATCACCAGTGACGACGGTATGCCCAGCGCCCTGTACATGGGCACGTTCAGCAAATACGGCGGCTTCCAGACCCCGCCTACCGAATGGGCCGCGTTAGTCTCCAACGCGCAGAAGATCCTCGACATCTTGTTCGAGGAAGACAAGGAACAGACCGGAAAATTGCCGACCGAGAAGCTCGCCGACGAGCTGAAGATCACACCGACAGACCCTATCGACGTTGAGGGCATCATCATGTGGGACAACAAGTTCTCCTCCAGGAAGCTGCCCTTCGACGCGAACACCCTGCGCAAGATTCCCAAGCGTGAGTACATTTGTTCGGCAGGTCTAATACGATTCTTGACATTGTATTAACGATTCTGTGCGCGGTTTCAGTGATGTCCCTCCACGGAATGGACCTGAAGAACGGCGTCGACGTGAACCTGAACAAGCTGTCCACTTACGAGGTGACCATGAGCTTCCCGACGGAGACTGGTCTGCCGTTCCTCTACACGCTGAAGGCACCAGTGCTGCACAAGTTGAGCGGCAAGGGTCAGGTGCGATTCGAGAGCGACAAGAGCATGAACATCAAGATCGAAGCTCGTCCGACCTACTCGATGAAAGTCCAAGGTAGAATCGGTTTCCTGGCACCGTTCGAGCACCAGCACTTCATCGCTGGCATCGACACGAACTTCCAAGCGTACCTGCCAGCTAGACTGAACCTGGACGTGAGCCCCTCCAAGGGCACCATGAAGCTGAGGATGCTGCCAATAAAGGGAGAGGAGAAAGCGAAACTGTTACACTACAGCGTTGTGCCGTACACCTCCAAACACAATATTCTGAATCTCCAACCGGTGCTCACTGACAAGAACACGCGCAAGATTCAAGGCGAGGACATCCTCAGAAAGGAGGATCTTGTGCCGATGACGGAGGTGGCGAACTTCTTCACGTTGGAAAGAGAGAGCGACAGGAACAACGATCAGTTCTGGAAGTCGAGGAAGGACATCACAGATTACATGTGGTCCCCATGGACCCAGAAGGGCAACGAGTTCCACAAGATGAACCTGTTCTTGAACGCGGAGCCTGGCAATCAGGAGTCTTTCATCATTTCCGCAGTCTGGGACTCTCTGAACATACAACCTGGCGAAGAAGCCGAGCAATGGTCCAAGCTGGCCAAGTCGTTCGCGCCGTCCAATCCTGGTAACGAATTGACTCGCACAAGTGAACTGCTGAAGGAGGTCGGCAAAGGCATCAAGGCTGCCAGGTCCACGGTCCTCGACATGGAAGTGCAAATCCCCGGTGAACATAGGACACACAGCTCCCTCACGATCGCCTATTCCGAGAGCAACGCCGAGAACAGACGCAAGGCCCTGATGTTCTGGAAGATGAACATGCCGGAGGGCGATACCAAGTACCAAATCTGCGTCGCTGCTAACCAAGACAGCCCGATGGACACGATCCCCAGCTACGAGAAGGCGCAACGCACCAACCAGGATGAGGAATTGGACATCGACATTCGCTTCGGACCTACCTGCCAACATGGCGAGCAGTTGAACGTGAAAGGAGAGGCGTCGCAAAGCAAACAGTTGAAGGAACTTCTGAAGGAGTCCCCGGTGGTCCAGATGTGCGAGGAACAGATGAAGCAGGGCAACAAGATCCTCAGGAACTGCCAGAACGCCGCAACGCTCGCCAAGATACTGGACGAGTACAAGTTCAGCGTGAACATTGAGTCTGAACCACTCAGAGTGATGGCTGACATGTTACTCGAGACGATCAGCAACACTGAATACGTGGACACACAGGTCGACAGCAGCGACCCTAAGAACGACGGCAAGAAAACCATCGACCTCGAGTTGAAACTGTCGAAGGATTTCAATACGGTTAATTTAGCTGTGTTCACCAGCGAGATGGATATGTACATGAACAACGTACCCGTGAGCCCGTTGAACCTCGAGCCCGAGGACTGGATGGTCGATGACGAGAACGTGGGCGACACCATGTACGACCTCTTGGACAGTAAGTGATAGATGTTGTAATCGTTGTTGTTGTTACTAGATTCTAGATCTAACCCCAAGCTCTCGTTTCCCCCAGATTCCTGCATGATCGACCAAACCAGAGTCGAGACCTTTGACGACAACAGCTACCCGCTGCGTCTGGGCAAGTGTTGGCACGCGATCATGACCACATACTCTGAACTGAACCCGGAGAAGCAAGGTGAGAAGCTGCACATCCCCGAGGATATGAGCGTGAGCGTGTTGGCCAGAGAGATCGAGGACGGCCACAAGGAGGTGAAGATCTTGCTTGGCGAGGATGAGATCTTGCTGATGCCTCAAGATCCCGAGCCGAAGGTAAAACTGAACTCGCAACCACTGGAGATCTCGCTGCAGAAGGGCTTCCAGAAGAGGAAGGAGGATGAGGTGATGTTTGAAATCAACAGACTGGGCGACAACTCGATCGCCGTCACAGCCGACGAGCAGGACGTGAAAGTGATCTACGACGGAAAGCGCATTGTGATCAAGGTGAGGACGAAGCTGTTTCTGTTGTCTGATAATTTGCGTTGTGGTAATATTAAATCTTTTTAATATGACCAGTGCTTTGGATAGTGCGTTGTCAGTCTTATCATAAATGCATAAAATCCGCGCTCTACAGATAAGCTAATGCCATCTTTGGGTAGCAAATTCTCTTTCTAACACGGGCCACTCGTTTCCCAACAGGCTTCCGAAGACTACCGCAACTCCGTGCGCGGTCTCTGCGGTAACTTTGACGGCGAGGCGAACAACGACTTCTGGGGCCCCGAGAACTGCGTGATGAGGACACCAGAGATGTTCACCGCGTCGTACGCTCTCACCAAGGACCAATGCGAGGGCCCGGCGGTGCAGAACGCCAAACTGGCTCGCGAACAATGCACACCGATCGGGTTCTTCCGTCAGAGCAACGTGATTAGCGACGTTGACGCCGGAAGACATAACAACGAGAAGTTCGGCTACCAGCAAAGCGGAGAACAGCTAACCGGGAAACACTGCAACACCCACAGGACCCAGGTCAAGGAGGTGGATGGCAAGCTCTGCTTCACCATCCGACCTGTCGTCGACTGCGCACCTGGCTGCTCGCCTGTCGAGACCAAGATGAAGAACTACCAGTACCACTGCATGGACATCAACGAGGCGTCACTGAGCTTGAAGAAGAGGATCGAGAAGGGCGCCAACCCTGACCTCAGCCAGAAACGCATCGACATGTCGCAGCCGATCCGCGTACCCCTGACATGCCAGGCTTGAACACAGAACCCCCAGCGATTATGCTAACCTAGTAGTTAACATCGTCTTCGATGTATAGTTTCTTTTGTATTAATAAAATGTATAGTTTTCACATAAATTTTTTCGCTTCTCTCATCCAGTCGTCTGACTCGCGAGTACGGTAGCGTGCACGGGACACTTCAGCTGGAATCGGTCCAGTTGGCAGTCCATGTTCTTGATCTTGTCGTAGAGCTCCTTCATCCTGCAGGGGTCTTCCTGGTCGACATTCTCTTTTGGTCGACTTTCCAGTTTTCCTCTTTTCCCTGATCGCGTCGTTGGTCTCGAAACGACCTCGCACTGCTGGTGTAACGCCGCCTCCTTGAGTTCTCTGTTCTTCCTGCGCTGCATCTTCTCCTGCTTCTCGTACGGGAAACCTAAAGAGACACGTTGAATTAGTCGATTGGTTTATCAGTTGTAAATGGAAAATTTGTGAGACTTGCTTCTGAACACCGACACCACTCCGATCTTTAGATCCCTCTCGATCTGGCGGATCGCTTTCTCGCACCTCTCGTAGTGCGTGCCCCGGAAGATCGACGATTTCTTCGGATCTATATCGCAATCACGGTAACAGACGATTTGTTTACCGGTGTACTTCCTGTACTCGAAGCACTTCAGCATCTCCTCGATGAACGTGAAGCTGCTCTTGTCGATCCTGGTGACCACGCCCGGTCGTTGCTTCGTTCGCAGCAGATGATGAAGCTGTTGGAACGCGTCGAACATTGATTTTCTGCAGTGCTGTTTTAGCAGAGGGTTTTTTTGGACAATTTAATGCGCAGTCCGACTACCTTGAAGAGAATGAAGAGGACCCACTGCATCGATTCGAGCTCCAGCGAACGCTCGCGGTTTCTGATCTCGTTGCACTTGAATCTGCCGCGATTAATAACTCAATTAGATCATTTTTATTTTCCAGTCTATCGATAGTAGAACGAGGGAGTAGTTCGATCGCACCTGTTCATGTTCTTCACAGTCTCGCCGTTCTTCTTGTAGACGGTCTCCAGCCATCGTCGCATCGCCGAGATATTGAGGACCGTCTTCCTGACCCAGTAACCTCGCCACGCCGCTTGGATCTTCGTCGCCATTTGATTGTAATAATTCTGCCACATCCGATGAACACGCTCGACCAGGTATCGATCCGTGAAAATGCGGACATAATAACCGCGCCAGTGCCGCTGAATAGTGATCGCGCTCCGGTGCAGCAACCGGAAATGCTCACGGGTCAGTATACCACGGAACCACGCCTGAAACGCAACCCCTGAATCGATTCACACGGAAAACTTGATCCAATCCGTCGGCCCTAAATTACCACTCTTTAAAAATGACTCGAGGGCATTTATTAACGCATTCGGTGCACATTCAGCGGCCCCAAAAATTCTATAAAATCGCAGCAATTTATTGAATGAAATTCAAATCGAACAATTAAGATATACTAATATTTGGACAATTTATTTTGCTTAAACCGTTGAATACTTAACACTGAACCTACCACCGCCGGTCAAATGACCGGTTTCTGGATTTTATTTCACAATTATTGAAATCATAATGATGCTTTATATCCGAGCACATATTAAAATAAAAATCACAGTAAATCTGTATAAATTCTATGACGTCATTCTTACAAGGCAACACATGCCAACAATTTTGAAAGCTCGGTAGGTTCAGTGTTAATAAATATTTAGCAACATCTCCTGAAACTCTCATGAGAATAGAGTCCGCATAAGTTAATTTAGTGAACTACAGAGACTCGGTACCAGTTTTAACGCATTATTGCTCAGATTCTTCCGAATGGAGATTGTTGCTCGTATCGTATTACTACGGTCATTTTCGGCTAATTTATAAACGATTTCGACAACAATTTCTCGTGAAAACAGTGTTTCTCTTCGGCGGGATACACGCCGAAAAATCGTCCTCGCGGAGACTTCGACGCGCGGGCAGGATAGTCGCGCGGGAAATTCAAACTCGCGTTGGGGAAGATGTTTTTCATTTCGTCTTGCCTAAGGATGATCTTCGCAAAAATCCGAAATGATGTCTACAGCAGCGATATCGCGCGAAAAATGCGAGAGTATGAATTTTTCGGATAAACATTTGGCCAGCTGTCGGAGAAACGGCATCACCGCGTCTTGCGGTCTTGACCTTAAACATTGATACCTCGAGCGTCGATTGTGGTGGCCGGCACTTTGTTATTAACGAGCGAACGATAACTTTCTCGAGAGAGAGGTTATCGTTCGTGTTTTCATTGTGCTCTCAGGTTAACCTGTATTTTTCGAGCCGCAATAAAGTGCTCGCGTCTGATCGATTCAGCATAATCGTCTCTGCTCTTGATCTCTTCCTGGAAATCGATGGGATCGACAGTTAGTCGCAGCACCGAGACCATCGTCGATCCAAACAAATCTGTCAGCTGAGAAAAGTTGGACACTTCCGATATCGACTCTCGATTTTAACATAATCGACGGAAAATCTGTGAGTATTCGAAGCACTGTGTCCCGAGAAATTGTCGAAATTGAATTCCATATTGATTAGATTAAACTCGAAATATAAATGCACGCTGTACAAAGAGTTAATTATTAATTCAATAGATTGAGTGTATTTAAAAATGACTTTAGGAGGAGGTAACTCGAGGAAAACAATAAATAATTTATTTCGTACATGCGCGGAGCAGAAGGACGACGAGAGAGACGAAGATGATGATCAGGACAGCTGTGATTACGATCGCACCGATGTTGCTCCTCTTCTGCGTTATCTTCATCATGTGAAAGTCCTTCCGGGACTGCAAAGCGAGAATCAAGAGATAATTAACAATACAGGTAGCTAGGTGTAATGAAATGTTTATAACACGCTGTTTGCACGACAAAGTGGAATAACTCTCTGCAAAAATACGTCCGCGGGGCTGTTAATCGTTCTCCGATACTCTGGTAATTAACGAGCCCGCTATCTTCGCGGAGTTTCTAAATAAAATAGCGTAATCACCAACGCATGACCAACCCCGGGCAAATAAACAACGCGGACGTTTACGAGACTCGGGGCCGTAGCTGCAATATTTAGCCCGGCGAGTTGTTGTTCAATGAAAACTTCTTCTCCCGATCGGTTACTTTAACAACCGCGCGCGTACCATAATCTGATTACTGAACAGTGGATCTTTATGCAGAAGAAAAGTTGTCCGCGTCGATAACTAAAAAAGTGAAATAAAAATTGATTTCTTCTCTTAATAGTCTCGATAGATTGCAAATAATGTAACTGTACATTACTGTAGACTGTGGATACTTATGCAGAATAAGAAAGAGAAGTTACACAAAAGTGTGTTTCCGAAGAGTTTCTTATCTTTTTAGTGAAAGTTCTGTCGTATTTTAAAGACAACATTTGAATCAATTTAGAAAAATATATGTTTACTATAATATTATTCAATGATGTAATTTCCATTATTTGTAACAACCTATTTGCTATCTTTTACAGATAACCTGTCAATACCTGTTTCTCAATCACTCACTAGCAACACGTCTTTTTGATTAACAAGCAGAATTACCTGCTTATTTAAAATACGACAGAACTTTGCCTCCAACCTAATATTTAAGTGCATAAAATCCGCAGTATGTTGATGAAAATATAACACACGTGCTAGGCCTGTCCAACTCTAATGTGGGAGGTGAAGTTCCCCCACTGTGCTTGACACGGTCACACCGTAGTAGTGGACGGACTGTATGTGTGGCCGGCAACGAAGAAGAAGTTGGACAGGCCTGAAACATCCCCACAATTTCGAAAAGTTCAACACGCTCGAAATAAACCCGCAAAAATCCTCTTTTCACTCGCAAATTGAAAGACATCGGTCTCGTAAAACGCTCGTACGGGCACTATCAATCGATTATACCATAATCTGCAGGCTCTGGGTCTTCTGTACCAGTTCTTCCAACCTCTGGCCCCTGTCGATCAATTTCTGAACGCCATCCATCAACGTTTTCCTAATTGCCACCAGCTCGCACTCCAACCGAGGAACAGCTTCCACCTCCTGTCGATTGTACTCCTCCTGAAATTCCACGTGTTTAATCTTCATGCCATTCTCCACTTCCATACTATTTTTTAAATATTAAATCGTAGTATCGTTAGACTCGCCAGTATCTTCTTCAGGGGTTGCGACAGGTCGGTGAGAGCCAATTTGGTTAAGTCCTTGGACAGGTCGGCCAGAATGGGCAATTCTCTGTAAACGCTCCTCAACTTCTCCAGGAACAGTTGACTGCGGGACTCTAATGACGCTGCGGATGATGGACACTCCAGTTTCGACGTCAGGCAAGCGTAATGCAGCTCGCCGATCAGCACGTGCACCGTGTACCTGTGAACAATGAAATTCAAGGTTTTACACAATGTACAAGCTGGATAAAAGTAATGGTCGTCCTTCATAATTGTCGTTAAAGTTGTTTTTTAAAGTTTACAGAGGTCCTAACAATTTCACAAAAAGATTGGAAGAAATTCGAGAGTGAAATTTCGCTTCGATCATGGAACGACCTGAGTTGCTGATAGAGGGTTAGTAGCTCTTAGCGTTAACTTCGTTTAATGTATAAGACCTTTGGTCGATGTTCGTCATTGAGCGCGTAGTTTAAGGAATTCTCTCTCGAGGATTCTCTTACTTGCCCCGATCGAGACTGATCCTGTCGTTCTCCACCGATTTCAGGCCATCCACCGTGCTGAGGACAATCGCCCTGTACGCAGGATCCTGTTTCGCAGGATGATCCGCGATGATTTTGCAGCCGGTTTTCTCCCAGGACGCGACCAACGCGTAATGCACCGTTCTGCTCATCGTTGACGGTCCACTCGATTCACACAAAACCGTAATAACGTATCGACTGGACGTGATCCAGACCCTGGATCGTCGCTGGAGGAGCTGCTCGCGACGAGGAACGCGGAGGAATCATAACTTTCGCGTCTGAATCGGGTCTAGAGGCGAGCGAGGGCCTGTTTACAAGAGTTAGCTGGCTGTATCGGCAATGAGTAATGAAACAAGTTTTCGATAAAGCCGATAAAGCCCATGTTGCACGCCGAGGAGACGTTCCTCCGCCGCGACGCGACGCCTCACCATTGTCTGATTACGCGGATTTTTTCAAAATACCGACGCACCGCTGGCCGAGATTAGATTATTAACCGGTAACGAATTCGTGGTTCGATCAGTACGAGGCGCAGTGATCTGATTAATGTTAAAGAAACTGTTGAACACAGTGGCTGATCGAGGATTTTGCGGTGAAACAGTCGATGTATTGCTACACTTCTTATTGTCAATTCGTGTGATATGATCGCTAATTAACTATTTATTGCTTCTACGAAGTGTTGAACACAGTGGTTGATCAGTAGACTACGGATTTGATGCATTTAAAATGTTACACAAATGAGTAGATGAATTAAAAGAATTTAAGAACGTTTCAACATTCAAGAAAAAGAGAAATTTTAGTGTGTCTTCTGTTTCTTGCAATCGACGCGGGCAATTTTGATTTTACATAAAGATCCGCAGTCTATTGATCAGAAACCAGATTTCGAAAATTGGCGTGCTTCTGTCGGCCGATTTCCGATTCGACAACGTGGAGATTCAATAGATGCCATTGGTCACCAGCCATTGATCGATAGTGTCCTTGTTCGTGGCCAGCCAATCAATGCTGTTCTCGATTTCCTCAATGGCGTTCGCTTTCGCGACTTTCGTCACGCCGAGATCGCTATGTTGCCGAAAGAATTCTTTCGCCTGAAAAATAATGGGATTTGAACTATGGATTTTAGAAAAATTTGCAAGTTGATATTCATTGAACGAACCTCGTGTAACATTTGTCGATCCTTGAACAACGAAACGATCACCAAGACAGCTTTGCCCAGATTGTAACCTTCAGCTACATACTTTTCGCGGAGACTGTCCCAGTGAGATCTGGAAATTGTCCAAATTTGTGTTTCAATAATCGATGGACGAAGTTCATTTGTTAAGAGGAAATTAATTTTATCAGAAAGAGTCTACATAAGTGGTTATATGGAACTTCATGACACTCCAACATAAACAAATTTTTATTCGATACGATAACTACTTTAATGCAAAATAAATATTTGCTAGTGTAGTCGGCACCTTTGTCTACGCTTGAAACTCTAATTTTAAAGTATGGAGATTGCAAGTACTATATGCGAGTAATTAAAAGTTATTGAACGATTTTATAAATGACCTCAGGTGACCCAACCGCAGGAGCTCGTACCTTACGAAGTCCCAGACCACCTTGACCCCCACAGGGCCGGCCGCCATCTTGATCAACACCTGCGCAAAGTCCTGTTTACGGACGAGGCTGTCGTCGGTCGCTCGTTCGAGATACCTGAACCAGAAGACAGTTGTTAGTTACACGGCAGAGCAGTCTTGTTAAATATACTATTATATATTTAACGTAACATTCCATGGTTCATTGGCTCGCAGGACGAAGTACGATGTTACTTTGAGAAGTTATAATAAACGCCGTCGAAGGTCGAAACTTTCCTCGCTGCCCTACGTCTATCTTTAACTTCCGTATCTTCCGTTGTAAATATACAGAATATTTCCAACGCGCACAGTCCGAGGGAAAAATATATTATGAAGTTATTGAAATTGCCGAGATGCTTTCTTGGGAAAAAAACTAAATTCAAGCATTACCGTAAGAATCGCGTACGATAAGAAATTAATATTTTAAAATATCCGTTCAATTTTCCCATTGCAGATTTCGTTCGCCGAACTCTATCGTCTAGCGATTCGATTTTCCGCATGCACCGATAGCAATTTCGCTGATAACGTCGATAACAATAGAAAAATATCGTTGATCAAATACATATTTTCCATGGAACATTCAGCCATTTCTATTTACTGGAATTTATTTCCAGGATTTAATCGGCCGAATGCTCCATAAATAAACGATACAATGTGGATATTGATAAGCAGGCTCCGCGCGAGATAAGGTGCCAGTAATTAGCTAGTAATTGAATGGGAAAAGTCGACGGACCGGGTTAGGAGACTTTTATCTTGCAGACCGGCCAGCCCAGCGATTAGGCGATCCCTTTCTTGCGCGTCGGTTTCCGTCGCGAGTAGCTCCGACATCTTCTCGAATATCGATTCCACGTCGACGGATTTCTCGGCAAGACCTGTCATAAACATCGTGCCATAAATAATATGGATGGGCCATTTATATTTATATTTTCTCCCTCACCGAACGGGTAAACCACCGACCGGATGTCCGCTCGCAGAGGTTCACCGTCCAGGAAGCTTCTCAGCTTCTTCCCGGCTATCTTCAGACAATGCTCGTGACCCATGCTGCAAGCTGCGTGCAGTATCAGCAAGCCCAGTTCTCTTGAAACAAATGCCAACGGCCTTTCTTAATTATCCGGAATTCGCGATTGGTATAATTACACTGGACCTTTAGCTACTCCCAGTATTAATTTAATCGATTTCCGTGAAGTAGCACCTGTAACCTTTTGGCTTCGAAGCAATTTCAATTCCAAAATCAAGATATTTCTCTCAACCCATATCATTTTTAATCTATGCAATCTGTTTTACATTGTGCACATCAAAATTAACATGTTTTCTCGTACAACAGTTGAGATTTGAGGCTTGTCTTCATTCTACTGGCTGGGTGAAATATAAAGTAGTAAAAGATCAGAAAAATCTAAGAATATTGCAATATTGTTTTTAATGTAACAAAGTCATTAAGGGATGAAATAAATTTTTATATTATTCCTGCTTCCCAGAATGAATGCAGAACATTTCGTACATTATTCAGATCTACCGATTAAGATTCGAACTTTGCCAATCGCCGAATACTTCTATCTCGAAGATAGCAACGCAACAGTCGTCCCAGCAACATTTTCGTCGTGCATGTGTATACGCGTTATATAATGCAACGAGCGCCGACTAATGGCGCTGTTTTCATGTTAATTAATTTGTAGGAAGCTGATTATCGCAGGAGCCATCACGGTCAACGCGTTGATCCCTTCCCCGCTAATTGATCAATACAACATGCAGGTGGACTCGCATTTATACGGCGTTGTATAATAATCCCCAACGCGTAATAAGCCTGTAGGTCCATTTAATCGGGCTCGAAAATATCTATCGACGAAGCTGATATGAAATTGAACTAACCGATTCGGCAGCCTTCTTTCCACGGCGACGCGCCATCCAACTCGATGATAGATGTCGTCGACCAGTCTCCTAGCGTATATCTGTAAAAATTCATAGTGAATTACTGTTTCGAAGA
This sequence comes from Lasioglossum oenotherae, assembly GCA_028455765.1. Taxonomy (NCBI): domain Eukaryota; kingdom Metazoa; phylum Arthropoda; class Insecta; order Hymenoptera; family Halictidae; genus Lasioglossum; species Lasioglossum oenotherae. Next base: position 6,046,128 of record CM052296.1, read on the forward strand.
AATCGTATCGAGACTAGGTTACCTGAAAACGGTTGTGCAACTTTGTTCTGCCCAGCAATCTGTTCATCTCGCTGAACCAATCAGCAACCACGGCCCAGGGCTGATAGGATGTCTCATTCGAGAGGTAGACTGTTAGGTTCATCGCGGTAGCATAATTCAAGCTCGACGCGTCCGCCAACAGGAAGGCGTCGTGCAGCAGATCGGCTCTGTCCGTGGGACTCAGCGCCTGAAATATTAGATGATTGTATAAGTTTGTGCCCGATTTGAAAATAAAATTCAATGTTAAACTTTAAAGAATACAACTTTATTTTTTCTAATAAGAATGGCGACTATATAATTGATTAATAAAGCTACATTTTTAAAAATTTAACCATTGAATTTTGTTTTCAGTTAGCATTCTTATACTAATCTATTCCAGCGGTTGTTCAAACATCAGGTTGGCCAATCTCGCAATTTTCCGAAATAATTTATAGAAGAAATCCTAATGTTTTCAACTCTAACGCTTTTACAGAGGTCCCAATTTATAATGGAAAATGAATAATGGCGCGCGAGTTAGGAACTGTTTTGAGTGGAAATTGGCTTGATCACTTGATGATTTCCGCGCAGCAAGTCGCCGAAGATGTTCCAGCTCTCCTCCGTGTAATTGACGACGTAGTACCCGACGGATCTGTGATTCAGTTTAATCCAATCCACCCTGTTCTCCAGAGTCAGTTCCACTGCAATCAGGTCAATTACCCATTTCGCACCACGGCGGAAACGGCGGACAGCACGCGGCCAAGATCCTTTCTAAATCAATTCAATCGCGATCATTACCGCAGGAGAAGTTCGCCAGGAACCAGTCGAACTTCACGCCGTCCATCCGGCTGGTTATGTACTTCACGGGGATCGTCCAGCTTCCATCGCTGTAACGAGAAATTTGCTACCATTGTTATTCTTATCATCATCATTCTCTTCCCCATCTTCTTTATAATTTAATTTTCAGCTGAGTTTTCAACTTTGAGAATTTTTCCTGCTGCAAACACAACAGCTACGTGAACGATTTTTACATGGAAATATTCTGCACACTTTCCCGAATGTAACAGTATATTTTTTTACAACATTATGACCATTTACAGTTGTTTGAATAATATTTAAAGGGAGTATGACACGATTGTACGTACTCGAGAGTCTCGTGAAATTTCTTGCTCGCAACGAATCGCCGCTGCGAGAGTCTGAAGATGTTCTGATCATAGATCAGATTGATCACCGGAAATCCCGGGAAACTGGTCCACCGATTCATGAAATCGACGATATCGATACTGGTGCGGCTGCTGTTCTGCAGAATCTCGAACAGGTCGCGCGAGGCTGCGTTGCGGAAACGATGTGTCAGCAAATAGTCCCTGATCCCGTAGATGAACCTCGAGTTGCCTATCGCATCCTCAAGCATCCGGATCACTGCTGCAGCCTGCGATTCATAGATCATCTCTGAGAAGCGGAAATGCTGCCAAGGCGATTTCAACGTTTTCTGGATCGCGGAGTTACGCTTGGCGTCGTGGGATGACGCCACTGTCCAGATTTCCTAATTTTCGACAATTTCTGATCTGGACGGATCTCGGTAAAAAGTTTTTTAACTCCACTTTTTCGAAATATGTTCAATAAAAAGCGCTAGATCTCTGGCCGTACTTTTTGATAGGAGATCCGATCGAACATCTCCTGTATATCCTGAGAATCCTCGACGCGTTTCACGATCGGCCTGGCCCTGATCTTGCGGTCATGTCTCATGGCAATGTACTTCGTATACAATGGAAAGGAGTCTATCTAATGGAAAGATCGAATCTGTGAATATGTACAATCAATTTATATATGACAATTCCTATGTCCTCTGTAACGGTAAAAAATCTCGAAACACAGAAGACATAGATAGTTGAAATTTGGCACACAGACAGTCGTTAGCCAAAAAGGTATCCTACAGGATTGCTAAAAAGAAATGATGCTAGTCTATAATAATGACGGGATAGTACTGATCGACCTGGTTCCACTGCGGGAACATGAAGTCCAACGCCATGTGCTCCATGTAGGTCGCAAACCCTTCGTTCAGCCACAGATCGTTCCACCAGCTCAGGGTGACCAGATCCCCGAACCACATGTGCGCCAATTCATGGGCCACCGTGTGACAAACACTCCTTGTGTTCATGGTGGAGCTGTCGTTCTTCGTGTGCAACAATTCCGTCTCCCTGAAGGTGATCAGGCCCCAATTCTCCATGGCGCCTGCGTTGAAGTCGGGAATCCCTACCAGGTCTGAAGTTTGTTACTTTTATTTAGCATAAGGATCCACGGTTGAACGATCAGCGATGGTTACCTAGCTTGGGTAGAGGGTAGTCGATGTTGAAGACGGTCAGATAGTATTCCATAGTCTTCACGGCCACGTCCAAAGCGAAACTGGTCTTGTTCTTGTACATCGGTCTCACGCAGACGTTCACAGGTATGCTTCTGCCATTCAGCACCGTCAACGACGACTCCAGACACTCGAAGTCGCTGACGAGAAACGCTACCAAGTACGTGGACATCGGCGGCGAGAGCTCGAAGAACGTCACTGTCGTGGAGCTGTCGTCTTTCATCGTCTCTGTTCTCTGGAACAAGTGGTTTCCTAATTTTTACGCATGCACAGATGACGTTGCAACTCACCGTCACTGGCATGTTCGACATTGCACGATACAGAGGCTTCTCTGTCCGAAGAATGCGGATCAGGAACGTGGACTTGAATCGTGGCTCGTCGAAACACGGGAAAGCGGTTCTCGCGAAGAACGGCTCGAACTGAGTTGTCGCTAACTTTCTGCGAAAAATTATAGTAGTTTAACACTAAACCTACCACGAGGGGTGAAATGACCCATTTTATATTTTTTATTTGTAGATTTAGTATTAATCGTGGATCCTCTGTCCACTGGAAATTCGAATTACCTGATCGACCCACTGGGATCAGTATACGTGCTCAAGTAGAATCCGGACACCTTCCCTTTCAAACTCCCACTGAAATTCATCCTCAGGGAATACTGTCCCGAGGGAATGATACTGAGCGTTTTGATGACTATCATCTCGCGTTTATAGATGGGTGTCACTGACTTTATAGTGATCTCCGCTTGGGATCGTTGTGAGTACAGCTTGGTCGAGAGCACTGTCAAGTTGCTCGAATGCAGGACGATGTAGCTTCGAGGCTGTAACGATTAATTAAAGATTAATGAGGAAATTTGGAACTTGCGATTAGGTGTTGAAGCCTAACGTTTAGTATCTCGATGTCGATGCGGACGGAGCCGTGAAAGTCGTCCTTCCGGAAGTCCGGAGCGATCGCGATAACGTAATTGCTGGGCACGACATCCTCTGGCAGACGTTTGTCGACGTCCACAGGTTCGATGCGATGTATTCCGGTACTCCCGGTCTCCTGAAGATCCACCAGCCGCGAGATCATCGCAATTAAGATAAACAGCCGGCCAATCATCCTCTTTTTCGACACAATGACTGGCCTGTTCGGACGAGCCCCTTATCAACGCTCGGCTAGAAAACAACTCTTCATTCAACGGAGCTTACTAGCTGATTAAGAGTTTCTAATTAAACCAGGCAGCGATGGCCAGATTGGTTAGCCTATCTGCTCTCGAAGAGAGCCACTCCGGAAGAGTCGGCTCACTTCAGCTGGATTGGTAGTCGACCCCCGAAAATCGAAGAAATTAACTGCATCAGCGCTAAATTGAAAATTAAACATTATTTAGGAGAATACAATTGATGGAGAATATTTGTGCGAAGGGAAAGACGTCGAGACGGATGATTTTTAATCTTTTTTACCACAAGGGTCTCCACAAAAATTAAACTCCAACGCGAAATCTGCATTCTTCCACTTGTTTTGAAATTTTCCATGACCAGGATTTTCAACATCAAAATCCGAATTAATTGCAGTATGCGAATCTGGATATTTAACAAGTATTTCATTTTTGTTTGCAAATAAATGAACAGTGGCAATGGCCGTAAATTAACTTTTTCTATTTTACCACGCAACTACCCTAGTTTTTTCTCGACGTCGTCCCTTTTGAATTTTGTACGATATTTTGTATGAAATATCTAGACCTTTATAAGCCTCGAGCGGTATTTATCGAACATGTTCGGAGAATTTTACAGTTTACAGGCGCCGCCGGTTCTCAACGGAGAATGCCATTCGGAGGTGAAAGTATAGCAGCGGCTTGGTTTGAAGCGGAGCACCAATCGGAGGCCCCTGTGGACAAAGAGGGTCTGTTAGATAAGACATGGGCGAAGATAATTCGCGAGGCGCGAAAGTAGGGGAATTATATAATTCCAGGCTAACCTTGGGAGGCGGTTAGTCTGCGGTTCGTCACTATTTCGCTCGGTCCTACGGTGAGTTCACGTGCAGTGTTCATTTTAATTCATTTATTCCGTGAAAAATCTTCTGCCTTGGATGGACTTTCGTGGCTGAACCGGCGTTGTTTTCAGATTAGCAAAAATGGCGAAGTACAAATTGACGTACTTCAACGTTATGGGTTTAGGAGAGCCCATAAGATTCCTGTTGAGCTACGGCGGCGTTGACTTCGAGGACGTTCGGTTGGAACACTCGTCCGCTGAATGGAACACTATAAAGCCAAGTAATCATAGTGTTACCACCAGATTGCGATTATTTATGTAATTTGCCACTTTTGCAGACGAATTTCCAGAAAATGGAATCAAATAAAATCTTAGTTTTAGTGATAGTAGCCTTCGCAGGTCCGGAATAAATAAATTCTGTCGAATTTTATACTCCAGCAGTTTTTGAACATTTTCAGAGGCCATAAATGCATGAAGATCCGCAGTATAGTGATCACTAGGCTTCTAAAAATTTTCAAAAAATGCTAGGGTATAAAATTCGACGGAATTTAGTAGGATTTTAATTTACGTCTGGTCTAAAAAGACTACTATCATAGAAAACTGCAAATTGCATAAACATCCGCAGTCTAGTGATCACGATTTAACCCCTCTAATTCACTTATTCAAAATTATCTAATTATTTCCTATGAAAGCATCTTCATAACTTTGACCATTGTAAAATCAAATATCTGGAACCGGTCATTTTGACCGGTGTCGGTAGATCTTCCAAGACGAAGATTTAACCCTTTGCACTCCGAATTAGTTTTCAATTTTCTTGCTAACAACTCCCTACTATTTTAAGTGTTTCATTCGAAATTTACTTCAACAGATATATAGTTTCTTCACTGCTATATATTTTAAACAATTTTGTTTACTAATTATATTAAATATCAAACTTTGTTGTAATTTATATTTGTGGATCTTATATCTGTTTTAACTAAAAAATAAACAATTATTGAGATAAAGGAAGAACCAGATATGTATAAAAGCCCGTTCTATTTCCATTTTTCTTTCTCTGATGTCGAGATACACTCGACGAAGGAATGCAAACGGTTAAACGAACGCCGAGCACCAATTAGAGCGTTCGAATACAGGAAGATTTTGACTGATTTTCCAGCGACCCCGTTCGGCCAGGTGCCCACGTTGGAAATCGACGGGAAAGTTTACTCGCAGACGTTGCCTATCTGCCAATATCTCGCCAAACAGTTTGGTCTGCGTGGGACGACCGCTCTCGACGACCTGGCAATCGACGGAATCGCGAACGGCCTCCACGACTTCAGAAGACGTAAATATTGATTCGTTCGCCGGTCAAATGGATTTCTTTCTGGCGATGCTTGTCGCGTAAATAGCACCTGGATTTTTCTTGCTTTCTCTCTCCGACATGTTGTTCCTCTTCGCAGTCGTGGTGTCGAACTACTACAGGGAAACCGATCAGGTCTTGAAAGCTAAAAAGAAGTCGGACGTGTTCTCGAGGGTGATACCTTTCTACCTGAACACTCTGGAGGCTCTGGTCCAGAAAAACGGCGGCTACCTGCATGGAGGACAGGTGAGTACTTCTGGAGTCATTGGAAGATCGGGTCACTCAAAGTTCAACGACTTCTTCTGGCCAAAATTTACTTATTTTTTGACACGTTGATCGTCGAAAGTACTTATCGGAATTACTCGCTGAAAGCTAAGAGTTATTATGAAATTGTGGACCTTTATAGAGAATATAAATTTGAATTTTGAAATTGTTGACCTACCTAAATCTGTTAGAATGAAATGCACAGTCTAGTAATTAGTGATTGTTAATATTTAATTACAGTTGAGCTACGCGGATCTATTTTTCGTCGCCATTTCGGACTCGTTGACGACAGTGTACGAGTCCGACATCACAGTGGATCATCCTAACTTAAAGGCACTCAAAGAGAAGGTTCTGTCGATTCCAAGCATCAAAACGTGGGTGAAGAAGAGACCGAAGCTATTGTTTTAGTTCATTCTTATAATAATTCGTTCTATTTGTCTTGTATAAGATTTTAATAAAATAAACACAGACGAAAGGCGCTGGAATTTCGCGGCTTTTTTAAGATCCTTTCTTTTATCGACCGTCGACAACTTCGGGACCTACTTTATCGATGAAAATCGAACATGGAATTAGAACACAAATGCTATTTTGAAATAACAGTTGATCGTTCGAATAGAGAAGTACATATTTGATGAACACTGATATGAACTTATCTTATCTTACTTTAATTTTGTAAACCGCTTTTGTTATAATTAATCTGCAGATTTGTATGCATTTATGAAGAAAGATTTGATGAACACTGATATACGAACTTATCTTATCTTACTTTAATTTTGTACTTCGCTTCTGTTATAATTACACTGCAGATTTGCATGCATTTATAAAGAAACTGACTGGATGATGTACGAAAAATCCAAGGATACTGGGTTTTCAATGTATGTATTTCACTTTTGAAATAATTAGACTGCAGATTTGTATGCATTTATGAAATAATTAACTGCATATATGAAACAGTAAAATATTAGAAAAATTCGAGAACACTGTTTTCAATGTATGTACCATATTCATTACAGGATTTTTATTACAGTAAATTAATTTTCAATTAACTCCTCCTTACCCACAATCAGTGCGCAATCAATCTCTCTTCCATCTAATACACTCTCTTATGACAATAACCAAAATTTTCTACGACACTCGATGATGTTACCACAGACGAGATACAAGTGTAAACAGTAAACCAATCACCCAATGTATTTTTCTGTCTCACGTTCGGGACCATTCCGTGTCACATCTGTAGCAGCTAAACAACGAGGTGAAAAACAGCGTCCTTCGTCCTTCTCTCGTCACCGAGTCCGCTGCTAACCAAAACAATCAACACAGCGCAGCGCGGCCAAAGTCCCTCGTCTCTTCCCGCTACTCCGCCAGCGGGTATACATTATATATATGTAGGTATAATATCACGCAACTGTCATCGCGACACTGAACATTTAAAAGATTACCAAGCCATTTCGCGCGATCTTTTGTAATAGATTTAAAGTATCTCTTGTAATAGAGTTTACAGTCTGACGAAATAAAGAGTTCTTGTCCATATATGTATGTACTGTGAAGTACTGTCTCCGATCATTTCCACACATCCTACTGTAACGGTCAAAACTAATACATACTGTTAAAGACTGCCAGCATTACGAGAGATCCTGTCATTCAAATAATTCGGTATGTTCTTAGACTCTCTAGAATTGTATATTGTGGCCGGAGTAAGCAACAGAAGGCCACTGAGGAGATTCTCGTCGGTAAGAAGGCGAATGAAGGCATGAAATGTTATATTCTCCGACGAACGTATGCGAGTTACACAGATATTTCTGACGATGTTTTGGTGTTGAATTTTAAGGTTTAAGATAAAAACGTTCACGTAGAAAGCATACAACGCATAACAAGGACCTTTACGTGGTGCGTACTGTTTCTGTGTTGCATCCAGTGGTGGTATTAAGGTGCAACTTTTTTCAGCGATTTCAGCCTCAGTAAAGTAAAATTCTCGATAAGAAGGGATACCTTGAGTACCCTCAGAATTATAAAAAATTGGTATGGATTTCATTCTGAAAAATGAATGTATACATGTGTATTTGTGTATATTTTGTAACTCGTAGGGCACGTACTGGAGTCATTTTGTCCGGAACAGATTGTTTCGTTACATTACAATATAATTGCTACAGAGCTCTGCTACCTCATCATAGATACGCCACTGTCTTGGCCGCGCATGCGCGAGAAATGTTGCACCTAATACCATCACTGGTATTCATTTGAATTTTTATTGAAGTTAATACTGTGTTCAAGCAAATTATTTGCAGCTGCTGTGCATCTCCGGAAACCAGAAATTTTTGTCGTGGGCCGCGATTCGCACGGTAGTCAGTCATTGGAAGAGCTGGAAGTTTCGTTTCGAAGCTAAATCGAACGAGGCATGACGTTCGAATTGATGCTTCGTGAAAAAACATTTAGAAATAATGTAGACGTAACCTTTTTTTACTGTAATCTTCACTCCGCATATACATAGAGGTGTAAACGCACACCACACTAATGAAAAGGTACATAAAACGTTATTTACATAAAATGCTATCTCTAACGAATTTCAAGCATGATTAACAAAATGGAAATGATTAAATTTACTATTTTTATTTATTTAGGATTATTATTTATTCAAAGTTCAAGTTTTGTCGATGTTTCAGTCAAAGTTTTTTCTTTACATTTTGCAGTGAAAACATGCATGGGTTATAATTTCACTCCAGTACCGGGTTAACATTATTGCTAGAAAAGTGACACAACTCAAAAATGCAGCATTTGAGAAAAATCAACTTAAAGAATACTATAAAAGTTATACATATTTTTCAATGACATAACCTTAAAACTGCCATTATTTTTTACTTGTGTCACTTTTTTTAGGGGGGTGCGATATGTACGTATGTATGCAGAGTGAAGGTTAACATCTCTGTCTATCCATAATTCATTAACACAAACCGTACCACGACCAGTCAAATGACCGATTTCACATTTTTTATTTTTTAATTATAGAATTTATAACGATGCTTTCACACACACCAGAAATTCTTCAATAAATTTCTTTATTCAATCATGTATTGTTATAAAAATTGTGAAAGATCTATATAGATTCGGTCTTGTAATTTTTATAAAACACTCTATATCCAACAAATTTTGTAGCCGGTATGGTTAGTGTAAAAATCGACAAGCAAGTAGCACTTACCTCGAGTCACTTTTGTTCAAGCTGACGTCTTGACACTTCTTTTAAACACAGATGTTCCTATCACAAAGTGCGATCCTCCATCTTCAATTTGAACCCTCAAACGTTCGAAAATTGCAATAAGAACACACACTAAAATTATTTAGGTCGAAACTTTCTCTTCAAGTCGTGCACAATTTTTTAGAAGCTGGCGTTTTCTTTCACTTCTCAATCGTACACAGAAGCGTCACGTAGTCACCTTGTCTATTGGTAGGTTAGTGGGGACAGTGCAGTTCTCGAAACGTGTGACGTCATGTGTTGTTCCGGAAGGCCTTTTTTCGTGCAACGCAGTTGTCGAATTGTCAACCCATGTTCTCGATCGCGCGGACCCCCACCGTCTCTCACCCCTCTCCACCAATGAAAATTTGCGAGGGTAGCCTCCACCACTACGGCTTATTTACGACCCTCGCGGACTCAAGTGTTCGATATCATTAGTCTATTGAGAGTGAAAGTGAATACACGCGAATTTCATTATTTGCAAGTGTGATCGTGTAACTCTGTGTTCGTGTCTCCCTCGTCATTTGCTATCAAGACGCAGAAGGTGTATGTACAAGAGTTCGACGCAATAATGTGATTATTACGTGGTACGTACCTTTTTCTTGTTTCGTCCTCTCGATAGGAATCACGATTAATTATTTTTATAATTAAATCTGTGTTTAAGTGAATTATTTATTTTTTACCGATCTAAATTTTGTCTCGAATCGTGTCGATGCCTTCCCACGATAATATACTCTCGCGTCGTGACGATCGCTTCAATTTAAACGAATTCGTTGTTTGTGTTTTATCGTGCAATTCAAATCTAGTTTATTTAATCTTGATTTAACATTCAACTTGAATGATTTATTGGCTGTACTTTACGTTCGGTAACCAGAAATGGAAGAATTTTCCTTATGTAATTCTGTAAATTTTGGCGCGAAAATGCGAAAAATTCAAGTTTCAAAATTTGCTTGTGTAACCACCTAGCGGCTTCGTTCGTTAGACTACCCGCGAAATTGAGTACATGCCAACATGGCGGTGCATCCACCTGTCAACTGTCAATGTCGGTTCGAATCGCTCAAGTTTAAACTGTTTAAATACGCATATATTTTGGAACCATTGATCTCGTAGGATTGAAACTTGGACTTTTGACATTTTCTCGCAAAAATCTACGGAATTACATAAGAAAGGGGTAACAATTTCTGGTTTCTGGAGGTACACGATAACCTTATTTTCTATTAATTCGAATTTATCGTTTGACGGTTGATCGATTGAATTCAATCGAATTTTGTCATTTTTGTGTCTCGTCCTCCAATAGAAATCAAGTTTATTTCATTTGGATTTTACATTCTACTTGAACGATTTATTTTCCATTTTCTATTGATTCGGATTTATTGTTCGACGATTGATCGATTGAATTGAATCATATTTGCCATTTGAATTTTATTGTGCAATAGGAGTCGAGCTTATTTCATTTCAGTTCAAATTAATTTTGATTTTACATTCGACGTGAACGATTTATTTTCTATTAATTCGTATTTATTGTTTCACGGTTGCTCGAATTAAATTAAGTGAATTTTTTTCTGTTATAGAGCCTAAGGGAAAAGCATCCATCCATTGATCATATCTACAATAGCCTAGACGGAGAGACAACGTATCGTGCTTTAAGGCGGAGGGGATGTAAGTACCAACATATCTTCCAATATAACTTTCTTATTAATCATTTTTATTATTGAACATTCTTTTCAAATTATTCATTTACCGTGGATTCATTAAAAATTAAAAATTATTTTGTCACAAATTAATATAGTAGGATATCGTTGTGTCCCCTCTGCGTAATAAAAACGATTCTCAGATCAATTTTAGTACGTATTAAATATTTTTTTGAGGTAACCTTTTGGGGGGCCAAGGGGGACCCCAACATTTTTTTTAAATGGAAAATAGTATTGATTATTAGACTGCGTATCTTTATATATTTATGCTTACGAGAATGTTCGAAAAAAGCTAGAATATAAAATTGGTTAGAATTTTGTACGATATTCATTTGTTTTGGATCTACAAACGCTGTTCCCATTAAAAACATATAGATGAGATTTTTAAAAAATAGATAAACATTTCCAGAAAAAGAAAATAAATAAAAATTTCCACTTTCTCACAATCAGTCGACAAAAATTGGAAAATGCATGAACAGCTGCAGTCCATTGATTGTTTGTTATTATGATAACCCTCATTAAACTCGATAGCATTCAGGTACCTGAACCTTTTTTTCAATTGCACACAGGTATAGAGTTTATATTTCATGGTTTAATTGACGGTATGTAATGCGTTTTCGGTCGTGCCGATCCCAATTCGGAGGAAATCGTAAATTTTTTGTGACAATCGGTCGCAGGGGTCCGACCGCGAATTCATAATACACGTGAAAGTGAAAGTGACTAGTACGCACGTACGTTTGGTTATCTTAGAGCTTCCCTCTGACCTTGCCCACCGCGTCGGTGGTTATCGAGAAGCACAAAGTATTTACGACGCAAAGCAGGGGCCGTTACATGGTTCGTATCGTTTCCGTGTTGCATCATTCCATAGAAATCAAGATTATTTACCTTAATTGTTATTAAAATAAATTCTGTGTTCAAGCGAATTATTTATTTTTCATTAATTTAAATTTATTATCGAGTCGTGCTGCCTTCTCGCGATAATTTACTTTCGTGTTATGACGATTAATTGTATTTAAATTCGTTTCGTGCGATATAAATCGTTTATTTAATTTTCATTCAAATTAATTTGGATTTTATGTTCAACTTGAATTATTTATTTCGTAATATTATTTCCTAATATATTCCCATTAAATAAATAGAATTTGTTCTTTCTGTTACAGAGAGTGAGGGAAGAGAATCCAACGACGGTATCGATAGTCGAGATCGAGACGCAACGAATTTTTCTTTCTTCAAGCAGGAGAGGACGGTGAGTACCATTGTAAATTTCCAATTAAACTTTGTTATTGAACATTATCTTCCCAAATTGATAATAAAAAATTAATAATCACGTATTATTAATTCACTTTCGGTCGATTGAAATTAAATGAATTTATTCTGTCTGTTATAGAACCCTAAGGATTGGAATACTCGGAGGATGTCTATGACCAAAGACGACAACGATAGCCGAGATCGAGATCGAGATCGACAGTTCGTGAGTCCACGAACAACTGTCATTTTTATTAGTAGATTTGATTAGTAGTAGATTTAACGAGTACAGTGACCGTGGAAAACGCCAGGCGTTTTCCGCGGGTAGTACATAATCTATTTCTTAGCTAGGTAGGGTCTTTTTGTACGTCGCGCTTTTTTTTTATAAATATAAACAATTTCAATAATTGAATCTCCAATTTGCGGACAGATAAAATTCTTCCGTAATTTGGAACACACTAACAAATTACTTTTAATCATCAAGTAATCGTTTGTATTTTAAAATTACTTTAAATTGCTCGAAAACAGTTGATATCACGTACAAAAAGACGATTCGCGACGGATAGATTCTTTAGACGAAGCAAATTAACATATATTACTTCCACTAATACTTTACATTTAGTAAAGTATTTTTTCCATTATTTTAAAATTTTGCTTCGTCTAAAGGGTCGTCCGAGGGTTTTTTAAAATATTTTCATAGAGATTAAAATTTATTAAACATTCATTAAAGAAATGAGAGAATTCATTTTATTAAAGAATTGAAAGAATTAATTTTATTAAAGAATTGAAAGAATACATTTTATTAAAGAATTGAAAGAATTCATTCCATAATTAAATACATGATTTGTAAGTTCATATTACTTAAATGTTGAATTCAAAATAGAATCATTATACAAGAATATTAGCTCGTACAAAATCTAACAGATTCTTTTAGTTAGGATTTTCAGGATACTAAGATTCCCTGTTCGTTGCTCGAACGACGCGGACGCGAACGCGCGCGGATTAGGGTTTCGAAACGTTGCGCACCTGCTCGATTGCACCAGCGGAACGATCGGCTTCTCTTGAAACTTGTGATTCGTTTCGAAAGTCGTCGATCGTTTCCCCTGCGAGCACGTTTAGGGTTTCAGTTGTTTGGCGGACCGCCGAAGAAAAAGAAGAGGCTATATGCCGAAGAGGCCCCGACAAATTGTCGCTCAAGAGGGCAACTACAATGGCCTCGCATCTTCGGATGCGAAGTCATTTCATTTATTTCTACCTTGTCACTGTACTCGTCTGTAGAAGTAGTAGTAGTAGAAGTAGTTAGTTGTACACATGGGCAGGCCTCGCCGCCCCAACGATCAGCGGAGATGGGCACGTCCGCGATTGAAATAGCGTTGCGAAAAAACCACGGGTATTGCACTAGTCGATTGTAAACAGAGATTGAAGTTAGTGTTGCGGAAATATTCGCGATTTTTTATACATTTCATTATAGATTGTTTAATTTTAGCGTTGCGAATGAAATAGTCGCGATTCTAATTACATTTCATTTTTTTTTGCTGCTTGAAGAAATATTTAAGATATAACAATTTTATTAAAGTTTAATTCCCTCTGTTCGTTGAATTAGCGTTGCGCAGCAAAAGGATCGCGTTTGCGTTCGAGTCTTTCGACATTTCAGGCGCCCATGCTCCAGCTGCAACGGACCACCGAAAAAGTGGTCGCAGTCGAAACGGCTGCCGGGTGTGGTGTAGGCATCCGCGATTTTGATTAGAGTTGCGAGAGAATAATAACGGGTTGAATTAGCGTAGTATTTGTGGAAATCGAAATTGAAGTAGAGAATGTCGGGGCGAGATTAGTAGAGGTCCGTACCTACTCTTCAAGTAGGGCTGGCCTCGCAGCACATGACCGCGTGGTATCATCTCTGCGTTAAGAATTAGTGTTGCGAGAATTTGTTGTCGCGATTGCTTTAGTGTCGCGAAAAGTACCAACGCGTTGTTTAAAGGCGGGATTAAAGTACACGCATATTGGAAAACTTACCTCTCTAGACGATCAGATTTAATTATGAGAGTCGCGATCTCGTATTAGAGTAGTGAGTAGAGGACTGACATTGCAGGCCCAGTTGCGCACGGAGCATGAAACATTTTTCAGAGACATTTTATGGATATCCAAATGTGTGTATATTTGGATATTACTTTAGTTTTTTTGATACCGTAAAAATGTGGAGCATATGCCCACCGGACCACTACGTAGAATAGAAACGTATTGGTACGTTCTGAGGCCAACTTGCCGTAAGCAGTTAGCGCAAAAGCACGGTGCACGTTGCCACGTTCAACTCCCCGCGGTGTGCCATAACACACGACTCGTTTGCCGTTCCAGCAGTAGAACAAGTGTTTCCGCTGTCGTTCGACAATACCGTACGCAAAAAGAAGACGTATTAAGTTACGTCACCTGTGGCGGTATGCACGACAATGCCATGGTAGGCATCGTATTAGCATCTAATACGGTGCAAGCCATGGTGTTGGGCGTGACTTGCGATGACGGAAAACACTGTAGTTTACCTGAACATAGCGACGTGTGCCTTTAGCCATTTGCCGGTGTGTGAGCGCTAAATGCATGGAATGTATCACTGCGTTTCACCAGCATGTTTATTTTTTCGTAGTGGTTCGATCGCGTTAGTAGACATACACGATGTGTATGTACAACGTATCGAACGCCTCGTCGGCCCGCAAGGTAAAAGACGGGGTATCTTTACGTTTCGTGCAGTAGCTTTGTCGACGGAATTTAGTTTTCATCGCGCCCTGCAAAACTGGTTTCTGCAATGTCCGAATTTATTATAATACTCGATGTCGCGATGTATAGTCTCGCGTGTTCGGTCAGAGTTCACAGAACTGAATCGAATCGTTTATTGTGTGAAAGTTTTCTAATATGCAAATACTAGAAAATCCCACCTTTTAGAGTTGCGATAAATAAAATGCCACACTGCACCCTCACGACTGTTTCTGATTACTCTCAGCCGGTGTGGTTGCCCCTACATACTCGTAGCCATTGCTTCTCCCTTAGATTTGCGTAGAAAGAAATTAAAGTGCACGGGAGATTTTTTATACCGAATTTAATAAAACAGTGTTGCGACAAATGATGCACTGTTCGCGTTTTCAATAAGATATTTATTTTTTATTATTTGTAGATTAGCGTTGCGAAAGAATGACTCGGCTTGACTCCCCCCCTATAAATTTAAATGGCTACTCTCGCGTTTCCATTTAGGGTTGCGTAAAAGGAAACGAAAGTGCACGGGAGTTTTTTGTTTGTGATCAAATAAATTAGCGTCGCTGTAGAGAATGCACTGTTCGCGTTGTCTTGAGATGTTCATTGCACATTTTGTAGAGTAGTGTTGCGCAAAAATGGTCCACTCGCGCGTTGTTTGAAATATATCGAGTGGACAACTGTTCTGAATATTTCTTTTTTTATTTTTTTTTTTATGTATTAACCCAAGATTTATTTCAGATACTTCGTCCCTGAGGTAAGACAAATAAGATGGCGGCCCACGAAGATTTCCTTTAGAGTTGCGTATGAAAATTACAGTGCACGGGAATCTTTTATATTGTACATGTCTATTAAATTAACATCACGAATATAATAATGCACTGGTCGCGTTTGATTTTTTTCGGGACGTCCAATACGTCCTTTGTAAATTAGCGTTGCGAGAAAATGGTCCACTCGCGGGTTTGTTTGAAGGATACATCGAGTGGACAATTGTATGGCAAAGATGTTATTCTTTTTTTATTTTTTTTTTGTGTGCTAATTCAAAATTAAGTTTGTTCTAGATCATTTGTTTGCTACTAAAACAGCGAAGAGGAAACCCTGGGAACTTCAACGATTCAGACGACTTCAACATAATAGTTTGTGATTGTCGTACATGTTGTATTGTTTCTGTAGATTATTATCTGTGTATGGGTTGCATGTGGTTGCATATTCCATTTAATCAACTGTGTTTTCATTTCAGCAAAATTGGGTTAGCTACCCTGTAGACACTTATACACATACATACATACACACAAAATCTAAAATATTGTTGAGTTATAAATACATGGGAATTTGATAAAAAATCACGAAGTGTAAGCCACAATGAAGTGATTTTTATGTAATTCCTATGCATTTTCTACTCAACAAAGGATTAAACAAAATGATCCATTTTTACGCACACACGACAAAATCACTAAAAGTGAAAAAATGAATAAAAAGTATGCAAAAAGCTTATAATAAGAAAATCAGAAAATAAATAAATAAAATAAAATAAATAAATAAAGAAAAAATAAATTCAAATAAAGACGATTTAGGGGGTCGGACGGGTAGGCTCGTAATCAGGCCCTTCTTACTACGTATTCGTTTGTATAGTGGTCAAAAATAGAACCCTGTCAAATGTGTATTAGGAAGGGTATATATGTATACACAAAAAGGGATTTTTTTAATATTTTGTAATTTTGGAAACTTAATTTTCCGTCGGGTGGGCCGATAAAGTCGCGCTCACAATGGCTCTGATATCGGCCAATTTGGTCGACGTCCGACGCATCTGTCTCTTTTTTCGAGCGCGCGAATAAGAGACAGACGTCGGACGTCGGCCGAATCGTGTGACATCGGAGCTACTGTGAGCGCGGCCTAAAGAAATACTCACACTAAACCTACCATCACCGGTCAAAATGATCGGTTCCAGAATTTTATATTTTATTTTTTATTTTACGGCTACTATCTAAAATCGAAGTAAATTTTAAGAATTGGTAGGTTTAGTGTTAAGTGGGTGGGTGGGTCTCCCTCGCAGCAACCTCCACGTGGTGAGACCCGGGCAATCGGTGTGATTCTCGATTTATAATATTTTGTTTCGTAGAAATGTCGCCAATTGCTCTATAAAATATTAAAAATAGACAATCACATCGAGCTAATGCTGCGAAAATAGAACAATTGTTGGCATTATTTCAAAGTTTTTCTTTTACACCTTATGATTCTACTTCGTAGTTCAAACATTTTATCGAGTCAATATTGTTCGAGCTGACAATGGTATTCTATTGTTTATTCCATGTGCTCTTATGTTCCTTTTGAATCAAAGTGCCCCTACGATATAAAGTACCACCTTTAATTCGAGTCGTCAAACGTTGAAACAATCCTACGGGAAAACATTCCAAGATCCAGAAATTCCTCTTAAATTCTCGCGAATTTTGTCTATTAAGACAAAGACCCTAGGAATGACTTTATGGTACGGTCGACCATCTGGTAGCTTTTCAGTAATTTCTTTTATAGTGTACCATTATTAATTTATTACCGGGCCGTTGCCATTTCTTTGGTACACTTTAGCCATTTTTCTTTAGTGGGTTTTATGACTTATTCATTCAATTTAACCTCCCGGGTTTAAGAGACCGCATCGTAAAGTCCCAGTGTCGAAGGGTTAGGTAGCAGGTAAACAATATTGTACGCTACCCATTCACCCCTACGCATGGGGTGGGCCCAAGTAGGCGGTCAGTAGGGTTAGGTCAACGAGCATAAGTTGCAGATTGCGCTTTTCGATTTTTCAACTCGATCTAATATTTCTTTCCAAGACAAAGTGCCTCCATGAGGTATAATTGTCCGTGCCTTTGACGGGTGCTTAAAATTGACAATGTTTTACAATCAATCCGGCTTCCTCGGACACATACCTTTAGAACCACCGAAGAGCATCTCGTCGGTAGTGGAACTTACAGCGATGTGGTATTTCAGATCACTGTAAGTTCCACGTTATCCCCGTGTCCACCTGTGCCCACTTACCTATGTCGCTGAATAGCACAGGGGCTGGCAGACTTCATAGTATCTCGTCAGTGACACTGATACGGACTTATCTTATCTCACTTTAATTTTATACTTCGCTTTTGTTGTAATTAGTATTAGTATTAGTGTTTAACAACAGGATATCAGGACTGGCTCGCAGGACTGTGGTTTGGTAACTTTGTAAATAACTGGTTGAGTGTACGGATATTCTTTGAATTTATTATAAGAGCCTGACGAGCTCTCTTACAGGACTAGTCTATACGGCGATTCGACTCTCACTGATCTCTTGAAAGTGGCACGCGAAACGGCAGCGATTCGGCATATATTCGTTACAATTCAATTTCGCCAGTCAGGAGATGAGACGACACTTACTTAGACAAAGACGCAGGGTCATGTAACAAAAACTATCAATAGTCACGAGTGACGGAATCTGCGTAACGCTTGGAAACAATACCGGCTTAAGTAACCGGCGAGCTATTAACAGCTATTTGAACGATCTTTCGCTCACGTAGATATGGTTTTAAACGCTTCATAAACCAATGATTCTAACCGATTATAAAAAATAGTTTGGTACAATTATAAAAAAGTTCGTTCGAATATTTTCGTGGCTCACTGTATATAGTTACATAGTTATGCCTCAAATACACATTAATCTGTGGTCAACCAGGAACACGAAAGTCTCCAGTTCCTCAACAAGAATATAAAAGAACTTATAAGAAGAAATCGAAAGTATATCCAGATATAAACAAGTTACCCACAAAAAAATGAAACACAACGGTAGAAACGATAAAAATCGAACAGAAATCGGTCGAGTACTTGTGAGAAACGGGACGGATCGCGCGGCTAGTTTCGGTCGTTCGAAAATCGTTTGGTTTCGCGCGCTGTATGCTGCGGAGAGGGTGGCGTCAGCTGGCGGCGGTTTGGCCAATGAGCGGTGTCGAATGATCGGTGCGCATGGTGGGCTGCGCGCGACCGTCTGGTAGCCGCGGAGTGAGCCGTCAGTGTGCGCGCCGCGGAGAGAGAGAGAGAGTCAGATAGACAGACATCTTGTAGTAGAATTTAGCGGCGGTGGTGTTTTCGACCGTGGGTGTCGGTGTCACGGTATCGTGGTCGCGGTGCTGCTAATTACGGTGTGGTCGCAGTCGTGATAATCATCGTCGCCGTCGCGATCGTCGCCACCGTGACCGTGGTCGTCGTCGCGACCATCGTCGCCGTCGTCGCCGCCGTCGTCGTTGTCGTCGTCGCCGTCGTCGTTTTACCAGTGATCGAGTGGTATTCGCGCAGCTCTCGCGTAGTCGTCGCGCTCCGACCGATTCTTATCATCATCGGGAAGATCATCGGTGATAAATCCGCGGTAACGGCGGCTGTCTTCTCGCATAGGTGTCCCGGCTGTCAGGTGTTGACGGTGCCGCGCGAGGCTCCGTCGTGCTGGCCGTGCAGCTCGCGTGGTCCAGCGATCCAGTTACTCGCCCCGCAAAAGGCGTTGGTGGTTACCTTTCGGCTCGGGAGGGCAGAGGGAGCGAGGGAACTAGAAGACGAGCAAGACCGTCGAAAGATAGAAAGAGACAGAGTGACACAACGAGGGAGATAGAGAAGAAGAGAGTAGAGCATCAAGATAGAAAGAGAAAAGAGAGCAGCACGTTGATCAGTGTGCGTGACGTGCGTGCGTGTGCATGCGTGCTCGCTCGCTCGCGTGTCTCTTTGCGAATAGCACCGGGGAGCGAGAGGGACACGGCAGAATAATATTCTCGGTCCGCAAACGCCCAATGAACAACGCTCCGGAGCCACCGATGTGCCGCACCGTGCGATAACTTCCGTCACCTCTCCGACCCTCCCCGTCGTCTCTCTCCTCCCTCCCCTCCACTCGTCACCGAGAGGCGAGCGCGAGCGCGCCCGCCCGTTTTCTTTGTGTGCCTCTATGTGTGTGTGCCGCGCCGGGCTCTCGAGGTGAAAATACCGCCCTCTCCTTCCACCCAACCCCCCGTTTCGAGAGGAGGAAGGTGCTACCTCGCGCGAGTGACTACGGCCCCCCCAGTGGAATAAGAGGAAGGAGAAGGAAAAAGGAAGGAAAACCGGGGGAAACGAGGGAAAAAAAAGAAAAATATACGCAACGCGACACACGCCGCGCCGACAAACCGACCGACCGACCGACAGACCGACCGACCGAGAGGCGCGCGCGAGACAGAGAACGAGCGATAGTGTGTGAAACGCGATTGTGAGCAAGAGAACCAGCGAGCTAGAGAGAGAGAGAGAGAGAGTGTGCGTGGGAAAGAGAGAACGGGGATCAGGATCGGGAGTGAGAGTGTGCGACGACGAGAGAGGATCCTGTGGGGAAGAGGAACAAGTGACATAGAGTAGAGAAAGAGAGCGAGAGGCCGGCGCCCAACCGTCAACCATCCTAATACAGCATGACCTCAAACAACTCGCAGAAGCTCTCCACGACGGAACGAGTGGTGAAAAGTAAGCCGAAAAATATAATCCCGTCAACTATCTACGAATATATACACACGTACATATTCTCTCTGATATATATTTTCACGCGGAGAACGAAATACACCCGTGGTCCCCGGTGCGTGTAACCGGGCTCCACGGTGTGTTGTGCGATATATGTGTTGGTGCGCGCGCGCGCGCGTTCGTGTCTCGCGCGTATATGTGCGTGTGGCCCTGCGGCCTCGTCTTTTCCGGCCACCTCGGTCGGTAACGTCAGTGTGCTCTCATCGCCGTCGTAATTCGCATTTCCATTCCTCCCCGTGAAACAAACGACCGTTATCTCGTCTCTATTCCTCCGGCCACAGGATAGATTTCCAGCGATTCCTATTCTATATTCCACTAACCAGAAAACGAACGAACGACGGCCCGATAGGAACGCGGATTAGACGGCACGTATAGATAGGCGGCCGACGTGAAAACACGTCGCGTGTCGTACCGGGGGATTGATTTTCTCCGTAGCTTCGCGGCGCCATTGCTATCGACCTGCCAGCGTTCTCACTGACCCTCCGAACCACGCTTTTCCACCCTAATCTCCCGAGCCACGGTTTTCCCTGGCACTCTTTCGACCCCCTCGACGTTTTCCCAACAGAATCGATTAGAATCGTTCGATTATCTGATATTTGAATTTTGTTTCTACTGTGGCAACCAACCCGCGCGCAACCACCGCTCAACGAGAGAGTGCAACCTAACCTAATTCGCGTTCTGCCCAATCAACCCCGCCTCCCGCCATGTTCTCGTCCGCGGAACCGCACGGTCTCGCGCGGTTAGCCCCGTTTCCACGAGGTCGAGGAACGGAATCGTCTCGAGGACGCGGCACGCCGTGGCTCGATGAGGATTTCGCGTCTCGACGACGACGACAGCGTTCGAACAGCTGACCGGCCCTCCCGTCCCACAGAATACGTGCGCTAATGCGTGCCCGATGTAAATACGCCCGGGCCACCGGCCATTGGCGTCGACCACCCACCTTTTTCGATCTATGTACCTCGATTTTCCGAAATAGTCGGACGGACATCGATATTCAGAATTGAATTTATTTGCCGTTTATTTGATAATTCATTCACGCCAGTTAATCCTCGTGGTTCATTATTGCCAATGACTTTACGTCGCCATCGATCAATGGAAATCGGCCTGCTATAACGGGATCCGGAGCATGCGGAACAGATTCTCCTTGGAAATTTAATTTTCATTTTCTACCCATAATTAAAAGGGTTGACAACGTAATAGGGTAAACCTGCTTTACTCCAACCCCTACCAAATAGTCTTCCTAAAAATAAATTATAAATTAACGAACGATATGATATATTATATATTATATATAGACAGCGGATCTGTATGCAAAATCAAAATTTTCTTCCTGGATTGCAACAAATTGCAGTCAAATGGAAATTTATTTTTTTTCTTAATGTGTTTAATAGGTTGAAAATAATGTAAAACAGTATTTTTAAATTCTTCTGATGTTTTTACCTTTTCAAATTACTCCTACGCATTTTTGTCATAAGTGCGTATAATCCGACGTCTAAGTATATGTATCTATATTTGGAAAATAGCACATTGACAAAACAACAACGCAAAACATTTCATGCTTGAACTGGGACAAACTCTAGTAAAATACTTATCTTTTTCTTAATGTGTTTCATTGGTTGAAAGAAATGTAACACTATTTTTAAATTCCTCTGATATTGTTACCTGTTTCAAATTACGCCAACGCATTTTTGCCATGAATGCATATAATCCGTCATCTAATTATAGATATCCACATCCTTGTATCCATGTTTAGAAAATAGCACATTGACAAAACAACAACGGAAAAATTTCGTACCTGATCTGCAACGAACTTGAGAGCAATATTAATTGTTTTTCTTAATGTGTTTCATAGACGTTGAAAATAATATTTTTTAAATTCTTCGAATATTTTTACCGTTTTAAATTACACCTAGTCAATGCTGTCATAAATTACATTAGTACACCTCGCTGCAGAGTCGAAGGGTTGTCGCATTACAATTTTTTCTACAATTTCGAATTGACCTGACGTCGTTCCCAGAGCTCGTACAAACTTGGACAGCAAATACGAAACCTGATGAACCCGGAGAACAATTTCGGGCATCGTAGGGGTTGATAATTAAGCGCCACGGTATACGTGTGTACAGGGGCACGCAAGGAATGCGGTCAGAAACAGCAAAATCGAATCTCGTTGATGCTCCTCGCTAATGAAACCACCTTGGCGACCCACATACCGGGTGAACTTGATATTCAGCAGTTTCTCGAGCTCTCCTTTTTTACCATCAGCGCCGTTTCCGGTCGTTGACCTAGGCGCATAGTTGCGCACAGGTGACTCTGTGCGGAACGAAATTCATCTGGCCGTGTCTGTCGTATCGATTTTTATATGGAATAAAAATTACAATTTTTAGAATCCACGTTTATCTCTCTTCCGAACAATTTTCTTAAATATTGCAAAATACTTGTAATTCGCTGAATTTTTTCACTGTTTTCATCGTTGATATCGATTAGATCAGCAATATTGAACAATAAACTAATGGGAAGCATTCTCTATAAAATGATTGATCACCCAAAAAGCGTCATACTGATCGAGTCGCCCTCTCCTTTTTGAAGCAGGGTGAGAAAGCCACGATTATGGTAACCATACGGTCCATGTATGGGGATCGAGGCAAGGAATAGAGGGTGGAAGAACCGAGATCGATATTATAGCGGTTTCGACGACGAGATAGAAGGGGTGTTTGAACGGACCGATCCGGAATCGGTTTCCCTTGGAGCGTGTGCACGTGCCGTGCGCACAACGGCCCCACCGGTGTATTTTGATTTCCATATTGTGAGAGCGCACGCGTCCAAGGCATTGTCTGCCGTTCGCCGATACGAGAGCAGCGGGCACATGCCCTTTTTAGCCGAGGAGGCGTGCTGACCCACATCGCTGCCGAAAAGGGGAACTGGTTCAGGACGTACAGGTGGCAGCCACTTCGGGTCGTCGACCCTTATTGCGTGGCGCCCTCCGACGTGTTTTTATCCCCCTCCCCGCAGCCCTAACCCCCCACCACGAAGCTTTAAAGGGAGTACGGCGCTATCGAAACCCCAAAAGATCGATCCTCTTTGTCGCTCCGTGGCTTCAACGATTTTTTCACGACTTCTTCTTCTCGAGGAAAAGACTGGGGTCAGTCTTTTCTTTCTTATTCAGATTTTACACGAATTTACAAATTTTTCTATAACTTTTGTTCTTCTATAACTTCGCGCATTGCAAAAGGAAAAGTTCGGGCTCGTTAAGGGTCGAACCCGTACATAAGTAGTCCAGTTCAGGGGTAGTTCGGCATCAACGGTGACTTAATTTTTTTTAATTAATGCCTACACTCCGGTCAGACTCGGACAGTTAATTGCGGCCACGTATGCCGGCGATTTCAAGGAAAAAAAGCATTCGGAACACACATCAACAACCGTCGAAGTTCCACGACACGTTCGAGAGACCCTTCGCGGCTCTTGAATAATAAAACCGCGACAACGCACACCGAGCAGTTTTCAAACCAAACAACTGGGCTACCGTTGAATACTTAAAACGCAAGTTTCTCTTATCGTTCCCGCACAAAGTTCTGTGTGTCTCGGCTCGCCTACGAATTTCTTCGTTAACGCACGACGCGCCTGTGTTAATAAATCATCGAGGTATGGCACCGCGATACACCGGGTGTCCGTGAATTACAGGCGGGCTCGCGTCACCGTGTTCGATCTTCGAAATTTATCGACTGTGTTAAGCTACGTCCACACTGGAGCAACATCGAACAACTTCCACTTCTGTTTTTTATCAAAGAAGAAGACGTAAAGATTTGTATAAATTCGGTGTGGATTTAGCTTAACGCGGATACGTCGTCGCTCGCAAATTTTATGCATAGGGTTTCCGGTGAATTCGATCGAATCGTAGGCGAAAGTGTAATAAAAATAGCCGGGGACACGCATGCACGGCCGCGAACTATTCCGCCGAATATATGTAATTCATTGTCGTGACGGGAATATCGGTAATTTGGAGTATTTCCAAGCTCGGTGCTCGGCGATTAGCTATTTTTCTTCCTCCCGTTACCGATTGTCAACCGGGCAGCCACGTTTATCTGTCGACAAGCTTATGCCGCTCGTTGTTACTATCGTTTCGCGGTGTCTAACGAAGCAACCACGTCGTCAGCTCAAATTGGAGTTTCGATACCGCCGCTGGCCTCGCGTTAATCTTGGAAGTCGGAGTCGAACCTGTTCCGTCGCAATCGTGCCGCGAAAATCGCTATTCTCGGATCGCAGTTATTATTCTCGGGTTTAATCCTTTGAAAGAACGCCCTGCATGCATTTGGAGCAATGGGAGCCTTGTAGAAGATCGGTTAGATTTTTGGGGCACGCGAGAGCAACGTAGTCACGCCCACCGGAGCGGGCTACGCCCACCGGAGCGGGTCCACATTAATATTATAAGATTGGATAATAAAAATTGATACGAGGAATTATATTAGACGATTGCATAAGTTCGTGCTCGATCTTCTAATTGTAGAAAGGAACGGTGACTATATAATTGATTAATAAGAGCTGTATTCTTTCAAACTTAACCATTGAATTTTATTTTCAAATCGGGCACGAACTTATGCGATCATTTGATACATTTGATCATTTGTTGTCTAAAATGAATAACATTCGGCGGTAAAATTTTGGATCCATGGTGAAAATCTGCAGCACAGAGGATTCGGATCGAGGATTCTCTATTTCCCCGTGCGGGTTTCTCATTCAGGGAGAATTGCAACGCGAGCCGCGTCGCCATAAAGCGATTATTTTCGAAGCTGACGACGTACTCGATTACGCTACTTTCTCCCCACCCCACCGCGCGCGCCTGGACAATTACCGAATTTAAAAGGCATCGCGTTACACACCGGCGCTCGTGTTACCGAGCTAATATTTTTCCAGTCTAATTGCGTCTTCAGTCGGTCGCGCGACCACCGCGCACGCCTTTTCCCCCCGTTCACGGTTGCAAAGAAATTTATCACACGGCCCACGATTGTCCCGATAATTGTCCGATGACTGAATTAACCCGTCAATTACGGGCCGCGACGGCCATTAGCGGAGGGCGTGTTTCTCGCGGAAACCAGTTCGACAGCCCCGTTTTCCGGTTCCTTGAAATGCTAGCACGTCGTTCGGGGTCCGAAAAATTCTGTGGTGCCTCGAAATCTGCTGCTCGGTGGGCGTGACTTCGGGTCCCGCAGCTTCATTTCCTTCTGCTCGGAGTTTTAGCACATCGTTGTCTTCAAAAATTCTTCAAAAATGTTTCTTGATAATTTGATAATCGCTTTGCGCACCTTTTAGCTATCTTGTCCATCGCGTCTGAAAGCCGCCGATGCCAGGCGCGTTGCCAATAAAAATTCTAAGAGAAAAATATTTCCAGTATCTGGAAGAGCGTCGTCACAAAACCGTAGAAGAATTTTTACGGTAGGATGCGTTGTACTCTGTAGAAAAATTCTAAAACATCGCCGATTTTGGAAAGGTTTGAGCGTCCTTCAGAACAGGTTCAGCCGAATGTCTTTTGTCTTGATGTCGCGGACTCTGGCATTGTGTAACCTCTATTTTTAGCCGGTCGGTAACCGCTGGAGAAAGACAGTGTCGTCGGATCGAGAGATCAGCTGGTCTTTTTCTCTGTTTTTCTTTTTTACGAGGGGACACTCCGCGCGCTCTTAATTATATTTCATTTGAACAGGGCCGACGGCGTTTCAAGCCTTTCAAGTATCGGAGCCCGTGCCTTCGGGGCGCATTGTGTGCTGCGGGCCGTTTCGCGAGCGTATCCAGCAGTTTGTAATGAAATCAAAGAGCTTACAGTGCGCCGAGGCTTTCGCCTAACGACATTATGAGAGCGCGCGATTGCAGCGCGGGATAATCGGTTCGTTCGCGCGCCGGTTAAACAGCTTATAGATGCTTCGCGGGTTACGTATTGCCGAGGAATGAAGCATCATCGATCGTTTCCCTCGAAATCCGAATCAAATTTCATCGCCGAAACCGAATTTCGACAAACTGCTTTCATGAGAAATCTGCCGCACGCAAATCGTACGATTGCGAAACGCCTTGTACTGGGTGATACAGGTGTCGCGAATTCAAATAACTCCTAAATTATTTGTTCTGTGGAAAAGCTTTTTACATGTTGCGTGGTTCAAGGAGGCATACATTTCTGTAATCTCTTCCCTTTGTCAGGATATGTGGGTCAATTTAGTCATTTTAATTGGGGTAAATATTGTACAATTTTATTGAAATGTTGCATGGTTCAAAGGCGACATACAGTTCTGTAATCAATTTCTTTTTTTTTTATCAGGATATGTGGGTTAATTTAATAATTTTAATTTGGGTAAATATTATACAATTTTATATTCGTAATGAATTTTATTGAAATGTTGCATGGTTCAAGATCGACATACAGTTTTGCAATCTGTTTTCTTTATCGGGATATGTGGGTCAATATAATAATTTTAATTGGGGTAAATATTATACAACGTTCCATTGATACTAAATTTTATTGATATTTAATTTTATTGGGGTGAGTGGGTTACTTCCAATATTTTATCTCGACCTCGGATACAGCAGAAACTTCTTGGCATAAAAAAGTATTATATTAAATACTTTTACAAAGGCTCGAAGTTCATAATATTTTCTCCATGGAACAACGAGGATTGTTCGGCTGCCGAAAATCGAATAACGAAGCGCACGGAGTTCGCGTTTCAAACGTTTCTATACGAGAGGAATTGCGTTCCTCGAGGCTCGCATTCAAACCGCGTCTCCTTCACCCCCTTTTTATCTTCGACCGCTTTTTCCCCTCGGCTTGTCCCGCGGACTCCTTCACCGAGCTCTATAAATAAATTGAGAGACGCTGGAGCACAAATTGCTCTTTATGGAAATTGACTGCCATCGTTTTATTTAAACTCATTTTTCTTGATGGTCGTCGAGTCTCGATCTACGGGAAACGTCCCTTGATTTATTTGGCGACCACGTTCTTGCTAACTTAATCACGTTACGGAGTCTTAGCTTATGGACGAATTAGTATTCGAAAGTAGGGGCTTCAGGGTTCAAAATAAGACTTAGTTTATGTTAATAAGTTTTGTTTTAACGAAATTACAACAGTTCAAACATTTTTCTAAAAATTGGGAATTTAGTGTCCTCATTTTCCCTCCTCTGACAAAGTGGAAGAATTTTTTATGGATAAATCAGTGATTATGCGTGATAGTAGAGGCTTCAAGTTTTTAAATAAGCCTAAGTTTATGTTCACACGATTTTTTTTTACGAGATTACAACAGTTTAAACATGATCATACATTTTGGAGATTTAGTATTCGAATAATTTCCGGAATCAAGTTTCACAATATTTAACCCGTCGTAATTTCGTAAGGTATAATCGTAAAGCAATAAACTTGGGCTCATTTTAAAGCTTGAAGATTCTACTTTCACTCACGATTACTAATTTGTACATAAACAATTTTTGCATGACGCAGCAGATAAGAATACGGGGACCCATTTTTACTCAAAAATACTACAAATTGAAACGTCTGCAAAAAAGTTAAAAAATTTACTTCGTGAACGATTCTTCGACGGATTTGAAGATTGAAGCTTCCGCTTTACAACGAGACCTTAAAAATTGATGTACGATTTTTTTTCACTATTTTATAGAAGAGAAATGAGAACCCAGTTCGCTGGTGCTGAAGTGCCTTGTGTTACTTCAAGGTTGCCTGTACACTTTTTCTTTAAACATTAATAAAACGACTAAAAAAAATCGTACATCAAGTTTTTTTGTATGGCTATAATTGGGAGACTTCAATCTTGAAATCTACGGAAGATTCGCTTACGAGAAAAATTTTGCTACTTTGTAATGTTGGTCAGAATTGCAAAGCACCGATGGTCTCTTATTTGAGTAAATGGAACTACTTGTTCCCGCCTTTGGGGATTAGGCGAATCATAATTGCCATAAATACGGCGACATTCGTATCCGAAGGGTTCGTAGGGAGCCGGGGGTAAATCCGAAATTGGAAAAGTGAGATTGAATCGAACGAAATTAGTCGGGTTCCAGGATCCAGCGTGTGTTAATTCCTCTGTCGCGAACTGGCCGGCACAATCGACATTGTGTGCGCGCTCCACTTTGCTAGCTGGATATCTGGGTTAGGTCAGTAAAACTTCAGGCCAATCCTTTCCCTTTCGACGCAACCCTACGTTGTTCGGGAAAGTTGGAGGACCATACCCATTTTTTCGAAACGACTCTGCGCCATTGAAATGACGAAACTTTCCAGTTCCAACAAAATCAACTCTCGACGATGCGAGTACATAGGGAAACTCGATTTTTAGCTCGATTAGCCATTTGCTAAACCTGTGGTCGTTTATGCGAATCTCGTATGCTAAAATATGCGGAATCTACTCGAAATTAATGCGGAAGATATGTAAAATAAACGCGAAATTTGTTTAAAATAGTTGACAACATAATATCGCGAGGCGCATGGTATTCGGAAAGATTTAGAGCCGGTTTATTCCACATATTTCTGAATCAAATAATTTCTATATGTATATTACATCATTAATTTATACTGCTAGAGAGAAGAGAGAGAGAGAGAGAGAGAGAGAGAGAGAGAGAGAGAGAGAGAGAGAGCGAACTAGTTTTCCTCTTTGTAAAATGTTCCACGAACATTCGCAGTTTACTAATTACACGATCATATGTGTTTCTCGTCGAAACGCGTTTCATGCGGGGTGGCAGCAGTAGGGCAGTGGGTCAGGGAGGGTAGTGTGCCAAGAAATTGGCATACTCACCCTCTGTTAGGGGGTTGTCCTTCGGGTCGACCGTTTCCATTGCTGGTTCCGTGAAAAAGTGATCAATCGACATTGATCGTGGCAACTGCCCCTAATCCTGCGATCTCGGAACGGAGGGGATGATGTGCAATCCATGGGGGTTGGAAATGGAACACATCGAACCGTGAAACAACACCATACAACGTTCCCCTACAATTCAATACCGATTTCTCTTAATGCTTCGATCTTGATTGCTTCGTAATTATGATGTGGATTTTGGTAATTACTCGCAATTAATTGAATTGCATAATTATGCAGGGAATGAATTTTAAGAAATCAAAGAATTTTACCAATGTGCTATTAGTCTCAACTAATATAACTGAAATTAATTGTTAATCCTTTGCACCTGGAGCAATTTCAACTCGAAAAAGATTGACGATTGAAATTTAATGAATAAAATTAATAATGAATTTATGCAGACAATGTTAAAGATCCGCGGTCTAGTGATGGCTTTGGGACGTGACAATTTGGCACGTGGAGGTCCGATGACGTTCCTCAGGCGTCATTCTAGGGCAAGGGGTTGGTCGAGGATGGTGTACGAAGAAAACGAGAGCTCTCTTATTATTTATCTAACCGTCCAAGAACTATGCTACTCCTCTCTCTCTCTCGTTTTGTTTGGTGTGTCTGCGTACGTGTACGTGCGTGTCATTATTTGCCAAACGGTGGCGGGGTCTATAAATATTTTCATAGCTTCATAATGCCTGGCTTCCGAGGCTATTTTCGTTGCTCGAGCGACTCGCCGATCGCTTTTCCCGACGTTCACGCGGCAAACCTGAATAATCCGCGATCCCGTGACACGTGGGGGATCGTAATCTCTTCTGTTGGCCGCATGATCAACTTCGTCGAGGCCCTCCTCAACCTGTCTTCGACTCGTGATCTTCTCGAGTCCTCGAGTCTTGGGACTCTGGCGGAACGGATTTCGCCAGAACGCGAAAAATAGCTTGTTCGAAAACGATCCAGATCAACTCCATCAATATTCTGCTTCCGGATTTTCGAAAAATTAATTTTTCGTCACATTTACTTCAAAAGAAGCAACTGGTCCCGTTGGTATCGATAGAATTTTTCTCTTTATTCATTTTGAGTTCTGTTTGAGACCTCTTCTAGTGCAATGTACACTGCTGTGAATAGTTATAAACTCAACCATATTTTTAAGGTTTTCGTAGTACTGAAAGAAAAATGGACGAAACCGTTGATGCATTTTTCTATTTTAATACAAAACAAAAGTGACCAAATAAAAAACAATAGTTTTGTTACTCAGAAATCTGGGAAAAAGGCATTTGTTCTGAAAATTGTGGTTCAAGCTGTAAACAAGTATAGACTCATTATTCATTTTAATATCCTTCATTTAGTATTTAGTACATTTTCCTTTATTTTTTATTACATGTAAGAGCCTGTACTAAGTAGCTTATTAAGACGTCATTTGGAATATCTGTCAAAGCAGATTTTATTCTGTTTTTAAGATCTACAATACTTTCTTTTGATGGCTTCTCCTGATCATAAACTTTCCTCGCAAGGATAACCCATAGGTTTTCCCGATCCCGAACTCTTGAAACCACTTTTTTGTAGAGGATGCTGTGTGAATGGGAGCATTATTTTGCAGGAAAATCGTTTTATCGTCTTCTGTTAATGTTATAAAAGGCAACAAATAGCCGTGCAACATCTGTTGATAACTAGCAGCATTCACTCTACCGTTTACAAAAGCTATTTCACTTTTAAAATTGTTTTTAATGGCAGCCCAACCATGACTGATCCACCTTCCCTCAGCTCTTCGCGACATGATCTTTCTTTCCTTCGTCAAATCGTGCCAGTGATAATTGAACCCATCAGGCCCATCAGGATTAAGCTTTTTTTCATCGCTCCAGATCACATGTCTCCACGTGCTATTTTTTCGAATGAATATTTCGGCAAATTTTAGTCTAGCGTCAATATGACGCTTTTTTAATGGCGGTTTTCGCGAACATTTCTGATATTTAGACCTTCCAGAATGTCCAATCCACTTTCTTACAAGACTGGAACCACAGTTCAAGTTAAATCGATTCACAATTTTAGACGAAGAAGTTCTAGGTTTTTATATTTCCCTTAAAACTGCATGTTTCACAGCTGACGAAAATCGTGTAGGTTGTCCTAATAGCTTGATATTCCCGCAATTTTCAATAGTAAGTTTCAAGAAATTTTTAGCTACACTGTGGGATCTATTATACTCGCCATTTGTCGTTGACTTCACCCACAGCTCTTCAAATCGGTTTACAATACAGAATTGTTTCAAAGATCCTCTTTTAAAAAAATACTTTTAGAGACTTGCTGTAATCTAGGTGCACGGTAGTGCACCAGCCAAGTTCTTGCACTACCTCCTTTTACACGAAACAATTTAGCCGTTTTTTAGAGGCTTATAACTCGGCACTGGAGGCAGATGGAGAGATGTAATTTCGTACACTTGTTAAGTGGTATCATGTCTCATTAGTAGGTTCCGAGATATAGGACCTCAAAAATCGCTTAATTTGTCACTGACTGACTGACTGACTGACGGATCATCAAAACCTTTTGGGTACTTCCCATTGACCTACAAGCTTGAAATTTGGCACACAGGTCTACCATAACAAACCTTCAAAGGAATAATTGTCAAAGTTTGATATTTTACACCTTAAGGGGGTGGTATTGAAAAAAAACATTACGAAATAAGTACGTATGATAGAACATAGCAGCATAACATATACAATATGTATACGCAAGTATACGTTTTATTAGCTTCGAAGTCGCAATAAATAATGATGAAAGAAACCATCGTTCTAACGTAAACAATAATAAAAACTACACCGAGCATCGTCTATAGCGGTGGGGGCAAACGGATCTGAGCGTGGTCAGCAGAGTGTTAATCTTCGATTCAACAAAAATGGATGAAATCCCAACAAAAACATTCTGTAAACAGGAGCCAAGTTCTTATGGCCGTAAAAAGTTTTGAGATCAAACAAAATACGGCCAAGTTCGTTAGCTTAGAAATACCTCTTGCAATACTGAAAAAAGCGTTTGTAAAAATTAGTTTAAAAGAACGCTATTTAATTTTTAAAGAGTTACATGGAGGGCTGAATTATTCAAACTTGGCCGCTACCTAACATCTTTTATGGCCATTGGTTTAAAAAGTAACGGCCAAGTTTGAATAATTTAGCCCTCCATGTAACTCTTTAAAAATTAAATAGCGTTCTTTTAAACTAATTTTTACAAACGCTTTTTTCAGTATTGCAAGAGGTATTTCTAAGCTAACGAACTTGGCCGTATTTTGTTTGATCTCAAAACTTTTTACGGCCATAAGAACTTGGCTCCTGTTTACAGAATGTTTTTGTTGGGATATTACTATCACTAAGAAGATCTGATGAGACTTCAGAAACGTTGAATGAGGTATGAACAGCGACTCAGTTTATAAATATTCACAGGTCAAATCTCCTTGTTTTGAAAGATTCAGCTACTACATAGCACGGAGAAGAGATAGCAAGAAACCGTTAACATAGAAAAGGTCGTACTACCTCATCATAAATGTAGCAGAACTTACTTAGCGGATTCTTAGAAATAATAACGTAAATATACAGGAGATAAGTGTGAGTTTATAATTATTCACAGCACCGTAATGTATAAAAATGCAGAAAAAATGTGTTTCACATTCCGCAGAAACCGGAAAATGGGATTTCGTCTGCGAAAAGCGCCTCGCACTCTTGGGAAAAAACCGGCTTCGAGATAGCTGGCTAGGAAACGCGCACGTTATTGACTATCGCAAAATTTCTGAGCACTCCTGGACAGTTGGAAAACATGCTCCGCATTCCGCGGAGACCGGAAAACCGGCCTTTGTGCGCGAAAAGCGGCGCTCTTGTCGCCGAGAAGCAACGAAGAGGAACGCAGACAACGTTTCTCCATTCGCGAAACTTTTATTATCGGCATCGTGATTGCCGCCATTGTGGCACGCATTGTCCACCAAGGGCTATTGTTAAAATTCTACGCGCAATTTAACCCATTAACACCTTGGAACGTACGACGTGCAGACGTGCGTACCAGAGATTATTAGATTGAGCCGGACTCTCGATTCCTTAATCCTAGAATTAACGCTGCCATTCTGGAAATGAAGGTTTCGAAATTATTGCGCTTCGGACGCTGAAGGTCTACCATGACAACAGTCGAGCCTTTAACATGCTTTATAAAAAATGTATATAACTGAAGTAATTTTTATTATTTTTAATTGACAAAACTAATTTGTGTACTTCGAATGTACGTAAGTATGTGTGCAGAATCTTAACGCGGGAAAGGTTAATGGTTAGTCGCGTAAAAATTCCTGCAGCCAGAGTGGCCTTCCTGTATCCAACCCTTTTAAAACACACATACTCTAGAAAAATATATATAACTCATATAATTTTTATTATTTTTGGTTGAAAAAATTCATGTATGTAGTTGAAATGTACGTAAATACGCGTGCAAAATCTTAATGCAAGAAGTTTAATAGTTCTCCCGCAAAAAATCCTAAAGTAGCCTCTTGCAGACAATATCGTGATCCAACCCTCTTAAAAGATGCTCCATAAAAAATACATAACTCACGTGATTTTTATTATTTTTGGTTAAAAAAATTCATGTATGTAGGTGAAATGTACGCAAATACGCGTGCAGAATCTTAATGCAAGAAGTTTAATAGATCTCCCGTAAATAATCCTGAAGTAGCTTCTTGAAGGATCTACACATATCTCTAACCCAGTGACGTCGATCGCAGAAGCGTGATTAGACGATTCGAAGCGTAGTTCGCAATTCGGAGTCCCGAAACCGGGGACAGGGCTAGTATCGAGGGGAGTGGGATGGCGAAATAATTGTCCCGGTGAAATGGAAGATACCGACGCAACGCGATTAAATCGGAAAGTCGATTCTCCGGCTCGGCTAACGAGATCTGGCAAGGCTTGGCTGCTCGCGAGCCCTGTCGACTCGAGTTCTATACGGCTGGTATCGATTCTCAAGGGAGGAGGAACCCGCTGACAAGGTTACAAGGTTGCGATAATCGAGCCTTTTAATTTCCTGCTTGCGCCCGATTTATTCGCGCAAGCGAAACAACACCTTTTGTCTGGTTCGAATGACACGTTGCTGCTGCGATCTAGAGATCTACGAGAGGAATCGAGGAACCAAGATTCTTGATCTGGGAGAGACCTAGCTGTTATACACAGTTTTAACCTTGCCTTCAATTGCAGCACGCTGTTCTCGAACGCTGGCCGTGAAGACTATCTTCGATTAGAGCAAGTCTAGCAACTTGCATGGAGCATAACTCTGTCTCCGTTACAGTTAGAGCAAAGTTGCGCAGAGCAATTTTGCATTGCTTGACGAGCTGCATCGTCGAGCAATCTTGTTTTTCTGTTGGACTGCAACGGTGCGGATATTTTGAATTGTTTCGAGTAATTTGCGGAGGATTTAAGATAATAGAGACACATAGAGGGTTATACAGTGGTCGAAATTTCTATAAAGTCACTGTGTTTTGTGCCCGT
>CM052296.1:6080921-6103949 GCA_028455765.1 Lasioglossum oenotherae
TTTTTAAAATATCTATGAAAAACAAGATGACTTTATAGAAATTTCGACCACTGTAGTATGGGTACAGGAGGTATAGCGTTTGCTCGAATGACGTGGCACCGGACAATGGGGGTTCACCTCCAGCAAGCTGCTCTCAAACGATGGCCGTGAAGACCGTCTGCGCTTAGAGCAAGCCTAGCAACTTGGATGGAGCATAACTTTGTCTCCGTTGCAGTTAGAGTAAAGTTGCACGCAGCAATTTTGCATTGCTCGACGATGCAGATCGTGTTTTTCTTCGATTTCGATTCGTGTTTTCAATCTTGTTTTTCTGTTGGACTTGCACCGGTGCGGATATTCTGAATTGTGAGTAATTCGCGGAGGATTCAAGATAATAGAGACACATAGAGGGTTATAGTATGGGTACGGGGGGCATAGTGTTTGCTCGAGCGACGTGGCACCGGACAATGGGGGTTCAATTCCAGCGAATTAACTCTATTTTTATTCGGCATCATGGATCTCGTCTCCGGTTGCTGGCCGCGCACGATAAAAGTCTCTCGACGCGCGTTGGGGCGTCCCGACGCGACGCCTCTCTCTCCGTCGACGACGACGCGACGGTGTCGTCGTCGGACAGGCTTCTATTTTCGTGGACAAATGATCCGTCGACGGTGGCCTCTCAAGGGCCATCTTGTCGCGCGAAGGAGGTCGGTTCGAGGGATTCGATGGGAATGATCAAAAAGGAACCATACTCTCTATTCATTATCGATTATTATCATTTTCTTCGCATTGATTTTTCGTGCCGAATGATTCTGTCTTGTTCGACACCCTTTCTTCGAGAATGATCGGGAGAAACGTTGCGGGATGGCGCATCTTCGGGGGTGGGCTGAGTACAATGCCGGCACGTCGGCTAATATAGCAAGTATAGACAGCATGACCGGGCCCCGTGGCTCATGGCTCGCGGCTCACGGCTGGGTGGAGTGTAATAATAGATGCAAACTCATTTGGCTGGTTGGCCAACTACATTTGGCTCGACCGTCGTCCACTGTTCGCTCGTTCGCTTCGCTGCCGGACCGGCGAAATTTTTCTCGATCCCAACCAGCGCTCGATCAACATACAAATCCATCCCTCAGCTGCGGACCAACACCCTCTTCCATCCCCGAAATTCTTATATCAGTCAATCCACCGATTTCGGATCCCTCGGTTCGCCATTGTCGGAATTGGACAAATCTTTCCCCATGGGGCAATACATCTTGCAAAATCTATAGTCAATTCTTTGTATATTGTTCGACCTTCGCAGTCGGAGCTATTTTAACTTGAAAATTGTGAACATTTCTCCCGACCTAGAATAATTCCATTGTGTACGATCCTTTTCATTTTGTGGATATGGAATTGATATAATACCTCTTAAAATATTTAACACCATACTTAACTTATATATTGTTTTATAAAAATTACAAGACTTACAATACGTGCTCGAATAAAGAAATTTGTTGAATAATTTCTAATATAGAAGCATCTTTATAATTTCAATAATTAGACAATTACCGTCGTGGTACGGTTAGTGTTGAACGTGTAGTAATTGATTGGATACCGACATATTTAATAATGTAAACAATATTGTAACGCTGAATTGACATTCCATTCACAGAATTCTATCGGTTTTAATGAATTTCATA
The DNA here is from genome assembly GCA_028455765.1 of Lasioglossum oenotherae. Lineage (NCBI taxonomy): Eukaryota > Metazoa > Arthropoda > Insecta > Hymenoptera > Halictidae > Lasioglossum > Lasioglossum oenotherae. The sequence continues at coordinate 6,082,574 of CM052296.1, forward strand.
AGAACCTTTCAGCGACGTATGCGTGACACAATTCCGATCGCTCTTGTACAGCGAATATCGTGCGACACTAAAATGAATACTTGTTCGGATAATAGAGGTGCTACTTGATCAATGAAGTTCGATCAACAAGCAAATTACTGTGTTGGACACGTTTAAAAAAATGTCCCTGCACCTTCCGAACCCACGTACGCTGAACAAACTATTTGGCGAACGTGAGGACTAAGTGCATCCATCGAGGCACTACTGTGCTAAGAATTAGGGTCGCGTTTGTCGCGATTAGTATTCGCCGAGAGGAAGGTTCTCGCGCACGTGGCCAGCGTGACCCGTTCTCTCAAGTTCACCGGGGAACGTTAGAAAAACAGAGTCGCCATTTATTCGGATGGAATTGGGTCGCAGATGCTACGGGGGAACGCGTTCGGATATTATTTTCACGATCGCTGCTGTTCCCCCGGCTCTATCTGATCTTATCAGACTATGTGAATATGGCAAACACGCGGCCCAATCTAATTAGCATTCGCCGTGCGCACGGTGTCCTCCAAAACTACCGCACTCCTATCCGAAGCTGGGAGACCTCCAATATTATTTGGGAGACGTTCCACCACCCTGTCCCGGTCGTGTCGCGTTCGCTCAAACGGTTCCGAGCAGCTCCGAACAGATAATTCACCAAGTAGGGAAAATACGTATATACACAGGGTGGATCACGTCCATTTTCGTCATTATTATTAGGTAAAGTAAAAAGTTTTGAGCGAAGAATGTTTATACGCTGCTGTGCAACAGACAGAAGCACTCGGCCATATTTGATAGAAAAGACATAAAAAATCAAATAGGAACACAGTAAGTTTTGAAGAACGATTCCGTTGTTTAATTGGATAGTTCGAAGAATATGTGTTATTGCGGATTATCTAATACTTTAAATGCAGTAGATCAATCATTGTGTTGTACAATACCATTTCTATATAAAGATATTGTTTGTCATTACACAAAAAATATCCCCTTCCACTTTATTAATCTGATCTCAGTTCGGGTATATCGGTGTTAACTAATACAACGCGGAGAGTCGCAGTCGTCGGCACAGTTCAAAGGCCCGTGCGTCCTCACAATGTAACACCAATATTTAATCTTTTTTATTATTACTTATTTTTTTATCCATTTTAAATGAGGTTCATATTCATTTTAAATGACATTCATATTCTCTAGAAAAAAAAGGTATCAACCTATTAATATTTTAATTTTAGCATTGTTTTGAAATCACGACTTCCCACGCTACCGCCGTGGCCCGGTCACGTGACCCGTTCCGTCTCTGTCATGCGTGTATCAGAATGTCACGTGACTGATCCGATACACTGGCAGAGAGGGGGTAACTTCTCCCCTCACACGACGACACTGGACGCGTAATATTTTGTTGCGGTCAAGGACGCAGTTCGGCGAAGATGTTCAGCAAGGTTTCACGGAACCGGTTCGAAGTTTTTTCCTGTTTCGCGAGGGCGCGGCGCGACTAATTTCCCGGCGACCTCTTGCGACCCTCGTGCTGGAAGGTCGTACCTTCATTTAGCATAGCTTCGCTCGCAACGGAACCAGGTCATCGACGAAGGGCGCACGAATTCATTACGTGGCCCGCTTTTCGAACCCCACGGAATATATCTGATCGAACCGAGCCCAAGCTCAGCCCGAACTCGAGCCGCCCTCCGCTTTTTCGAATTTAATCTCTGCACCCCGTTCAATCTCGGTTCGAGACTCGCTTTTATCCAGGGCCAGCTTCCTGCTCGATGTCGGAGACGACCTTGAAAGGGCTTGCATTCCGAGGGTAATTTTCATTTCATTAAATTCATTCGAATTTTCCATCTGTGATGCAGTGCTTTATGCAAAATCAAAATTGATTTTCGTCTCTTCACCCCTTGCCGTATTTTAACGAGTCGCACTTGTCGTGAAGATTTTAAACGAAGTCTGACAAATATGGATATTAAGCCTTTCTTTTGAAATGAAATGAAATTTGGTCGTTCGTAATCAATATTTAAGCATTAAAATCAATGTAGCCATACAAAAATATATACATTTTCTTTTCTCTTCTACGACAGGGTTAATTTAACCTTAACCCTAAGAAGGGAAGAACCCCAAGTGTCCGACTTCGATTTTGATAATTTTTTGTGAGATGATGGTATATGGATCCCTAATTATGTATGCAAAATATTAAGTTACTCAATAGTTTTAAAGATATAAACAATTAAAGATACAAACTTCGTTGATATACCATGCGATTAGAGCTGTAGGTTTCGAAGTTCCGTTAGCCCAGCTAAGTGGGGATGAGTCAGAGTGGGAACATGTAGTGGAGTAGGAAGCGTTGTCGCGCGAAGTGGGGATCGCTGAACGCGATCACGTAGCGTCGCGCGGGAAAGTGTAACAGTTAAATTTAATAGCTTATATCTCCTAAGCGCATAGGCTTTTTTAAAAATTCTTATTTAAATATTGCATTGTCATCCAGATCTGAGATATGTTTAAAGTGTCAAGTCTCTAGCTTATCTAGAAGTTAGTTTAAAAATCAATTGCAAAATTTCTACCGAACAGACACAGACAAACAAACAGAGAGACAAGAAAGCGAGCTAATAAAAACGTGGTAAAAAATAATTCCTTCTCAATGATTTGTAATTTAATACATTTCACATTTGTTTAACCGTTTTTAGTAATTTCTTTAATTGAATTGTTCAAAATATGAAAGTTGATTTTTCCCAAAATGTGAAGATGTTCCGAAAGAATGGTCCAGTTCAATTCTGCCGTTCTCAACGGTACAATCGAGTTTACGGGCCGCGTTCGCAGATTCTATTCGTCGGTGAATAGCGAGGCGTAACTATAAAAATTCTTTTGTTCCTGTATCGGGAACTGCGTGGAGTTTACGGCGGCCACTGTGAATACAAATTGACTGGTTCGACGCACTTCGGTTCCGTGGCCCGTTAACCCATAAAACCAGGGGAGAAGTCCCGAGAAGCCGAGGAATCGAACAACTCCACACCCTTTTACGCGAAATTTCGTTCTCGCGACCCCGCTCGCCGTATCGATCCCGTTTCGAGTGGCTCGACAAACCTCGAACAACCCCCGGGGATCGATCGGGAACCGATGTGCTAACTCGATTTTATGCCCCGTTTTAACTACTGTCACCGAGCCGAATTGTCTTGTTATTTTCCCCACCGAGTCAAAACCGGCCTCGTCGATCGACGATCGATCCATCGAACGACATACATCGATCCTCGCGCGAAACTTCGTCCTCCAGAAAAACCTATCCAAAAGTATTCGAACATAAAACTTTTCTGATTCTCGAGATGTTCGCTATATTCAACCCATTGTCATTTCGTAAAAAACAATCGTACAACAACGAACTTAGGCTCATTTTGAAGCTTGAAGATTCTACTTTCACTAAACATTATTTAATTTGTCTATAAAAAATTTTTGCATGTTTTAACTGGCGGGGAACCGAGGACCTATTTTTGCTAGAAAATATTACAAATTCAATCCTCTGTGAAAACATTAAAAAATTTGTTCCTTGAATCAAACTACCATAGATTCGAAGATTTAAGCCTCCTGTTTGCAACGAGACCTTGAAAATTGCTGTACTATTTTTAGTTGACGAAATTGTAACGATTTAAATCGGGTGGACATTTTTCTAAAGGTGGGATTTAGTGTCATCATTTTCCCACCTATAACAAAGTGGACAAATTTTTTATGGATAAATTAGCGATGATGTGCGTGATGGTAGAAGTTTCAAGCTTGAGAATAAGCCCAAGTTCATGCCCACACAACATTTTTTTTATAAAATTACAATAGTTCAAACGTTGGCAACAATTTTATAAAAATTGCGAATTTTGTCTCTCTCTTCATCCACCGGTTACAAAGTGGACAAATTTTTCATGGATAAATTAGCGATGATGCGTAATAGTAAAAGCTTCAAGCTCGAGAATAAGCCTAAACTCATGTTTATTACGTCATTTTTTTTATAAAATTACAATAGTTCTTAATTATATAAATTGCGAATCCGATATTTTTTCATCGAATTATAACTGTTCGAACATCGTCCAACATTTCTCGCAAGCAGGAAATTTCATATTCGAATGTTTTGTTTTATTCGCGACTCGGCTTCGCAACATTTCGAAACGCGAGAATCCATTAATCGAACTTCGCACCGGCAATTAAATAATTTACAACCGGGGATCGCGTACGGATTTAGACATCAGCCGATCGTGCAAAAACTAGGCGATTACCATTCTCTCGTAACACATGTGTTTTTTCAACGTTAGACCATTGAAACGTCGAACTTCAATTTCATCGAGGAGGATCGAGCGAGAACACGAGAAGTCGGAGCGCGTGTGAATTATAACGTTTTGTCGGAGAAGATGAATTCTTTCTCGGAGTTGCATAATCACGTGCGCTCTCTCCCACGGACGGTGTTTGCATACCGTGACAACAGCAACATTATCGTCGTGTTTCAACGGTTGCGTTGTACAACCACGTACTTGGTAATTACAACGCAAACAAATCAGCCCGCACAGTCGCCCGCCAATTACCGAACGCACGACACGAGCGAACAATCGGCCGTGTGTGTCGCCGCAGCTTTGCAGATGTTTGTTAACATTTTCTGCGGCGAACGGATCCGCGACGCAGTACTGAAAACGCCTAATCGTCTACCATCCTCTGTCAACACATCAACTTCCGGTTTTATAATTTTTTAAAGTCCGTGGTCCATGGGTGAGCATCTTTTAATAGAGATATTTCGATCCACCATCAGTAACGTCATCAAACTATTTTCTTTTGAAATTATTATAGTATATAAAAAGATTGTTAAGAATTAAATTTCAATTAATGCTTTATCTTACGGTTTTATAATTTTTTAAAGTCCGTGGACCATGGGTGAGCATCTTTTAATAGAGATATTTCGATCCACCATCAGTAACGTCATCAAACTATTTTCTTTTGAAATTATTATGTATAAAACGATTTTAAAAAATTAAATTTCAATTAGTGTCAACACATTATCCTCTGTCAACACATTAACTTCCGGTTTTATAATTTTTCAAAGTCCGTGGTTCATGGCTACGGATTTTTTTAGTAGATCTTTCAATCCACCTCCAGTAACGTCATCAATCTATTTACTTTTGAAATTATTATGTATAAAAACATTTCTAAAAATTAAATTTCAATCAATGTTTTATATTCCGGTTTTTTAATTTTTTCAAGTCCGTGGTCCATGGGTGAGGATTTCTTAAATAGATCTTTCGATCCTCCACCAGTAACGTCATCAAACTATTTCATTTTGAAATGATTATATAAAAAAAGATTTTTAAGAATTAAATTTCAATTAATGCTTTATCTTCCGGTTTTATAATTTTGTAAAGTATGTGGTCCACGGCTACGGATTTTTTAAGTAGATTTTTCAATCCACCACCAGCAACGTCATCAATCTATTTACTTTTGAAATTATTATGTGTAAAAACATTTTTAAAAATTAAACTTCAATCAATGTTGTATCAGCAGTAATTTTGCAGTTGCGAACGTGTCAATAAATTGTTCGGAAGCAATTTCGTCGATAATTAAACAAATAATTTGGAGTTTATGTGGTGCAACAATTTTTCCTGAAATGATTGTTTACATGAAAATTATGGAACTTCAGTCGTTAAAATCCCGATTAATAGGCTCTCGGTAGATGAAGTGTGAGCTTTTGGAAGACTATCAGTCATAATCGATCAACTATACCGCCACAGCAGGAGAAAATTGATGTATTCAGTTGTGGAATCTTATTTCGGATACTCGGAAAAGACTTTTAAAAAGGATGGTTCGCAGGATACGGGGTTTGGAAGGATTCAAGGTCAGGACAGGATTCGAGGACACCGGCCCTTCGTGCTCAAGCATCAACAGGTGAACGATCGTCCGCGGGGTTCAGCGGCTTATGTCCCTTCCTCCTCTCCGAAGAGCTAGCTTTCTCTTTTGGAACCTTTCTCTCTCGTTTCTTCCTTCGTCGAGGACGAACGGGTGCTGGCCGTTGGATTGCCTCTGAAAAGTTAGTTCTCTCTGACAGTAATCATTCCTGTAATAACAGAAAATTCATGAGTGACGCACCAAGCGCCTTCCTTTGCCAGCAGAAAGTCGGGAAAAATGAAGGAACAATTTCTAAAACAATCGACAATCTTCAATCCTATCGTCTACCAGTCGGTCATCATTAGACTGCGACTAAAAAATAAAAATTGTTTGCATTGCACATACATCCACGTTACGCAAAATCCCCAAGTTAAACATCTCTTCTGACTTAGAATATTTCGATTCCGTAGATTTTTTAAATTTAATTCTAAATGTTTAATAATTAATTTGCACCCTGAATTATTTTTCAATTTTGTTGCCAACGACTCCCTGCTATTGTAAGTGTTTCATTTGAAATTTACGTCAAAGGACAGTTCCATGACTGCTTCTTATTCTAAACAATTTTGTTCACTAACTATATTTAAATATAGCTCTAAAAATTTGTTGTAATTTACATTTGTGGAACTTATACTTAAAGGAAGAACCAAATACATATAAAAATCCGTATTATTTGCATCTTTCTTTCGCTGATGTCGACTCACACTCAAAAAGGAATGTAAAGGGTTAATAATGTAAACAACATTTTCTGAGGCGCCTCAGAGTCACCATTCGAGTGCTAAGGGTTAATAAGCCAGCGGTCGTTCGAGCAATGAAACCCCTAATTTCCTGTATCACAGCCGTTCGCCCTCCGAGACGAAGAAAAACTCCATTTTACGCGCGGACATTATTGCCAGCGAATAAATTCTATCGGGGGAGGTTAATGAAAAGAAGTAGTTAAAAACTTTTCGCATGTAACTCAATATTAAAACCGTTTAAGGAAGGGAGTGCGAGAAAGACAGAGAGAGAGAGAGAGAGAGAGAGAGAGAGAGAGAGAGAGAGAGGGAGACAGAGAATGGACGTAGCCGGGAGAAATAGAGTCGAGAGAGAGGAATATGGGGAGGGTAGTACGGGGGTAGGATAGACCGAGAAAGAGAGACAGAGAGGGTGAGAGAAGGAGAGAGGCGGGGCACACCGTGGCCAGATCAATACACACGACCAACCCCGTAGTAACGCATAGAATACCTTATTCATAACATACCGAGCCGTCCGGTGTTTTCTTTCAACCCCTAGCCGCCGCCACTGTCACCACACTGCAACCCCTACCTCTAGACCCTCTAGAACCCGGCGTTGCGGTCAACCTGTATTTACGCCCGGGCTTGAAAAAGACCAGGGGTTGAAAGAGAGATTCATCCCCCGGACCCTCCAGGGATTACCAGATGGTTCTTACGCTTGTTCGACCCTCTGTTCGACATTTAAAGCCCCGTGTCCACTCGAAGACCCACTACACCGCACGCCGACCCTCCACTAGAGACCGAGCTGCACAGGGTTGTCGAAAAACGAATTTTCCTGGACCCAACTCGAGAGTTTGCTGTCAATCAACGGTCCGATCAACGCGGTAATCTCAAATACCAAAGATCCCGCAGCTACGAAAGCGTGGGGGCTCCGAAACCACACCCATTGGAGTTAGTCATGCCTACTCGAGTTGGATTTTTGGTGGTTTCTCTTTGAACTCCGAAAAATCCAGCTGAAAAAATCCATCTTTACGTAGAATATGCTGAGTAGGCGTGGCCTACGAGGACTTTTGAGTTTACAACTAGCTTGAACTGTTCACATCCCCCACAATTCTAGCGTTTTAGAGATCTCTGCCTTCATACAGAAAGCCCCAAGTAGGCGTGGCCGGTTCCAATGGGCGTGATTTCGTTGCCCCCACTATCCAATGCTAAATTTAAGCGCATAACTAGCTCGAACTCTCTGAACGTCTCTGATAGTCTTCGCAGAGAACGCCCCCGATGGGCGTGATCGGTTCCAATGGGCGGTGTCGAATTCCTCCAGCTTTTGTAACAGTCCTACGGGGCAATCCCGCGGCTAAACAACGTTCATCCAACGCTAAACTGCCGGAGGTTTATGGAAACAGCGGGGATAGGAATTTTCACAACCGGAAGTACATAGGGAAACGACAGCGATGCCATCGGGCGATATCATCGTTATTACCGTCATCGTCCTGTACGTCCTCGATTCTACTTTTATGCCCGTCATAACCATTCTTTGTTAAACGACGCCCTCATACTTCGGCGACCCGTTTTTTCGCGGCGATGCTCCTATAGGCAGGCTCGAGACGCGGAGAAATATCGTTCGCATAAATTCGCGGCGCCGTTAAAAACCCTTTACTCTGAACGGCGGCTCATTACGCGTCGGCTTGAGCGAATAAATTAATTAATTAACTGCCGCTTCTTCCTCGACGAAACTGGGAGGCTCGTCGATCGTTAAACGATTTATGGCGATATCCGCTGCGAAAATCCAGTAATCAAGAATAATTCATAGAAAAATTCGCCATGAAATTGCGCGAAACCAGGGGCCGCGAAACTTCGCCGAACGTCTTTCGAGATCATCGTTCGGATAAAAATTGCTGAGCCTCTCTCGGACGCGGCGTTAATGAACCTGTTAATAGGCTTTCCGGCAGGATAGAAAAAGAGACGGAAGAGTCGGAACGGTTTTCGTCGGGCTCCCGACAAAATGTTTGCCGAAAAGGCAGCTTCTCCAGGGCGCCGTTGACGGCCGCGACGCCTGCGTCGAAAAATAATGAACTCGGAGAACAAAGCACCAGCTTCGACAGCTCTTTGAAAGCGGATACGTCGTTAAAGCCGCGGAACCGCCCCCCGTGAAATTTTTGGCCCGTTCGGCAACGGTAATTAGACCTTTCAGCGAGCCACTCCAGCGGAATCTCGACGGGCTTTCGAGCGAACAATTAACAACAATAATGATCAGACTGCGAATTTTATCGCGAAAATTTGTAGACTCAAAGGGTGTCAGAACGTCCGACGCGGTTCCGACTTATTGAAATTATTCACACGTTCGCCACATTTGTGGAACGCTCCAAGTAGGCGTGACCCAGTCGCAGTGGGCGTGGATTCGCAGCACCCATATATTCTGAAAGGTTGACACAGTTGGTTCAGCAACTACGAACATGTATGTACATAACTGTATGTAACTGTATGTACATTGCTCTGGATGGGCGGGACCGCTTTCTGTGAGCGTGATTTTGTTGCTGCCACTCCCCAAGAACTCCTACAGAACGCCTTGAGTAGGCGTGGCGGACTTCAATGGGCGTGGCTTCGCAGCTCTCACATTTCAGAAATTACACAGTGTTATACAGAGCAGTTTGACCCGATAGACAGCCTAATCTTCCTCTATATCTCTCAGAAATTCAACTACACTTGTATCTTTATGTCTGTAGCTCTGAACGGACGGGACCGCTTCCTGTGGGCGTGGTTTTGTTGCTCCCATCTTCTAAGAACCCATATTAGCTTGTTTCACGAAGAAATTCGAGTCCGCGACTATAATATGATACGTTTGTGGATTTGAAAACCGAGATTCGAGTCTCGGTGATCGATTTTCAAGGAAAGACCAGACCGCTATCGATCCTCGAAGCCGTCGAACTCGATTTCCGAGGGACTCGAAACAGGTCGGGTGCTTGATCCGGGCATCGCGCGAGGCGGATTCGCGTGAAAGATAACGAAGAACTCGCGTTAATTACTATCTAACTACACCGACCGAAATACTACTTAGGAGTTAATGAAGGATCACGAGGGCGCGAGCATTAATGAAAATCCAAGCCTCGCCGGGGATCCAATTACCTCGACCCGGATCCGAGGGGGCGGCGAATCCGACGGATTTCGTGCGCGGCACCCACTTTTAACGCACAATCGCGATTCGATGAACGCAGGGGCGTAACAATAATAATTATCCCGAATTGTCGCGGACAATCGTCGTCCAATTATCCGGACATTGTTCCGCCGAATAAATCTCGAGCAACAACCGGCTTTCTCGCGACGGGAGCTGACTTCTCATCTCGATTACTCTGGAATGTCTTGGAATTTGATCTAAAATGGTGGACAGGCTGCTTCCGCGCGAAAAGACCAACCGAAAATGTGTGAAACATTTCCCTTCTGCGAGGCTCCGTTTCCGAAAAAATCCAGTTCGAAATGTCCCTGGTAATTTAGGCACGAATTATTTAGAAACGATGCTTCCTGTAGAAAAATGTTGCTCTACATTTTTTGACTCATTCTTCGACGTACAATCGCCCTATTCTGTTCGTTTATAGTTTTTGGTTCGCGGCCTCGTATTATCGTCGGTTCTCCGATCGAATCGCGGAATGCGGGTCGTCGTTTCGCAAAATCGAGACCGTCTCGGCCGCAGTTACGAAATTGGCTGGACTACACGACACGGCGAAACACGTGTTGCACACGAGCCGGCCAGCCACTCGTTTCGGCCCGGCTCGGCCCGCGCGACAAACTTGCGAGGACGCGTTCCAGATGCGAGCCTCTGAATTAGCAGTTTTATTGCCGGAGCATTTTTCTTCGGGCGCGGCGGACACGCTGTCATCGTGGGACCGTTTCGCCAGTGACACACTCGTAATCGAGACGGCCTCCTAATTGCGAAATTTATTTGCACGGTATTTATCTCGCCGGGCGAGCGAAATTTACGCGTTTCAACCTCGTCTCACGTATTTCTAAATGAATGGCCGGCTGAAACAGAGACGCGGTAATCATTCTTCGATGGAAATCATTCCAACGTACAAAAAAATTTCAATACTGAACCCCTTCAAAGGGAAGGAACCGCGGGTCAGCCTAATTTTTTCTGAGGTTGATCCGTCAAGTTTGTACCTTTTATCGACATCAGTATTAAAGTAGAGACTTCCTTCTATTTATTTATTTATTTATTTATTAAGGTCCCGTCAACAGCTAGGTTATTAGTAGACTGCGGATCTTTATGGAAAATAAAAATTCTCTGCACCTTTTACCACGGTTATATTAGCTTGCTGAGTTGTTGTATTTGTCAAATCTTGTAATCGAATTTTAAACCACTGCCCGACGAGCTAGAGACTTGAAACTTTAAACATAGCTCAGAACTGGATGACAATGCGATATTTAAAAACAAATTTAAAAGAAACACTGTGCGTCTAGGAGAAAAAAATTTTTATATTAACCGTCACACCTCGCCGCGCGACGCTCGGTAGTACGTCATCGCGTTCAGACATCCCCACTCCGCGCGTCAACGCTCCCCACTCCACTACGTGTTCCCACTCCGACTCATCCCCACTCCACTGGTCCACTTCGCACCGAAATTGTTCGAAAACCGAGTAAAAGAATGCTGGACACAAACGACCCGATTCGCCTGCGAAACGTGCAAAAGATAAGTGCGAGGGGTTAAATTAATTTAACAAATGCACGCAGACCCGTTCGCAGAGGCGTTCAAGAGCGGTCTGCTTTAAGAGAGTGCGGAGGAGACGATCGATTTCTTATAAAAGTTCAGAAGCAGAATATACCCGCTGAAGGAAACGCCGCGGAGCGTCGGGGAATCGACAGCGGGGAAGGACAAGCATTCTCTGATCGTTAGGAGCTTGTTATATTTATCTCGGGGATCGGGAGGCCTTGTCGCAAAGTGCACACCGATGCGACGAGCTGCAGGCGTGCGTAATAAAACGCAATACACACCGGCGTCGTCTCCGGCGACGTAGGTATCGATCGGACGGGTTGCTTGCGTCGGAGACGTGTCCTGGGGACCTAGAAGCTGAGTGACCTGTGGCTGTAATCGGGCCCCTGGATCACGGTATCTGACCTTTCTTTATACATATCTACGTTCCTAAGTGTGCTAAGACGGATAGCGCGGGTTTATATTAGAGGCGACCTTGTAATAAGTGACCTGCCCATGCAACAAATCTCTGTATGCCGTCATTTGAGAACGGTACGCAGTTTTGCAAGCATCGAGTCAAGTCTACGTCGCGTATTACAAAGACCGAACGTGTGGATTAACGGATATGCACTAAATTTTGCCAGAAACTTGGGTATTCTTGTTCGGAGACCATTGGTGTGATCCTCCGTACAGTCCTAGTCTAGCTCCTTGTGACTTCTGGTTGTTCCTCGGAATAAAAGAACCTCTCAAAGGACAAAGATTTGCGGACGTAGAAGCAATAAGACAGTGGCAGGATCGCTGGAAGAAAGTTGTGGCTTCTGGTGGACAATACTCTTTGAAGGGGACATCATCGATATCAACCAGGAATGATGCTTCCACCCGTTACAGCACAAGGTCGGATACTTTCCGGACAGACCACGTAGACTCCCTGTGGCTGCTCTCGCCATGTTTCGTTTATCAGACGTCTCGGGGATCGTCGCCGATCCGGGGAAATTCGAGCGAAACTGGGTGGTGGCGACTGCCATAAATTTTTCATTCGATCCGCGCCGGAAGGGCCGAGGCGCCACGCGAAGATTCGTCCCGATGATAACGAGCCACCGCCGCGCCACGTCGAGCCAAGCCAAGCCGCCACGGGATCGATAAAGATGGCGATGATGACGATAATAACAGAGCACCCGGATGCCCGGAAACTCGGCGTCGCCTTGCTGGTCCGGAGAATCCTGCGGGATCGTCCGCGAAAAGTCAACCCTCGTTCGACCCTAGAATTTTCTTCGTGGGGAATCGGAAACTCGTCTTCATCATTGCTTTATAGCAATCTGGACCTTTAGCGAGCTTAGACTTTCTCTATTGCCCAAAATCCAATTGTGAATATCCTTGGCTTTACGAGGGATGCTGTAAGTAGGCGTGACGGGGGCCAGAGGGTGTGGCTTCGCAGCTCTCGCCTTGTCATGGGTCTGCACAGTGGTTACAAAGTAGCCTGGACCCTTAGCAAGCTTGGACTTTCTGTATTCTCCAACAATCCACCTCTATCTGTCGATATCTTTACATAATCTTTACATAGAATATCTTGAGTAGGCGTAACAGGTTCATGTGGGCGTGGTTTCGCTTCCCCCACTTTCCAATGAACCCCAGCTGTGTCTCACAGGGAAATTTGAACTCATAACTAGCTTGGAACGTTCGTATCCCCCACAGTTTCGGCTTCGAAGATCTCAGCTTTCGTGTAGAACGCCCCAAGTGGGCGTGACCACGAAAATCAGCACAAATTGCGTTGTGGTACACCGTGTAGACCCCTCGCAGAGTAGGAGCTACAAAACCACGCCCACTGGTCCCAGTCACGTCTACTTAGACCGTTCTACATGACGGCAAGTATACCAAGGCGCGATTTTTAGGGGATACCCTTGCTCGAGCGGTTGATACCCTTTTTACAGCAAAATCGATAATTTTGCAGTAACCTCTAGAACGCGAACGACAACAAATGATCACATAAAATTGCTGAAAGCATGGTTCAGGATGTTTTCCATTTTCCATGGAACGAGTCAAGAGGACATCGTCTCGTATGGGAGTTCGTCCGAGGATCAGAGATCCAGGTTCTCTTTTTCGAACGATCGACCCTGGGAGGTTAGAGCTCGCTACAGAAACACCCTCGAGAGCTTCTCTCCGTCCCACGGATCCGCCTGGAAGCTGTTTTTCTTAGTTCGGAGCCGGGTCTTTGCATCTCGGTTACGTGTCACTGCCCTCGCGACGCCGACGACCCTCTTCAACTCTACTCTCTCACTCCTTTCATTTTTCTCTCTCTTTCTCTACTCGGACACCCCCGCAGCCTCTCTCCGATAGGGTTGAGCACGATCCCCCGAAATTTTGCACGAACTTCAACCTACTAGTTATGCACGTAGCACGCGAAATCCCCCGAACATACTTTCTCCGAGTTGCTGTTTCGTCTGCGACCCTTGTCTTTCATCCACGTTGCATCGGGCACTTGCAGTGAGAAAGGAGAGTCGTCCGTTGAAAGTGGAGAATTTCTCCCCTGGTGGTGGGGGTGGTTTTCTGACAGAGGCGATCCCCAAGTGACGTCTATATCTTAATGAAACTTTGGGAGGATGTAGTAGATCTTGCAAAAATATTGGACACTTATTTTCTTCACCGACCATCATCAGGGGACGAAAACAACCCCCCAATTTTGGGGTGGTAAGTACCTTTGGTCGAATATCTCGGGAACTATTTGAGCTAGAGGGGTGGCGCAAAGGAAGAAGTTTTCTAATTTGTTTAAAGAGTACATAAAAAAATTACACTTCCTCGTATGACATTTTTTCGAATATGAATTTTGGTTTTTGCATTTTGAAAGAAGTATACATATGTATACCTTTAATGATCTTGTATGTAATGATCTTAATGATCTCTATAGATCTTAACGAAACTTTGGGAGGGCGTAGTTCTTGCAAAAATATTGGACACTTATTTTTTCACCGGCTATTCTCGGGGGATGAAAATAATTCGAATTTTGGGGTGGGAAGTACCTTTTGTCGAATATCTCGGGAACTATTTGAGCTAGAGGGGCGGCGCGAAGAACGAAGTTGTGTATTTTTTGATGCGCAATCTGGCCACGTACCCCGACTTCGAATGTTCTAATTTGTTTAAAAAGTACATTTAAAAAATGACATTTTCTTGAATATTTTTACGTGAGAAGTACATGCAATTTTCATCATCGAGTCACGTTTCGTGGGTGGTTCGAGCGGAGAGGGGGTAGGAAACGCACAGTGTTCAAGGGGAAGGAACCATCGAGGAGCGGAAATCGCCTATCGCCTCCGGAACTGCGTCCCGTCGCCGATGGTACCTCGAGACGGGGAATCTTGTTTTCCGCGGCATTAATTCGCCTGGACGCGGGGAAAACGACGGAAATGGCGGTACGTCGGTCACGTCTTCGGGGACGGCGATTCAATTTTCATGACGTTTCTCGACGAAGTTCTCGAGACAACGCGGGCAAAACTTGCAGGACCGAATAGTTCGCGAACTATTGTATATCTTCGCGAAAAATATGCGGGAACAATTTGGCCCAGTTCCCCCGTTTTTTGTTCCGTCGGAGCGGTTCCAACTCTTTTTCCATCGGATTCCGAAGGTCGGGACACAATCAATTAATTAGGACGATCGATGGACGCCGCCCCGTGCATCCTATCAAATTGCAATTTGATATCGGTATTGTTTGCGCCCCGGACGGGGAGCTCGCTTCTTGGATTATTGGATGAACGGGCCTGCGAAATTGCTGGCAGGTCCGCGAAAAATCGGTAACGATCGCAGGGAGTCTCAGCTTTCGTGAAAATTACAGTGAGAAATACAGTTCGGGCTTCTCTTAGCACCGAAAACGCAGAAATCGTTGTTTTAAAACAATAATATTAAGAGAATTTATTAATTCCTTTAGAAATTGCTTTATGAAATCCGTAGGTTCCGTCAATTTTTTAAATTTATTTTGTGTATCCATCAATTATTAAATATTGTGTTGAAAATACGTTCGAAATTACCGCCGCTATGCCAACTCTGTTGCACAAGGCGACGAGTTGATCGAACGAATAAATAAACGGATGAGTCAGCTTTCGAGAGGCGATAATGCGATCTCTCGGAAGACGATAGGACTCATTAGTTCGAGAATGATGGATCTCTCTGTTTATTTAAAAGTCGCCCGAACGGCTAAGTCGTCTCTCGGGCTCCCGTGCCGGCGCACGGTGTTCGCAGAATTTGGCAACAGCGATCTCTTGCTCCGTGTGCCAAGCTCTCGACCTATTTAGCCGGTCACGAGAGCCACTCGGACACTCTCGATATCGCGACGAATCGATTCGATCGATTTCAATCGAGCGGAGATGGGCACAGCCTACGTATTGATTCGGAAAAATTGTCGTGCGAAATAAGAGCAAACTAACATGAAGAATTTAGCTTCAGCTCCCACACTGTTCCAAACCCGCTCTCAGACGGTTCAAGCACAGCCGACTTTATTATGATCTCCTAAACAAACGTTGTGTGCAGGATAAGAGCAAACTAACATGAAGAAGACAGCTGGATTTAGCTCCCACACTGTCCCAAACACGTTTTTCGATGTTTCAAGCCCAGCCGACTCTATCATCCCCTAAAACGAAATCATTTTGCGAGATGAGAGAGCAAAATAGCATGAAGAAGACACCTAGGTTTAGATATTCCAATGTCCCTAACTGCTCTCAGACAAATAAGAGCAAGACAGCTAGATTCAGCTCTCAATGTTCCAAACACACTCTGAAACGGTTCAAGCCCAGCGGACTCAATCATCCACTAAAAAAGATTGTTGTGCGAAATAAGAACAAACTAACATGAAGGAGACAGCTGGATTCAGCTCCCACTGAAAGAGAAATCTGCGAAATAAAAACGAAATAGTATGAAGAAGACAGCGAGACTTAGCTACCACACTGTCCCAAACACGTTCTCAGACAGTTCATATCCAGCCGACTCTATCATCCCCTAAGAAATTGTTGTGCGAAGTAAGAGCAAACTAATACGAAGAAAACAGCTACATTTAGCTACCACAACGTCCCAATCCCGCTCCGAGATGGTTCAAGTCCAACCGTCTCTATCACCCTCTAAAAAAAGTTGTTGTGCGAAGTTTTTACTTCGCAAACTAACGTGAAGAAGACAGCTACATTCAGCTCGCACTATCATCCGACTCTATCATCCCCTAAAACGCATGGCTGGGAAGGCAACTGTGAGTTTTGACATGGGTGATGGAACAACAGAGGCGTCGAAGATGCCTTTGCTGTCATGGCTGCCTGTCGGGGGCGATTTTCCGGTGGACAGGGATTGGTGTTGCTCGTGGGGGTGAGCTGAAAGGGCTCTCTCCCTACCCTCTCTCTTACTAGCCCTCCGCCTCACGGTGTTCGACAGGCCTGGATCGTCTGCGGGCGCTCGATCATCATAGATCAGTGGCGGGAGAGAGAGAGAGAGAGAGAGAGAGAGAGCGGTCTGGTAATACGGTCCTGGCGGGACCACGATGGTCGACTAAGCCGCGGATACAGCGGTTCTTCATCCCGCAACGGTGTCTTCCTCTTCGCCGAGGAAGATCGATAGGTCCGCGCCAGCGTACTGAAACGCCACGCGTCGCCCTCTTTCTCTCCCATTTCCCTGCTTCTCCCTCTCCCTCTCTGTATTACCTCCCGCTCCCTGTTCTTCAGCTTTTTCCACCCTTCGTCGTCCCCTGCGTTAAGCTCGTGTCACACGGTCACCGGTCGCGTAGAACGTTGCGCTCGCACCGGGAGATGCAGTGACAACGATCGATCCAAGGCTTGCCCGTGAATTCCTCCGAATCCAATCAATGTCTTCTTTCAAGGAGCTCGTACAACATGATCCCCGCATCGTCTCGAACGTCTCCGATACTCTCCGGCCCTACACTCGACGTGAATCGCACGATTTTTAATCTGGGAGTGGCTCGGATCGTACCCGGACGTTGACGAAGTAGATTTATCATAGGGTGAGTTCGATATCGATCATGGAAAATGACTGGCCGGCTCCACCTAGCGCTGGGAAGCTCCGGTAGGCGTGGCTTCGGTGCTCTCGCCACCCACGAAACAGTCTCCGACATGTCTAGACCTTGTATCCCTTAACCTCTTAGTCTGGACTTTGTATTTTCTGAAAACTGCATTTTCAGGATTCCAGCTGTCCGCGGGCAGTTCTCTTTGTAGGCGTGGCTTCGTGGCCCTGGACGGACTGAGCTAGTGGCCTTGGAGAAATTTTTGCTGAATCTGCACCTCCTGTCCCCTAGAAACCTAGCTCCCAAAGGGCCCAGCTTAGACCTTGCACATTATCTTAAAAGATACCAGCTCTGCGAGCATAATTCCACAGTGGGGCGTGGCTTGTGTCCCCAAACGAACCCGGACAGTTCTCGTAAGCGATCCCTCGAATTGTAGAACGTGGAATTCTATACGTTAACGTGAAATTTCTATAGATGATATCGGGTAACACATCGCTTTTCATTGGTGTCTGTTTTGCGGTTCGATCATGAACGTGTGCCTTGCAGTTTCCATCGTTTTCCCGGCCGCCCTTTTTCCACGTTATTTCGTTCCGCTTGCGCCCGATGCACCGGACATGCACGATCGAGCGTGCATCCGTGACCGTCGCGTCGCCTTTGTCGAGCATTCCGCGCTTTTGACATTTGCGTGCACCTGGGTGCAGGTACGAATGAGAACTCGTCCTTTGCCCGGCTCTATGTCGGCGAATCGTATTTTCGGGAAAAGGATCCCGTCGTTATTGGACGACGCCGCGCTCACAATGCTGCTCCGGCCGAGCGAGAATCAAAGAATACCAAAGGCGAATTAAACATCGCGAACAAATCGGTGAACAGTGAAATATTCAATCTCGAAAATCAGAGCTTGACTTTTTGAAAATATGGAGCTTAGACTATTTGTATGCCTCGAAAATCCCACTGTGAACATCCTCGCCTTTACGGGGATGTTGTAAGTAGGCGTGGCTGGGCCTCGTAGGTGTGGTTTCGCGGTTCTCGCTTTGTAATTGGCCTGCACAGTGATTATAAGTAAAGCAATCTTTTACCCCTACCAAGCTTAGACGTTCTGTATCCCCCCCAGGCCCACTGTGAATATCCTTGGCTTTACGTGGAACGCGGAAAGTAGGCGTGGTTTCGCAGCTGTTGCTTTGTAATGTGTCTGTACAGTGATTACAAAGCAATCTGGACCCTTAGAAAGCTTAGTCTGTCTGTATCCTCCAACAATCCACCTCTATATCTTTCCCTAGAATATCTTGAGTAGGCGTGACCGGTTCCTGTGGGCGTGGTTTCGCTTCCCCCACTTTCTACTGGACTCCAGCTGTGTCTCACAGGGAAATTTGAACTCATAACTAGCTCGAAACCTTCCAGCACCGAAGATCTCGGATGTCGCGTAGAACGCTCCCAGTGGGCGTGACCGTGAAAGTCGGCTCAAATTGCCCCTTATAGAACACCGTGTAGATGTAAGAAGACGAACATTGCAAAAGGAGGGCAGAAATTTCGAGAAAATATCCCGATGAGCGATGTTTCAAGTAAATTGCGAGACGAAGCACGGAATAATCGACTTGCATCCGATGAGAACGGGCGAAGAACAAAGCTGGCGAAGATAAAAATAATTTCGCCGAGGTGGAATCGCGTATTGAACCGTCGCGAGTCGTATTGGTTTCGTCAGCCATCGAGTCCGCGGGCTGCAGGCTCGCAGGGTTCGTTTGCCGGCCACAAAAACGCGCGAAACAGAGCCGACTGGAGAAAAAGAGAACGAGAGAGGAGGAGGAGGAGGAGGAGAAGGAGGGAGCGACTCACCGCGAACAGCTTTATAACGCGAATTTATTGCGCAATTTTGGCGGGCTGCTTCGGCCGCGGCAGGCTGATTTGCTTGCCCGTCTCACGCAATCGCAATCAGCCCCGGGGATCCGTAGCGAACCGGCGATCGATCTTCCTGGAATGCATGCTCGCCGCCCGACGAAGCACCGCGATGAAAACGGCGAGTCGGATTTGCTTCCAGGCCGCACATTGCAATTTCAATTACGAAAAATCAATCCTCCAATCGTGTCAACTCTTATATCGATGAAGAACATTTTTCGTTCGGCGACGTCGCAATCCCTGGACTTCGAAGATTTTCATCGCTAGAGTGTAAATTGATTCTTAATTATCCGGAAAGCGCTCCTGGTAGGCGTGGCCTCATTGCTCTCGATTTTTACAGAGCTGGAATGGGTTCGTGGAACGGTTTCTATCGACGGGTTGTCTGGGTTCCGTATACCAGAAATCTAGATTTTAATATTACCCATCCGCATAGAATAGGCGTGGTCTGCGCATAATAGGCGTGGTCTGATGTGAGACAATTTGATCTCGTGCCAAGTCTAAATTTGCATCTCATGGAGATTTGGCTCCGAAAAGTTCTAGTTTTTCATAGAATAGTCTGAATAGGCGTGGTTTACGTTAAGTAGGCGTGGTTTCCTAGATCTCAACAGAGGTTGGATAGTGCTCTCCAGGAGTGAATCTATACTTGCACCAATTCTGAAGTTGTGTGTCTTTAAAAATCTAACTCTTAAGGTCTCTCTTTCTCAATGAATTCCCTAACTAGGCGTGGCACGAATCAGGTAGGCGTGGTTTTCTAGCTCGGAACGGTCCCGGGATTCTACCCCAGGAGCTACTATCTAGTTGTAACAAGTTCACATTGCGTACCCAAAAAGTCTAGTTCTGAAGAGTCACGTTTTGCAAAGAATGATCTAACTAGGCGTGACCTGGGCCAAGTAGGCGTGGTTTACCAGCTCCCAATGGTTGCAAAGCACATCCAAGACCCCTCCGGAGCCCGTAGCATGTTCCATTATCATCGTTCTGTGCGAAATCGTCGAGCAGCTCAGAAATTCGGTATCAGTGGTCGGAAAAAGCGGTCGCAACGTTGCTTATCTACCGGAAACCGGCGACGTAACCGCCAAGAGGCGATAAGGAAGCGTCGCGAGCTAACTGACACAACACTTCCCGCATTATTCAACCATTCCGCATGTTAACTAACTTTGTTTTCTTGCTGTTTCAGGTAAGTGTACATGTTGAAGTCTTGAGTCTTGCGGACGGCGTGAGGAGATCGGTGAGCTTTTTCTCCAATTAGCCAACGACGGACGATCTCGTCGATTTAACTGCAATTCACGGACCGAGAAATTCACGTTTCGAATCGGGCCGTGTTCTCGAACAATCGTCGCCCCGCGTTACTGGATAATGAAAATCGAGCTGGTAACGGCGCAATTAATATCGCGCCCGACACTCGAATCACCATATTATCGATATTCGAATAATAGCGCGGTAATTAGGCCGATAAGAATTATTATTGCGATCATGCTCCACGGGACGGTGTAACGATTCTACTCGCCCGTGGAATATAATGAGATCCGCGCACTCGCGAGAGAGTATCGTTATCGAACAGCTCCCGAGATACGGAACTTCGACGCTCGAAGGAAACTGATAATCGATTCCGCTATCCAGCACGTTGGTCTCGTGTCTCGATAACAGATTCAGCGAAATTTTCGTGCGTCGAACTCCGAGCCGACTCACTCCGAAGAAATTCGGCAAGAAAAAGCACATTCCCAGACTCGGGAATTTTTACGTTTGACGATGTTTGAACAGTTGTAATTTTGTGGAAAAAAAATCGTGTGAACATAAACTCGGGTTTATTCTCAAGCTCGAGGCCTCTACTTCTACCCACTATTACTAATTTTTTCATAACAAATTTTTCCACGTCCTAACAGGTGGGGAAATGCAGGTACTAAATCTCCAATTTTTAGGAAAATATCTGGCGATGTTTAAACTGTTGTGATTTCGTAAAAAAACTTCGTAGGGCCATAAACTTGCGTGTTTATTTTAAATTTTGAAGCTTCTAGTTCCATTCACCACGACTAATTTATTCATGAAAAATTTTTCCACTTTGTAACAGGTGGGATAATGGAGACACTAAATTCCCAGTTTTTAGAAAAATATTGACGCTGTTCGAACCGTTATAGTTTCGTGGAAAAAATCTCACGATCATGAACTTGGGCTTATTCCAAAACTTGAAGCCTCTACTTTCATACACTATCAGTAATTTAT
>CM052296.1:6104049-6170936 GCA_028455765.1 Lasioglossum oenotherae
GGTTCTTTAATGAACTAACTAACTAAATATTATTCGATCCTGCTCTCTTCCTAACATAAATGGATTGATGAAAGGCATAATTGTGGAGACACATGACGTTCGCGTATTATTCTCAACGAATGAAAATATTTAAATAAGGAAATGCATTTTTAGGTTTTGTTTCTCACAATTGGACAATTTGTATTTTGTATAAAAATTCTGCAATCATGTCGCTGATCACCTTCGGTCATGGCAATCCGTGTTCTCCGAGGGAGATCCGAGAACTTTCCTCGCTCGAGAATGAAACGCAGAATCCTCCTCGGTCACAATCGCCACTTCCGCTCGGTCCTAAGGAGAATCGTCCGGATCTAAACCGTGAGGCCTAGTTCTCCTTACATAAATAATTATTCTATTTTCGCCAATTGTTTACTGTTCCCGGCCGTTCCGCAAGCACACGTCCGCGGAGTTCCTCGGGCCGGAGAGAGGCGACCAGTTCCTCGGCATCTCTCTTATCAATTTAGGTCGCGGATGCCTTTGTTACCGCGGTTAGGCCGCTTCTTCGTCCGTAAAACACCGTTACACCGATAAACGGCGACTTATTGCCGTGATAATGGTCGTCTTCAGCGTCCCATTAACCCCTGTACGCCATTTTACCCGGTCCTAGAGCAATCAAGACCTCCGAGCATTTGTTACACGCTGATCCGGGGTATTCGCTCCGAAATGTCGAGGATCTTCCTAAAAACATAATCAAATGTTTGACAAATCTTCTACAATTTCATTAAATCGCGCCGACTGAATTTAATTATTGTTCCCAGCATTCAGAAAAATGGTTTTTCCAGCTCAAAAAAATTTGAGTACACTCTCCGAAAGTCACTCCACAAGCCTGCCATACTTCAAATTGATATACCGCGTTCCTTGAACCACTTTTAAATCGCACCGACTCATTTTTGTCACGATTGTATCAAATCCGCAATTTAATTATAATTCCCAGCATCCAAGAAAGCGGTTTTGTCAGGTCGAAAAAATTTGAGTACAATCTCCGAGAGTCGCTCCAGAAGCCTGCCAAATTTCAAATCGAAATACTCAACAGGTTCACTCCAAAAAATTCCCAGAGACAGCCTCGCGCACGATAAGCCGAAGGAGTCTAGGTTGATCGCGGAATTCGGTCACGAACAATACATTCCAGTTCGAAGGAACGATTCTGAGACTAGTCCGGGACAAGTCCGAAAGGGTTCGACGAACCAACCCACAACCTATCTGCGATAAAGGTCTCCGATAATGGTCTCCGATAATCGATCGTCGCTGCGGTGGAAAGGGTTCTCGGTCACCGGGGAACTAGCCAGTGCGTCGAACCGTCGGAAACGGATCCGTCGCCGACGTGTTCCGGGACGTTCCGAGCTACCCTTGCAACCGACGTCTCTAGCAAGTTGCCAGCACCAAATCAGACCGGGGAACGAGCAGCGGAAACTTCCGCGGACAAAGGTAAACTGCTTAGCTCGGGCACGAGGCGCCCGGTTCCACGGTCCGTTGCACAGCCCTGAACTGGTTTCTTTTTGCTGGGAAAAGCTCAATCGCCGCTCCTGGATTCGCCTGCGACTGTAACGCGTTTGTCGAACTTTTTGCGCGACGGTCACTCCATTTCCTAGCCGTTCAAAACAACTTATTTAATAATTGGACAGCGGATCTTTATATGTAACTGGCTTTTGAAAATGTTCAAAAAATCCTAGGATATAAAATCTGACAGAATTTAGTACGATTTTCATTTAATTCAAATCTAAAAAGGAAAATAAGGTTCTATTTTATTCCACTTTCTTAAAATTCATCTACAAAAATTGAAAATTGCATAAACGAGACTAGAAGAGACAATATTTATCAATGGTTTTGTATAAACTGTGTATAAAATGAGGATATATCTTACATTTTACACCGAATCTGTTCGAGAAACACCCTGCGTCGTCGGAGCATTACATCGCGCGATTATGGTCACGTGGAGGCGAACAGTGCAGCAGGGCCGTAGTTGCGAAACACTGGAATCAATACGGTGCATTCTCTCCCATTCATGACTTGTGCGCGCGGTGTTACACGCGTTCACTCATTCACGGTGACCGAATGCTGCCGGGTAAGGGCACCGTCTTCGATTTTCGACGGATCGTTCGAGTACTCGACACCTGCCACCGCAAACCACTATCGATACTATAGCACCCGCCGTTGCCTTCCTGATATTGTTACATACCTGTTCATGCTCGATGATGTACTCGAATATTGTGCAATCGCAATACTGCGATCAGCATTTATTATAAAAATTAGTAGACGTATTGGTCAGTGACCACGGCCTACCAATTCGTGCAAGTATTACCTCGGTCACTGACCATTATCTGCCAGTTCTCTCCAACCATTTTGACCAAAAGAAAATGCGTTTGGGAGTTTGCAACAAGGTCTGAATCCCTTTACCTAAAAAATTCTGAAAATATGGAAGGCTGCAGTGATCCTTCAATCACCTGTGATCGCAGGTGATCAATCGAAAATTCCCGGATCAAGCTGCTTCCGGATGGTATTGTGCTTTCACAATACTGCGGGAAGCATTTATTAGAAAAATTTGTAGACGTATTGGTCAGTGACCACGACCTAACAATTCGTGCAAGTATTACCTCGGTCACTGACCATTATCTGCCAGTACTCTCCAACCATTTTGACCAAAAGAAAATGCGTTTGGGAGTTTACAACAAGGTCTGAATCCCTTTACCTCAAAAATTCTGAAAATATGAGAGGCTGCAGTGATCCTTCGATCACCTGTGATCGCAGGTGATCAATTGAAAATTCCCGGATCAAGCTGCTTCCGGGTGGTGTACATCCGCTTGTCGCGGGGGTGGTGAAGCGCGGAAAATGGGGGTTGGTCGAGCGAAAGAGAAACGAATGAGAGAGAGAGAGAGGGAGAGAGAGAGGAAACACAGCGGAGAGCATAGCGCAACACAGGCAACTATCGTGAGGTGGCCGGATCAATATTCCGTCCGGTCCATCCTCTGACCCATATCTCTCTTTCTCCCTTACTTACCTGTGCACCCCCGTCTCTGCACCTCTAACCCCTGACCCCCCACCCAAGGTTTTCTTCGTTGGAGCCCCTCTAGCGCCCTCCGACGTCCCGCATCGTTGTCTTTGACCGTTCCACGAGCGCATCGTCGTCGTTGTCGTCGAATTTCTTCAATTAGCTTTTCAGCTCTGGTTCTTGTCTTCGACGATCCCCGTGCAGCCGGGGGTGGGTTTCGTCGTAATAGAACCGCTCCTCCTTGCCCTCGGCTTCGGATTTATTCAGATTGGAATTCATAATTGGCGGATTTAGGTTGCGGCACGATCGAATTTTGCGAACCCACGTTTCTTAGCTGCGAGCTGCAATATTGGTACACTGCGGAGCTTCAAGTTTCATGGTATTGTTATTAATTCTTGGGCGTGCAAATGAAATTCGCTGTCCTTTTCGTCCGACTTGACTGCGGATCTTCATGCAAGATTACAATTGTCTGTTTCGATTGTAAGACACAGGAATCATGTGGGAATTGGTTTATTTCTTTAACACGTTGACTGCCACGCGTGTTTACAACAAAATCCCCGTCAGGCCACCCGTGCCACTGTAAATATGTTCGGAAATCCTTTGCAAGGAGTCACGGAAGTAAGGGGGAAACGGCCCGATGAGAACACTTGCTGTCACCCGAATACGGGTGACACGGCAGTCAACGTGTTAATCACGTTTTCAAGTTGATAGTAACCAATGCATATAATTTTTATTTTCCCAAATTCATTTTTGGGTACAATCCTGCGGAGATGAACCTACGAACCCAACAGAAAGATGGTAAAATGTTTTCTAGCCGAGGGTATTAGAATACGAACTCTGGAAAAAATGCTTTATTCATTATTGTTGTTCATTCATGAAAATTACGCGAAACTATTTGCAATGATACGAGCACAGTCTGGTGGTCACCCGAACAAGACAAAAGTGAACTTAACCCTTTGCACTCGAAGCCTAATTCTAATTCGAAAACCGAATTTTTCATCTGGCATGAAATTTGAAATTTTTATACGATTTTCTTAAATTTATTGATATAAAACTGATACAATACCTCGTACAATGCTTTCAGTAGTTTATGAAAATATTAAATACGTTTAGCAATTCATTCAATACAAATTTCATAACGCAACAAATATTTTCGATAATATCGGAGCTTATATAATTCAATAACCGAATCTTTTTAGGCTGAAATATTTCCATTTTAAACGATTTTCTTAATTTTGTCGATATAAAACTAATATAATACCTCGTACAATGCTTCTATATAGTTCATGAAAATACTAAATACCTTTAGTAATTTATTGAATACAAATTTAATAACACAACAAATATTTTATATTTATTATTTAGCTTAATCGAACATGATCGAAAAACATGATCGATGAACACAAAGAGACGTGGACGACGATGAACGCAAAGAAACGTGGACGACGATGAACGCAAAGAGACGTGGACGACGATGAACGCAAAGAGACGTGGACGACGATGAACGCAAAGAGACGTGGTCGACGATGAACACAAAGAGAAATCACACTAGATCGGCACGCGACGACGAAGAAAAGTCTGCACACATTCTGAGGGTCTGTAGCGACCCGCCCGTAGCCGGGCACGGTTCGCCAAGTGAGAATCGCGAGGAATTTCGGGCTTACTTGTGTTTCGCACTTGTGTTTCTTACATTTGTGATACGACCCACTTCTCTCCACTTGCACTTGGTTCCCTTTCCCATCCCCGCAGCCGGTTCCTTTCGCAGGGAGCCGTTGTCTTCGCTTTTGTCCGGTATTTCTTCCCTCGTTCCTCGGGCCGGGCCGGGCCAGGCTGGGCCGGAGCGTTCGCTTTTTCCCTCGCGACTCCGCCGACCGTTCGCTCATTCATTCACGTCCATCCAGTCACGAGCGACTCGTCGTTACTTTTCATTCCCTGACCTACATAGACCGTCGTCTTTTATTCACGTATCCTTTCCTGCCCCATTCTTTCGACGTCCCTAAGCTCGATAAATATATAAACCGACTCGACTCCGCTCGGAACCACCCCCACCGACGCCGACGAATAAATGAATCCCATCCCCCATCTCTGTGCATTTTATTCTTTGATTATTATCGCTGTCGTTATGCCTCAGTCTCTATTGTACTCCTTGCGAAAATTCAGGGAGTGTTACAACGAATAACCCCCCCCCCCTCAAATTAATTCTAAGGTGTAAAATCGATCCTTGATAATTTTTCGATTTTACGATATAATTAGACTTGCGGATGTTTATTTTTAATTATTGCAGGCGAATTCGAAGAAAGTGGGAGCAAATAAAATCTTTTTTTAGGGGAAGTAGCCTTTATTGATCTGGAATTTATAAATATCGTATTGACTTCTGTGGAATTTCATATTTTTGCACTCTTCGAACATTTTTAGAACCCATAAATGCATAAAGATCCGCAGTCTAGTTATAATACAAATAGCATAAATAAATAAATAAACGTCGTATTAAATTGTGTGGAATTTCATATACTAGCAAGTTTTGAACATTTTAGAAGCTATCAATGCATAAAGATCCGCAGTCTAGTTATAATATCATGAATGTTTCTAGACATTTGTTCTTTTTAATGAGCACTATCGTTTATCAATCGTTTATGTAATTAGAGAAAAAATGGAAAAATTATCAAGGGAAATCCAGTTCCGCACGTTATCGTTTCCCGGCGTGTTGATGCGAACCATCTAGAGTACGCTTCGTCGAAATGTATGTATATCGCGAGGATGCGACGTCGTCGTCGGAGTCTATAGCCCGGTTAGAGCTGCGAAACACGCCTCTGTGTACCTCTGTTGACACGTAATTATCTCTGCGTAGCGGGTACACGTGTCTTTCCACCGGCGTCGTCGTCAGCTTGTTTGATTTTCGTGCGTTCGACGGTGTCGGAATTCTCACGTTCCGTCGATAATGTTTGTCCGACTGGCTGAACTTTCGACTAATGAGTTGCACAACTTCTACTGCGCTCGCACAGCATACACCGAGTTATGCTAATCCTTGGAAACCTTCGAATTGTACAATCCATATTTATTAAGCAGTTGATGCAAATGCTGCCTTCGACCATTTTTTTTAGAAAAATGGCAGAGTGAACGGAAAATTTGTTACGAGTCATTCGTGGCACCTACCTTGAGCTGCACAGGAATATTTTTTAATTTTGGCTTGCCTACAAAATGGCGGTGTAGCAGCTCCTACAAGTACATTGATTTTGAAGGTCCAAGGTATTGTGAAGTTGCTGTAAATGCTACTTTTAGCAATTTTTTTTTGGAAAACGGTGGGATGAACAGAAAATCTGTTCCGAGTGATTCCTAGTACCCATCTTGAGTCGCGCAAGAGAATTTTTTAGTTTCGCCTAGCCGACAAAGTGGCTCCAAAGTCGCCATTCGAAGTACATAGCATCGTTCTGCTACAATGAACTTTTCTGTCTGCCTCAACCTGATTCAACTTCCCGTTGATCAGTCCGAGATTCCAAACAAAAGTATAAACAGTGGATTAGCTGTGCCATTCCTCGGGAACGCTAGAATCTCACGTCGAAGTTCGTCGAAGTATCCGCCGCGACCCATTTGCGAGAAAACAATGAAAAAAGTATCGTCGACACAGCAGCGTCGCTTACGTTTATCATTGTCGCGGGCACGATAATGACGAGCTCACACACTGGTCGTTGAGCAGTGTGCGACCGAGTTGCGTCACTCGGTGACGCATAAAGAATAATAAGAATAAAAAGAAACGAGAGCGAGAGAGAGAGCGAGAGACAGAGAGGCTCTTCTTCTCGATCCTGGCGTTTCTTCCGGCGGTTGTTGGTCGATCGTTGATAAATAACAAAGGAGGAGGCCGAAAAGCGACCTGGTTGCGGGTCAGCGATGATTCCCAATAATTAGGAGCAGCGTATTATCGCTGGCATAATCGTCCTGATTTCTGTTATTTCAGTTGTATTAACGGATGAATATTTCGCGAGTATTCGGAACGGACGCGTTCCAGGTCGCCTGGGGCGAACTTCCGGTTGATCGACGTATCGAAACCTTCTGCTCGAGACTCCTCCGGATAAATGAATGATCGAGGCGGAAGGGTTGGGCTCGGTTTTTCGCGAAAAGCCGGCCGGAATCGAAATTCGATGTGGAATTGGCCGGCGGCCAGCCGAGCGCGCATTGTTACCGTGTCCACGGTATGTAAGATCGCGCAGTAAATCGACTCGAGTGGATTGTCGGACGTTTGACAGACAGCCCGACAGGTGGCAGACGGTCGCCGAAAGGTGTCAAGAATTTTCAGAGAAGAATCCGGCCGACGCAACGCGACGAGTCGCGACGCTCTGCCAGAGGACTTTCTCGCTGTTGTTGTCTTGTCTCGTTGTCTCGAGCTGCCCGGTCCTTTGGATGAGTTCACGAACGCCCACGCTATTTGCACAGGTGTGCCAATATCTGTCACGAGACCGTCATATCGTCAGCCTCGTATGAAAATTGCCTAAGTCGAGGAAAGTAAATTTTACAGGAGGCGAAGAAAACGAATTAATG
Organism: Lasioglossum oenotherae; assembly: GCA_028455765.1. Taxonomy (NCBI): domain Eukaryota; kingdom Metazoa; phylum Arthropoda; class Insecta; order Hymenoptera; family Halictidae; genus Lasioglossum; species Lasioglossum oenotherae. Next base: position 6,111,605 of record CM052296.1, read on the forward strand.
GGGCATTCTCGTTTCTAGGATTATAAGGGTGCGGGATGCGTCTACTCGTTTCTCGATAATGCAAAAATGGAGTTTTTCAGTAACAAAAGCGCTAGATAAAAGATCGATCTAGGTCGCGATCGCCCTCAAAAGTCCTATTTTCACGTTTACGAGGCGTAATTTGCATTATTCAGCAGCATGCAGCTATCGCAGTTTTGTGAAAATAATCGCAAAAGCCTCGGGGAGGTTCGTTTGCAAAGTTCGTAGACGGACGCTGTTTTTTCGAGCTCCGAAGGCCGAGCTGAACGTAGAGACTGCGACTCTCCGCGTCTCTTTCTTTCCCATACGCTGTCCATCCTTGCGCCCGAATCGGTCATCGTCAATTAAACCACCAAATACAGTTGAAATTATATCGTGTTCGGTATTATTTTAATCAGAAAAATTCCACAAATATATTGGTGAAAGTTTCATGAAAAAATAAGCAATAATAAAAAAGATTTTATACTGGTATTATATTCTGAGGACGCACGCTTTTGATTACTGAAAACCCCATCTTTGCATTATCGAGAAGACGCACCCCCCCACCCTTGCGATCCTGGAAACGAGAGTCTACCCCCTTAAAGCGAAACTATTTTGCTTCACAGCGCAGTTTTCGAATTCTGATATTATGGTGCTACCTAACAACTTGTCGCTGAACAATTACCCTGAAACCGTACAAATTGAAGTATTATACCTAACATGGCGAAGATGAAAACCCAATTTTTATATAAACTGGACCTAGGCAGTTTTCATACGAGACCGACGATATTATACGGGGAACGCACAATCGAAAACGTATACTATCCAACTTTTCTATACGGGCCACCATTCCCAAGAAAATCGAGCCCGACTCGCGAAACACGATAGCCCGTATTCGAGCATGATTTTTTCGAAAACGCAGCCTCCAGCGGAAAAAATGTTATCCTACGTTTTTCGACTCGGGTTTCCGTGTAGGATCGACACGGCGTTCGAACATCCGGGTCACTGTCACCGGGAACGGATTATTATTTCATTTCGACGAGCCGCGCGCCTCGTTTCCCAGAGAATCGATCACGCGGCCACGTTCGATCGTAATTTTCTCGAGAACGGAGGCTCGAATGAAAAAACATTGTCCCGCAGTTTCGATTCGGTTTCTCGCGTAGAATCGATGCGGCGTTCGAATATGCAGCGCGTTGTCGCGGGGAATGAATTATTGTTTAATTTCGGCGACAGAGCTTCGTTTTCGAGGACCGCGTGCGCGCGATGTGTGGACACGTTCAACTTTGATTTTCTCGGAAACGAAAGCTCGAATCGAGAAATACTGTTCCACATTTCCGGTTCAGTGTTTCATGTGGAATCGCCTGGGTATGATAATATTCGGGCCGGTGCCCTCGCGAACGAATCGCGAATCATTCAGAAATCTGAGGGTCAGGCGTCGCAGGAGATCGTGGACGGTTTGTAAAATGTTTATGCGGTTTGTTGTTCGAATGATGGAGCACTGTTTGCAGTTCTCGTAATGAAAACTTCCGAATGACAGCGGCGAATGTACACCCGATGGTCGAATTAACGAAGATCGACCACGGCGGACAGGACAATCGCGCGTTGATCGCGTCATAATCGAATTCACCTGGATTACAATTTCCAGGCCGTTGGAGGACCGGACGGTCAGGGGAGCGGGGGGGGGGGGGGGGTCGAGGGGTGGCGGATGGCCTCCCATAATTTACTTTCGACGGTCGCGAACGCGTTGTTATATTTGGTGAATTTCAATGACTCCGGCGTCGGGCTGCAGTCGACAGCAAAGTGTTTCCCGGCGCTTGATTGCGCTCTCCGGCCCCTCTGAACAAACGCGTTAAATTTCGAAAATATTGATTGTTCATCGAGTGGGGGTCTCGGTTCGGGATCGGGAGTGGTTTCCGGTGTGCCTGACGCGATTCCGCCGCGCTGCACCCGAAATTTCGTTGCAGTCGCCCGCAGATCATCGCCATTCCCAGCAACCTGACCGAACTGTTTTATTTATCCCGAAAACAATCCGGAAAAAATTGTTCGCTTCAGTTTTAACGTGTCTTTTCACATCCCAGGAGGTCGCGGTTCCCTATCACGAATTGTTTTCCCAGGGAAAATCCAGAAACTTTCACTTTCCTCTCACCGCGTGGATCGATAAATTATTTATTCCTTCCACGAGCAACAAAGAAAGTGGACCTGGAAAAAATGTTTTGCTGTCGTTTATTAACGTCTTTTCACATCCCAGGGGGTTTCGGGTCTAGATCGTGGACGGTTCATCCAGGAAAAAATCAGGAACCCTCACTTTAATTTTCCTCTCACCGCGTGGATCGATAAATTATTTATTCCGCCCACGAGCAACAACGAAAGTGCACCAGGAAAAAATGTTTTGCTGTCGTTTAGTAACGTTTTTTCACATCCCAGGGGGTTTCGGTTCCAGATCGTGGACGGTTCTCTCAGGAAAAATTCAGAAACGCTTCATTTTCAATTTACCGAGTGGCTCGATAAATTATTTATTCCTCCCACGAGCAACAAAGTGGTCCTGGAAAAAATGTCTTGCTGTATAGGGACACCCTTTTACATCCCAGGGGGTCTCGGTTCCCTTTCCTCTTATGGTTTCTGTACAAAAAATTGGCATGTGCTCCATTTTCATACCCTCTCCAGTAACGCGTATTGATCCGCTCGATCGATACGTCATCTGGAGAGATCGACGCGTCGATCGTTGCCGAGCTGATAGCTGCATTAATCAGTGCATTAATCAGCGTGATGTAAACACGTGAGTCGGCGAAAAATACCGGCAAGAAGCAAGATTCCCGATGGAGGAATGGTACTCGACTATTTCGCGATACTTCCGCACGTGGCGTTCTGAGCCGATGTCACTGGCGAAACGTCTTTTGGGAACGCTGACTGCATTCGCGACGATCCACAAAGATGCAGAGGGCCCTTTAGTTCGGTGACCATTTCGGTTTCATCTTATATCATGTTCCACACGCAAAGATCCTCCAGAATCGATTTCCAACAGTTTCCTGCATCGGAATTCTGAGGGTCCCTCTCGTTCCTCTACCGTCGAATTTTCCTGCAATTTTCTTTCGATTTTACTGCAAATTTCCCGACAGTTTTGCGTATACAGTAGTAGGACCTTGATTAACCGGCTTGATCGGGAGACAAGCAGCCCGGATAAATTCTATTCCAAAATAAATTTTGTATAAAGAAGATTTTTAGTATCGATCGTATAATCCTTTTTAACTGGGATAATAGTAATATTTATCTCGGCGCTACGGTTCGATCAGTTTTCTACATTGAATTATAGCTATTGTAACGAAAAGAAAGGTGGTGTGTTTCGTCCTAGACCCGCTATATATAATAAATATATATAATAATATAATAATAATATAATATAATAATATAATATATAATAATTATATAATATATATAATAAATTTTTTATTTTCGAAAATTTATTTCCTTTCATAATACATATCCGGTTAATCGAGGTCCTACTGTATTCGCTGCTATTTTATCATCGTTGGTTTTCTTATTCGGTTTTCCGTGTGAAATTTTTCATTTCCGCGCAATTACTCCGCAATTCTCTTTGAAGTTCCCTGAAATTTTTGCTTGGAACCACCGTTTCCACGGTATTGGTATCGTGTTCGTTAATTACCCGGCTCTCCGGCGAGTTCGTCATTGTCCCGACCCCAATAACAACGCGCGAACCGTCGACGACGCTCAACACAAACTTTCCTGTCCTTGAACGCCGGCGCACATTTTCGGCAAACTCGACCGTTTCCGACGCGAAATTCCTAACGAACGACCGTCCATCAACTCGCCTAATATGCGCCATCAACCTAAATTCTCGCTACGTAACGAAATTCCAGTCGATCGATCACAAAATAAACTCCTCGAGGACCGAAAAGGTAAATTGCACAATTTTTTTTTTGGAAAAATCGTCAGTCAAATAGAAAATCTATTCCGAGTCATGTATGGTACCTATCATGAGCTACGTAAGAATATTTTTTTTGATTTCGCCTTGCCTACAAAATGGCGGTGTAGGAGCTCTTACAAATAGCATCGATTTCTGAAGTGTATAGTTGTGTGACATTTCTTAAGAAATTACAATACAAACGCTGTCCATGGCAACTTTTTTTTTTTGGAAAAATGTTGAAATAAGTGAAAAATCTATTCAGTGCGATACATAACACATATCTTGAGCTAGTATTTTTTTATTTCCTCCTGGCGACAAATGGCGGTGTCAGAGCCACCCCAAATGGCATCTATCATTCAGCTCTACAATTCCCCAAAAAATCAAATGTTCGACTTTCAGGATTTTTTTCCGGGAAACTGGCGGGCTAAATGAAAAATCTATTCGGCGTCATTCATAGCACCGATCGTGAGGTGCACAGTAGTATTTTTCTTATTTTTCCACGCCGCAAAATGGCGTTGCTAGACCACCTCCGAATGGCGTCTGTCATTCTACAATTCCCCAAAAACCAAACACGCCGTATTTAGGAATTTTTTTCTGAAAAAGCCGGGGTCTAAATGAAAAATCTATTCGGTGTGATTCATAGCACGTATATTGAGCTGTATATATCAGTATTTTTTTATTTCTTCCTGGCGACAAAATGGCGGTGCCAGAATCACCCCAAATGGCATCTATCATTCAGCTCTACTAATCCCCAAAAAAATCAAATATTCGACTTTCAGGAATTTTTTCCGGGAAACCGACAGGCTAAATGAAAAATCTATTCAGTGTGATTCATAGCACCTATCGTGAGGTACACGGAAACATTTTCTCCAGCTCTATTCAATCGCTAGAATCGTGAACGTTTTCGCGTAGAACAGTAACGTAGCTAGAGCCGGTCGCGGTAGATTCTATTCATGTGCAGGCATTGCGAAATCGTTCCAGTTAGGAAACCGATCCGGGACCGCGTTTCTCGCGATTCGGGCGCGATTAAAAACTTTTCTGCCCATGCAACACGACGCGACGACTTGTTTTTGTCAGTCGGACTATTAATACGCGGCTTTTGGCAGCTAGGCGAGCGAGAACAGTCACGTTACTCTCTCTCTCTTCCTCTCTCTCTCTCACTCTTCCATCCTCTTCTCTCTTCGAAGAATTTGCCAAAGCTAATGTCTTCTTTTCGAATCTCTCTCGTAGAGATCTCCCTACAGAGAGATCGTTCCGTGTCGCTCGAGCGTGTAGATACACTGCGTTTCGAAAACACGTTCCAGCTGAACGGTCACGCGGAATGTAAACACGACAGTTTAATGAGATTACGTAGCGGATTACAGAGAACTGTCCCCGCAAATTGAAATCGAACTTTATCGAATTTTTCTTCTCTCCAATCCTATTGCCTCACGGTCCTATAAATGTTCCTTCGTCGAGAATGTAGCTGAACGTGCAGTCTAGATTTTCACGGAGATCATTGTGTGCGGAAATTATGCTGGCTTCGAAACATTAATCGTTTTCCATTGGGACGTTGTTGGCACACTGTTGATTTACATATGTGGCGAATGGCGTCGCAAAATCCGTCTGAGAGGATTGGAATTGAATCTAGTTGGTGTGCAGGAGGCGTAGCAGAGCCTCGAGCATTTAAATAACTTTTGACATAATTTTATAAGCATTTAAGTAATTTTTAAATCGTGAGTAGACTGGGATTTCATGCATTCTTATTCAAAATGAATTCACTGCAAGATTGTAAGAAGAATTCAATGAGATAGAGTATTAACCATTGAAATAATTTTTTAAATAATTTTAATAATTGTTTTATCACCGATTTCTTCGAGAATAATGCATTAAGTAGACTGGGATTTCATGCATTCTTATTCAAAATGAATTAGTCATCGCAAAACTGTAAGAAGAATTCAATGGTAGACCATCAACGATTGAATTAATTTTTAAAATAATTTTAATAATTATTTTTTAACACAGACTTCTTCCAGAATAATGAGTAGACTGGGATTTCATGTATTCTTATTCAAAATGAATTAGTCATTGCAAAACTGTAAGAAGAATTCAATGGTAGACAATCAACGATTGAAATAATTTTTTAAATAATATTTTTAACTGATTTATCATCGACTTCTTCGACAATAATGAGTAGACTGGAATTTCATGCATTCATATTCAAAATGAATTCATTTCAAGATTGTAAGAAGAATTCAATGAGATGCAATATTGAAATAATTTTTTAAATAATTTTAATAATTGTTTTTTAACACAGATTTCTTCGAGAATAATGAGTAGACTGGGATTTCATGTATTCTTATTCAAAATGAATTAGTCATTGCAAAACTGTAAGAAGAATTCAATGGTAGACAATCAACGATTGAAATAATTTTTTAAATAATATTTTTAACTGATTTATCACCGACTTCTTCGACGATAATGAGTAGACTGGAATTTCATGCATTCATGTTCAAAATTAATTAGTCATTGCAAAACTGTAAGGAGAATTCAATGGTAGACAATCAACGATTGAAATAATTTTTTAAATAATATTTTTAACTGATTTATCACCGACTTCTTCGACAATAATGAGTAGACTGGAATTTCATGCATTCATATTCAAAATGAATTCATTTCAAGATTGTAAGAAGAATTCAATGAGATGGAGTATTGAAATAATTTTTTAAATAATATTTTTAACTGATTTATCACCGACTTCTTCGACGATAATGAGTAGACTGGAATTTCATGCATTCATGTTCAAAATTAATTAGTCATTGCAAAACTGTAAGAAGAATTCAATGGTGGACCATGAACGATTGAAATAATTCTTTAAATAATTTTTTCAATTGATTTATTGATTTTATTCATTCATGCGTTCAAAATGAATTCATTGCAAGGTTGTAAGAAGAATTCATTGCGAGATTGTAAGAAGAATTCAATGATGTTAGACCATCAACCAATGAAATAATCTTTTAAATAAATTTTTAATGGTTTCATCACCGCGCGACTAAAGAATAAGAAGTTGATGGTGTATTATTTTCAATTAATTGTTCGAAGAATTATTAAAGGAGAGAGAGTCAATTTCCATTGAACTTTTGTCGTTGATTCGCTTAACAACTTCTGGGAAACGATTAATAAACAAAGAAACAGGTGAAAAACAATAGCTTTGCTCGCAGACAAAGACCGGACAGCCGAAACCGCCGCTAGCCAGAAGATCCACAGAAGTTGTTTGATCCAGTCCAACAAAGGATCCGCTCGATCGTTGCCAATCCTCGAGAGGCCGTCATCAAGTCGCAACATCGTCACGAGGATCGATCTAAGATCGCGAAACCGCGCGAATCCTTCAAAATCGATCAATTTAAGGATCCGTGACGCCCAGGATCGATTTCGTTCGATCTTCCGATCGAAAAAAAAACAAAAAAAAAAACGTCGAACGCTAACAGTCGAATGATTTTAATGGCTTTGTTCACGCGACAGAAACGTGCAATTTCCGCACGTCGTTTGTTTTAGCCTTTCCTTTGTTTTGACGATTAAAACGACTTTGTTGTATTTCAGATTATTCAGATACAGCTAATGTCCGATACTAGGTGCCGTCCGGGGCTAGGGGAACTCTCCCTAATATCCTCGCATATAAAATCCCCGAGTAGTATAATATTCGAGTCGAAGGGCCGAGAACAACGGGAAGCAACACGTTGTTTTCGGCGGATAAAATGATTCGCATAAACGAGTTCTTTCCCGGGAACTCGCGGCTTCGACGCGCAATCTATTATAATTGCTCGGGCAGGGTTCATTAGCGAGAGAGAGAAAGAGAGAGAGAGAGCGCGCGCGAACGGCCCGACAATTACGCCGGACGAATGCATCGCGAACAACTGATAAATGCAGCGCAGATGCGCCGTGTAAATAAGCACGCGAGTGAAACGCTAGCGACGATCATTTTATATTCCCGCCGACCTATCATTCCCGAGACAAACTAGCTCGCGTTATTGTCGCGCTGCACCTCCAAGCAACATTTTTCATCCTGATCGCCGAGCGATCGTGCTCGCGAATCGCATCGCAAGAAACTCGTCTCTCCACCATTTTCTCCGTTCTCTCACTGCCTAACGTTGTTTCCGTACATGTTACTCGATATTGTTACCCCTGCATCGAACGCGACCATCGATCTTCAACTCGTAATCTTCCGGAACGTGGTGGAATAATAAATAAATATATAAAAAGCGCTACGCTTTTCGACGACCTCTTCGAAAAATACGTACTTCGTCGTCCTCGCCTCGATCTATATCTATATTGTAGGAATGAATTAGATGTTAGAAGCGTTGGTGCCGTTCGATCCTCGGTGACCAGCTGAGTCGATTAGGCGATCGTCTGCTCATCTCGCTGGTCGTCGTTTGAGCAGACGATCGATTTGTTATTAACGACGACGTTCGTTTGAATTTTTATTATATAAATCAGTTTGGAATAAACTACGAAACTGTAAAAAGCTTCTATGAATCTCAGAACGATACCCAGTAGAAAATAAGTTTTGAATTGTATTATTGCTAGAGGTGTTCGAGAACCCGAAATATCCGGACGGGTCGGGAACACGAAATTTTTTCGGGATCGGGACGGGTACCCGAAAATTTCGAGATTCCCGAAAGAATCGGGATTCCCGAAAATATCGAGGACCCAGTAATCATTTATATTCGGTTTAACGAATACATTCAGTTTCGGATTTTTTATTCTAGATGGTTTCGAAATTGAAAGAATGTTGTCCGTCACGAATTCTTTTCAAGAGTGTCTCTTATGTCATATTCTCGTAATTTTTCGGGAATCTCGAAATTTTCGGGAACCCGTCCCGACCCGACTCGACCTCGTCCCGACTCGACCTCGTCCCGACTCGACCTCGTCCCGACTCGTCCCGACTCGTCCCGAGGATTTCAAATTTCGACTAAACATTGTACAAAACTTAAAAGTTGTTAATGACTCTGCTGAGCGCGGTATTAAGCTTATTCAAGACTATAATCAGTTGTTATCAGAAAATGAAGACGAGAAAAAAATATATTTTACAAATTATTTCCGAAAATAGGAAACAATATCCAGATGTATCAAAGAAGTCATTACAAATAAATTATTTCAACGAAATTTTCTAAAATAATTTTAGTTTTTCGTATACTTTGACCCAAGTGCGGAAACGAGGACAGTAAACTTCCAATTTTCAGAAAAATGTTCGACAATGTATGAGCCGTTCTAATTTCGTGAAAAAAAGTCGTATGACAATAAAAGGCTTATTTTCAAGCTTGAAGTCTCTGCTTCCACGTACTATCCCTAATTTACTCATACAAATGTATCTACTTCGTCACAAGTGAGGAAACGGGGACAGTAAATTACCAATTTTCAGAAATTATTTGACGATGTTTGAACCGTTGTAATTTCGTTAAAAATAGGATTGTTGTAGTTGAGTTTGAGTTACCTTTTCCCTCGGTGTTTGTGGAAGCTTGTCTACCGTGTTTGAAAAGAATTTGGTGTGCACTGCAACCTGGTAAAAGATATTCTTGAAAAGCTAACCAGTACGGTTCAGTCGACAGCACAATTTTCTCATTTACATTGCAGTCTGCAACCAGGTTCCATTAACCTGGAGATACGAGTGCACTGTGGCATCTGGAATCGATGCGGTTGGCATGGTCGGGATTTAGGGTGACTGATTCGACCGATCTATTTCGTCGGTCCCTTAACAGAACCTTCAATAATCGAGAATCGTCCGGGAAAAGGCTCGCATTCGAATGTGCGCACTTGAACCTTGTATTAAACCAACATAAATTTGCACGAAAGTGTCCCCACCAGAAAAGCTGAATTTTTAATCGACCCGTCGAATTCGCGAATCGATTCGCAATCGACGAATATTCTGCGAGAGGGATCGACATTTTCTGCGGCCGGCCGTTCCGTTAATAGAATCGCGATTCCAATCATGGAACGGAAAGAGCATTTCTCGGCTAATCATAGAAATTGCGGTTCAAGCACGGTGTATTCTAAATCCCGCGAAATATTAAAGGAGCGTCCAATTTTAGGGCACCGCTGCGGTATTTTCGAACGCGTACTTTCGATCATCTATTTTCCCGGATTTTGCAAATATCGGTTTTCGCCGCGTCCTCTATTTACAAGCTTCGGCTCACGAAACGAGAAGGCAAGATTAATATTTAGAAATTAAAAAAAAAACATTCTGATAACAGTTATGAGCAACTTTTGGATAATAAGAAAATTCAAGTGACACTGAATTGGAAATTTCTAAGAAAAACTACAAATTTGAACAATTAGAGTCATCGAATTTGAAATTGTTCTCGAAACCGAAAGCTTAAAAAAGAAATTGTGCACGATTTATAAGTAAAACTGCAACTTCCTAAATTGGACATTTCTAAGAGAAAATACGAAATTTCGCTGTCGATTAATCAACTATCAACGCCATGGAGTTCGAAATTGTTTCCGAAACCGAAAGCTTAAAAAAAGAGGAACGATTGATAAGTAAATTTCTAATTTTAATAATCAACGCCATCGAGTTGGGAATTGTTCTCGAAACCGAAAGCAAAGAACAATTGTGCCCGATTTATAAGTAAAATTGCGACTTCCAGACTATTCTTTTACAGACTACTTTTTCCAAAGATGAACCAGAAGCTATCAAAAAAAGTGAACAGAAACAGCCAAACCTACGAGCCGAATAGTTTACCGAATTCATACAGCGAATTTCCAGGGAGCTAAATACTTGAAACGCAACAGAAAGCACCTCGCACGGCTGGCATTTAATAATTAACACGGCGGAACACTCTCGGAGCCATAAATAATTAAGAAACCGCGGAGAGGTTGAATTTTCAGGCGTCCAAGGAGAATAGGTCGTCGGTGATCAGACACGAGATAAATTAGTTCGATACATACGCATACACAAGTATTCTTGAAAACGAGAATTTAATCGAATCCCCTTTACGCGCAATATATGATACATAAATAAATAATACATTTCACGTACAGAAGAAATTAGAGTACATTGTGTGAGTGTATTCGTAGAATTGTTGACTCCGTGATACAATCATTGTGCTACCAATTATCAATGAGCATTATAATTAATGATACTACAATTATTACTGATCTAAGAAATAAGTTTCCGAGTTTATATGAGCGTTGAATATAGGAGGCAATTATGTAAATTTGTAACCCCAAGGGGATCAAATAAAGTTATTATATATAATTCATTTTTTAATTAGTTATAACAATTTTATTGAAGGTCTCTTTTGCGATACATTTAGGGGTTGTTACAGACCTGCTCTTTCTTCGAATTTTTAAAAACTGTACAGCTCGGTATAAATATTTGTAGATTCTCCTACGTTTAGACAGACCTTTCAAGATCATACACAAAAACTTTCAGCCGAGAGGTTCCGCTTTTCATTAAGACACAATAATTTATACAATCCTGGGAACGAGTCTATCCCGTTAAACACTTTCATAGTTTGGTATTTTTGATCGGTTTCTATTCTACATAAAATCCGCAGCCTGGTCAGAAGATCATTTCGGTTCTTCGTAACTGTTTCGTAATTGCTTCCAATCTTGGTCTGAGCAGGTCATGGAAGCGACGAGGTACTACAGTTGTTGTCCTTCGATAGAGAAGCCCACGTGCGTCGGGGCCTCTGCGGAAACTGACAGTCTCTCCGACGAGGTGGAAGACGATGTCTTCAGTGACAGTGTGCCGCTTAGTTCGCCCAAGAAAACACGCGGTAGCCCCCTCAAGGAGTCCTTCGAGAAGCTTTCCTTCAAGAAGACGATCGAAAACCCCGAGAGATGTAGGCCAGGTAACACTGTCCAACAAATTTCAACGTTTCTTTCACATTTCGATTTTCACTATGCGATTCTTGTAATTTCTTGCGCTGATTCCGAATCTGTCCTTAATTTTTCCCCTAGTCGTTGAGAAATTTGATTTTGAAGAAAAGACGTATTCAACTTTAAACAAATATTCTGATGCTTTTTTAAAAGATTTTGGATTGTTCTTTCCCGAATACAGTGATACTCAATATTATTACGTTATGAATGTTTAAGCACGTTTAAACAATCATTAGTAGACTGCGGATGTTTATGCAATTTTCAATTGTTGTAGACGAATTTGAAGAAAGCGGTACCAAATAAAATCCTATTTTCATTGGTAATAGTTATTATTTTTATTTTATTATTAAACTTTAATTAGATAAGACAGCGAATCTTTATGCAAAATAAAAATTTTATACCCGGATTACAAATAGAGTGAAATAGAAGTTTTTTTTAAATTTGTTTAATAGATTGAAAATAATAAGTATTTCTAAATTCTTCCAATATTTATACTGTTTAGTATAAATCTGCTGTTTAGGAGTAACATTTGTAGTTCCGAAATAAATAAGAATCGTACTAAATTCTGTCGAATTTGATGCTCCAGCAGTTTTTGAAAATTTTTATAAACACCAATTTTTGATGATATTTTTCAGTTTATCTTTAAAAAATAAGGGTCCAGCGTTAAATCTGTATCACGCGATGGAGCAGACTTTTATCTTGAGAAACTCCTGTTTGAAGTTTGCAACTCATGTCGGGCGAAGATATTTTGTATTTCTGGAATATTTCGATTTTACGCTCTGGACCATTATTTTGCAAGATAAACTGAAAAACATCCTAAAAAAGTTTATGTAACAGTGGTGTCTCTCCATCTTTAATGATTATTTAAACATTCCTAATGTATTAATATTGGACATCACTGTATTCGCGAAAGTCTACAGAATCTTTTGCTGTAAAGAACAATTCCAAATATTTTACAATAATATCAGAATATTTGTTTAAAGTTGAAAAATATGTCTTTTCTCCAAAATCAAATTTCTCAAAATACGTGACTCAGAGTCACCACTAAAAATTGCTGCACCATTATTCAAAATATTGTTTACATTGTTAAACATGTCGGGATCTAACCAATTACAAAACTTCTAAATACAGTATTGATGTATTCTATGATATTAATGTCATATCCACAAAATGAAAAAAAAATCATGTATTTGGTTGGAATGAAAGTTCGTAGCGTTTGTAAATTAAAATGGAAAGCAAGAATTCAGATATTTATTCATGGATTTTGTTCAATAACATTTTTCTCACTCTGTTCTGTTACTTTCTGCCATTGTCGAGATAACTTCTCGTGTTATTGAATAAACATATGAACGAATACCTTAATTTTGTCTTCGATTCTTATAATTTGAAAACGCTACGAACTTTCTTTCCAACCCAATAGAATGGAATTATTTTAGATCGGAAGAAATGTTTCATTTTCGAGATAAAATAGCTCCGAATGCAAAGGGTTAAGATTCGGAATCAGCGTTAAAAAAATTCTATAAGAATCGCATAGCGAAAATCTAAACGTTTTTTTCGCTGTTGGACAGTATAATATAATGGACGTTGCGGACAGGAGACTCGGAACTACTCGAGGAGAGTGGGAGGCTGTTAATCATGCTGCTAGGTAAAGAGTACGCAGCCGGAGGATGATAGGGGACTCGCGATAACTTTGCGGTCGGCTTTTAGGGTGATCAATATTTGCCGAACTCGGTTTTAATTGCGCGCCGATTCCCCGCTCTTCTTCGCGGTTTTGCGCGCTGCGGATAGTGCGCGCGAAACTCTCGCTGGTGCCTCGCGGAATCGATATATCCGGGCTACTGGATCATTCTAACGAGCTACGATCATGCTCGTTTAGAAGATGGCGACGGTTAAAGGTTCTTTTTCATGGCACGGAGACGTTGAGGAATACACTGCGGATTGTATTCCGGATTAAAGTTTATTTCATTCCCCGACAGACCTTCCACTTTTTAATGTTTCGCTAATTTCTTCATGGATGCATACAAATCCGCAGAATTTTTAAGATAAATCTGTCTAATAATGATTCTTCAAGGAATTGATTCGTGGAAGATTGATGATCGACGGTGTATTACATGACTCTGTTTTCCTTGTTCGCAGATGTCCTCTTTCCGCCATCGCACAAACTGACAGTGGCAGAAGTGTTCGACCCAGAAACGAATCGGCCGCGGCCGGAAGTCCTCAAACAACACTTTATCCTCGAAGGTAGGATCGACGAGGCGGCGGCCCTTCGTATAGTGAACGATGGAGCCGCCCTACTGCGCTCGGAGAAGACTATGATCGACATAGAAGCTCCAGTCACCGGTGAGTACCGAATATCTTTCAATCGAGATCTGTTCACTTGCTCCGGGAATCTAAAATGTATCGGCGACAGCTCCCAGCACCTTGAACAACAAATGAAAAAATTTTCCGGCTTAAACAATTCATTTTTTGGTGAGATATAACAATTTTAGGCCACCTCCTTCGGTGAAAGAATGCAGGGGTTGTGCCAGATTTGCTCCGCCGAGGAATTTTTAATAACTAAACGGGTTGTTCGAAATTTACAAAACCTTTCACATATTTCGACAGTATTTTCAAGAACGTATACGAAAATTTTCAGCTTAATCAGTTCATTTTTTTGGTGAGATATAACAATTTTGGGCCGTCTCCTTCGGTGAAAGAATTTAGGGGTTGTACCAGAGATTTGCTCCATTGAGGAATTTTTAATAACTAAACGGCTTGGTATAGAATCGTAATACTCACGGTACATTTATACAGAACTTTCAAGAACACGTGCAAAAATTTTCAGCTTGAACAATTCATTTTTTGTTAAGATACAACAATTTCAGTGAAGGCTTTCTCCTTCGGTGAAAGAATTTAGAAATTGCTCCCTTCCAAAATTGTTCATAACTGATCGGCTTATGACAAATTTATAAAACTTTCCGCATATTTGGACAATACTTCGAGGAACATGTACGAAAATGTTCAGCTTGAACAACTCATTTTTCAGTAAAATATAACAATTTTAATTGGCCGAGAAAATATGTGAAAACTTTCGTCACGGAGATGAAACCAAATCAAACCCTCTCGCGACAGTTCGTTTCTAACGACGAAATTCCTTGGCTTGGAAAATTAAAGCAACATTCCGAGAAGCTTCCAAAGGGTCGACAAAGTGTTTGGAAAGAGGTGCTGGCGGCTAGAGTGAATTTTCCTTGGCGGCGTATCGCTGAAGAAGGTCCGCGTCCGTGGAAAGCGGCTGGCCGCTCGAGTGGACGCATTATATCGGGACACATTAGAGCGAAAAATGTGGAAAAGCTCTTGACACAGTTTCCACGTGTATAGCGGGAGCTGGCGAGCTTGCGGAGGACCGATTCGTCACCTTCGGTGTGCGTTTACATGAACGGTCTCGCAAGCGCGCGCGGAAGGCAGAAAAGTATCGACACGTCGTCGTCGACGATTCCCGTCACCATGAAACGAGCCACCGCGCCGTCGTGTTGACGGATGCACGGTCGAGCGGCTCGTTTCGCCTGATCCAATATGGGACGAGCGTGAGATCGATTCCGCTCGTGTGGACCGGCCTTAAACCCCCGGCCCGATGGACAGTCGAGGACGAGGTACGCTTTAACGCTTTGAATCCAGCTGGCGACTGGTCGATTCGAATCTTCATACACGGGGTCGCGGAAATAAACCACTCAAACCGACCTGTAAGCTTCATCGACTCATTAATCACCGAAAATCAGAGGTCAAAGCTGTTAATCTCTCATGCAGTTCTCAACTGACCAGCCGAATCTCTAATTAGTTGAATTACTGTTAGATGAAGCAAATTTTCGGAATCATACAAATTAATTCCATGTTCGAGCGTCGTTCAGAGCCATCGCTACCACTAGTGATGGGCTGATCGAGAAACTATTTAAAAAGACTGTACATGTGTATTTTATACACGGTATATATTTATGAGAATGTTCATTGAGTTTTTTGGTCGGCCATTTTGAGTGATTATTGCTAGAATAGACACGTTTCACTCTTCACAGGTGCTTATTTCGTACTCTTTCACCCTTTTCCCGGTGTTTCTCTTCTCCCCAACCACCTAATCATTTTCCCACCCCCAATTTACTCCTTTTCCTACAGTTTTTGCTTTCAACCCCTCGTCGCTACTATGACCCTTATTTCTCACTCCTCTCTTTTTCCCCTGGTAGTTCTGGACTCCTTTTTCGCTCTCCATTTCTCTCCCTCTTTCTACACCCCTTTCTTCGAGTCAGCATTCACAGCAACCCCTTTCCATTCTCCCTTCAACTCGACCTTCCCTTTCTTCGCCGCGTTCCGGGAGACGTTTCGCCGATCTCTCCACTCCTTTTTACTCGGTGACCCTCTGCTAATGCACTTGTGCAACCCTGCGCACATAAATCCACGCGAGCGTTCATGGCAACGGTCTCTCTTTGTTTTTTTTTCTGTGTCCCCACTCTTTCCTCTCACCTTCTCCTCACTCGTGACGACCACGTGTCCAAGGATATAACGCTGCTATAACACGTTCGCTACTCGCTGCGTCACGATCATCGTTTTAATTTCATGTAAAGAAAATTCATCCGAGATATTATTCCTTTTGAGTCTCTCTCCAGAAGCGAAAGAATTTAGGGGTTGTATCAGACTTGCTTCCTTTCAGAATTTTTCATAACCGATCGGCTCGGCATAAATTATTTAAATTTTTTCTACACTTGGACAAACCTTTGAAGAACATATACAAACATTTTCAGCTTCAACAATTCATTTTTCGTGAACATATACCAATTTTAATGGGGGCTTCTCATTCGGTGAAGGAATTAACTAGTTCTTCCAGGTTTGCTCCCTTCCAGAATTTTCTCATGACTGAATGACTCGGCATAAATTATTGAAAATTTTCCTACATTTAGACAGACCTTTCAATTATATATAGAAAAATTTTCGGCTTAAACAATTCATTTTTCGTGAACATACAACAATTTTAAGGGGGGCCGTTTCCATCGGTGAAAGAATTAAGTAGTTATTCTAGATATGCTTCCTTTCAGAATTATTCACGACTGAACGGCTCGGCATAAATTATTGAAAATTTTCCTACATTCAGACATTCCTTTGAAGAACATATACAAAAATTTTCAGCTTAAACAATCCATTTTTCGTGAACTTATAACAACTTTAATGGAGCTCTATCGGTAAAAAAGGTTGGTCAAGATTTGTTTCTTTGAGGAATTTCTAACAACCAAACGGCTCCATATAAAATCGCAATACTTACAGTACATTTAGACAATACTTTGAAGTACGCGTAGACAAATTTTCGAGTCCCTGAACTCGTGCTGAGATTTTTCATTTCCGTTTAATGCAAGCAAGACCGTGATCGGCGCCACCCCCCTCGCGCCGCGAATCCTCAATTACACGCATCAATTAGTTCCATCAGGGTCGTCTTCGCGGTGTCTGCGATTGTTCTCCGCCGTGGACAATACACAGACCAGAACACAATAACTCGGATCGATTCGATTGCGTCCTTCACCCCACTCTCGCGTACTTCCCCCTACTCCTTTTCAACACCGTGACCGCCGAGTATAGTTATTGCGTTTCGTCGGCGACGCAACAACTGTGTTGCTGATGTAACCCTTTCGCTTCGATCCCCTTCGTTTGCCCAAGTTTCCACACTTACAAGGGAAGGACCACCCCAAGTGTCCGACTTCGATTTTGATAATTTTTTGTGAGACGATGGTATATGGATCCCTACTGATGTCTGAAAAATATTAGGTGTAGTTTCTCAATAATTTTAAAGATATTAACAATCAAAGTTAAAGCTTGGTGAGAGCTGTAGTTTTCGAAGTTCCGTTAGCCGTGTAAGCAGGTTGAAACTTTAATTGTTTATATCTTTAAAACTATTGAGTAACTACGCCTAATATTTTGCAGACATAATTAGGGATCCATACACCATCGTCTCGCAAAAGATTATCAAAATCGAAGTCGGACACTTGGGGTCCTTCCCTTGTTAGGGGTGCGTTTCTACTCTCGTCTCCATAATTCGAAAAATTTTGGGGAAACACTGCTCTGAATTTCTCATTTATAGTTATAGGTTAATATTTCAGGTTGTTCTAGTTTTTAAATGTTAGACCTCACCCGTAATAAATGTATTTATTTTTGAAATTGACTCGATAAAATTTTCAATAGTAAGAAAGTTAAAGGAATTTAAAAATGTCAGTATTTTTGATCTGTTGAAAGAAAAATCTTTCCATGTGGTTTTCAGTTTTCCAAATTGGTGTAAAAATTTTTATTCTGCACACAGTTGAGAAAATTCGATTTTTCGGAGACAGTGTCGAAGGATCCAGGAGCGATTAGGCTTCGTCTCCAGGAAAGTCGACGGCCACTCTTTCTTGACCGGGTTCTTCCTGTTCGTTTCGCTTGTACCACCGGCTGCTGCATCCGCCGCTCTCATAACTCATCCCCCGCCCACCCCCCGTAGTCCTTTCTTCGGCAGTTCCGTTGCAGATTCACGTTCTTTCTACGTAATTTCTCTTCCCGTCGTTCTTTCTTCTTTTTCCTTCTCGGGGAAGACACGCGTGCCTCGGATCTCAGCGAAGATTCTCTTCTTTCACGTCCGCTAATCACTACATCGATCATTACCCTAATCACCGGAATACTTGAGAGCTTAATGCATTAATCGCATCCGGTATCGTCGAAGCGTTTGGAAACGTTGAAAGGCTGATTCTTGTTCAATTATTTAACAATGTTCCACCCGTTTGATCGTCTTGGAACTTTTGTGCATGATAGTCACGTGATCGAACATTATTCCCGATTTTTTTCAAGATCACTCGAAGGGTTGATTGCGAGAACCACAGAAAAATAAATAAATTTTTCAACCCTTCCACGGTGAAATATGATGAGTAGGATAAGAATGAAAAATGTATGGTTCATAATTCGTAGTGATGATCAATTGTCTTGCACCCAGTAGATTCCAACAAAATGAATTAAATAGACTCAAGAATTAATTTTTAATTGTTGAGTCAATTTCAAAGGATGCAATCCATGAATAAAAATGGTACTTACTAATTCTTTTCTGATATAGAGAACGTGTGAATTAAATGTGACCAAAGTATCCTATATTTTCTAAATTTTAATTATTATTCTTATTTTATAATTTTTTAAATTTAAGTGGGATAATCATTTTCCAATTTCGCTGCTAGAGCTGTCCATAATCATCTCAGAATTTCTCAATCTCTTTTCCAAAATTCATTCAAGCAGTATATGTATTATGTATATGTATGTATATATATATATATATATATGTATATATATATTTAATTTTGCATTCAAATATTATCGTATAATAGCCACATCTAATCAAACTGAAACAGTAAAATCAAGTTGGAAGCTTGCATTTTTTAATTACCATTTTGTCGAATAATCGTCCCACAATTTCTCAATCTCTTTTTTCCAAAATTCATTCAAGCAGCACATGTATTTATATATATTTAATTTTGCAATCAAATATTATCGTATAATAGCCACATCTAATCAAATTGAAACAGTAAATAAAATATCAAGTTGGAAGCTTGCATTCTTTAATTACCATTTTGTCGAATAAACGTCCCACAATTTTTCAATTTTTTTTCCAAAATTCATTCAAGCAACCTATGTATTATATATATATATTTAAGTTTGCATTGAAATATTATCGTGTATCTAATCAAATTGAAACAGTAAAATCAAGCTGGAATCTTGCATTCTTTAATTACTTTAATTATAAAATTCACTGTGTTCGTTTTAATAAAATCATATCTAAAAGATGCTGCCGCAGCAAAACGCGACCTGCGAAGTCTTAAAAATACAGTTTAGTAACAGGATCGTACAAACAAGTATGCTCGAGACATTGAGAATACTGTATAGTATAAATAGTTTATGCGACCTGGTTTCCGAGCGATGAAAGGCATTTTTCAATTGTTACGGGGAAGATGGGTCCCGGCGGGAACCGAAATTTTTATTCCCTCGGATAATTTTACGATCCGCCGCTTTATGGTCGCTGTAGCTCTCTCTCCGGGAGTCTGGCAGCCGTTTTTCTGATCGAGACGAACGGAGATGACAATGAAAAGACAGACACGGAGTGGTAAAACTGTCGACGAGACGCAGCTCCGCGGGGATTGTCCGAGCAATTTTAATGGCGTCTCTCAGCTCGCGACCCGATTCTCTTGATCCTAGGAAAGGAGATTGTTCGTCGTCGGATTCATTTATTAATTTCTGCCCAGCTATCGTTGCACCGTTTAAATCGCCCCGACAAGATTCTCTACTCGTTAGAGTTTGCGGCCGATTTCCGATGATGCTCTTCTTCTTCTTCTTCTTCTTCTTTGATTCCATCGATTCCCATCGGGGGTGTTAACTCAATGTACTTCCTAGAAAATTGTTCGGCCACCGCACGCCGCTTGAATTATTCAGAAAATTCCCGCGGGATCAACGGGAACCGAAACTTTAGATGCAACTCTCGTCGAACATTAATTGAGTCGCCGCGACCTGCAACACGGACCGTTCGATCTTTCCTGCTTAACGAGAAATTATCTTTCGTTTCGACAGGAAAACTTCGGTTTTATGCTCGTCTCTGCGTTATGCTCTTCCGGGAGCGGACGATCGGTGACTAGAAATGTTAGGGTTTACGTGGGATTTACACAGCGCTTTGAAGAATATTTACACAAACTTTCAGCTAAAACAATTCATTTTTTGGTAAGCTAGAACCATTTTAATGGGGCTCTTCTCCTTCGGCGAAGGAATTTAGACGTTGTTCCAGACTTGGTTCCTTTCAGAATTTTTCATGACTGCACGCCTCGGCATAAATTATTGAAAATTTTCCTACATTTAGACAGACCCAATAAGAACATGTACCAACATTTTCAGCTTCAACAATTCATTTTTTGATTAGTTATAACAATTTTATTGAAGGTCTCTTTTGCGGTACATTTAGGGGTTGTTCCAGACCTGCCCTTTTTTCCGAATTTTTAAAAACTGAACGGCTCGGTATAAATATTTGTAAATTTTCCAACGTTTAGACAGACCTTCGAAGAACATACACAAAAATTTTCAGCTTAAACAATTCACTTTTGGTAAACATATAATAATATTAACGGAGGCCCTCTCCTTCAGTGAAAGAATTTATCGGTTGTTCCAAACTTGCTCTTTTTCAGAATTTTTCATAACTGAACGGTTCCTTAGAAATTTCTGAAAATTTTCCTACATTTGCACAGCACTTTCAAGGACATTTACCAAAATTTTCAACTCAAACAATTCATTTTTGATTAGTTATAACCATTTTATTGAAGGCCTCTCTTGCAGTACCTTGGGGCTTGTGCTGGACTTGCTCCGTTTAGGAATTTGTCAAAACTGTACGGCTTTGTGTTAAATTGATAAAAATTTTTCCACCTTTAGACAGTACTTCGAAGAAAGAAAAAACATTTGCAAAGACTATTTAAATCTTTTGTAGTCGCAGGTATATCCGCCGGAAAATCGCAGACATTTTATTCGACTAGGAGTGTTTCTATTGTGTACGGTTTCGAGGATTTCGTGTATGCGAAATCGTGCTGCGTTTGTTTAAGCCATGTTCATGCACAAGTCAGCAAGCCTAGAGCTCTGTGATTCCCTCTCGTCTCTGGCAGACGTTCGACTGGTATTCTATTTCGGCTGGAAACAGATCCTCTAATGGAATCGCGGCTATGTAGAGGCAACCGGTGTTCCCGTCAGCTTGAACAGCCACGGAGTTGTTAATTATTCTATTAGACGGTAACGAGACAAAGTCGACCCCGCAGTTAATACAGCACGCGCGGCTCCCGACCGTGTTAACAACGCCTCGGAGCTGGTAACGCGTCCCGATGAAATTACACACGGTTTTGGCAGTCGAGGGAAATAGCAGTATCGGTTGTCGAAACTTCTGACGAAGGAGATCGTCCGCCATTGTGATCTCCGACTTCGACTTCCTCAGCGAAATTCGACCGGTTCAGATCTGGCTAAAAATCCTTCAAATATTTGCCGAAACATTTTGAAATATTAGGTGAAGGCTGCATGGTTCAATTTCTAGAAAAGACTCTGAAGAATTTTATAATAGCAATTGTTTTACTGTGGAGAAGTGAAAGCACAAGTACATTGGAGGGCTTTAAAATAATATAGCAGAGTCCAGCCAATAATCTGGAAGATAGTGTTGGCTCCAGATTAGAGAACGTGGACTCTAGAATCGTGTAAAGGAAAATTGGCTCTTACTTTAATACTTACTTTTTAATAAGATACAACAATTTTATTAAAAATGTTAATAATTAAACGACACGGTGTAAGTTTGTGGAACTTTTCGTATGTTTGAATGGTACTTTGAAGAAGGTATAAAAAATTTTTCATCTCAAACGATCCATTTTTTTAATTGAAATATAACAATTCTTTCGAAGGGCCTCCTGTCTTGTCAAATTCTAAGGGGTCGTACTCGCCGTACTGCCCAGAAAAATTGTTAATAACTAAACGGCGTGGTGTAAGTTAATGGAACTTTTCCGACGTTTAGATGGTACTTTGAAGAAGGAATACAAAAATTTTCATCTCAAACGGTCCATTTTTTATTCATATATAACAATTCTTTCGAGGGGCCCTCTGTCTTGTAAAACTGTAAGGGGTCGTACTCGCCGTACTGCCCAGAAAAATTGTTAATAATTAAACGACCTGGTGGAAATTTCTGAGACTTTTCCTACATTTATTCGACACTTGGAACAACGTCTAGAAAAATGTTAATTTCTAATTCGAGTTCCTTAGCAATCAGTTTAGAGCACATAGACTCCAGAAACCTATAAAAGAAAATTGAAAATTGGAATTATGAGAGGTGTGCACAGGACTATCGATCAAGTTTCGAAGGGGAAACGATTGCAGTTAGGGTCGGGAAATCGGCGAATTGACACAGCAGAGTATCATTAGGCAACCAGGAACGATTCGGATCGCGAGCAAGGGAGGAACGGTTACACGATTGCCGAACAAGCTCTAATTCATCGTGGATGGCCCACGGATACCTGTTCCACACCCCGAAGGCACCATTAAGGGGCTGCCAGCTATCTACCAGAACGCTTCCGGGCTCGGCGTTATTGCGACGAGTTCGAGATACCCGCGAGGAGGAAATTATTTCGCGAGCAAAGTAATGGCGGGTGTCCTTCCGCGACGCCATCGGCTCTCCAATTAGAGACACCCTCCGAAGGACGTCTTTCCTCCGTCCCTGCTCCCCGAACCAGCCAACTTTTCCTTTGTCACCTTTCTCGACCATGTTCCAAGTGGCGTTAATCCTTTCAGCACGAACATCGGAGACAGCGTCCGATTTCTGAAGAGCTCCGAACAGATCTGTTCTAAAGAAATTATTGTATCTTAATGAAAAGCGGAACTTGTCGACTGAAAATTTTTGTGTATGTTCTTCAAACGTCTGTCTAAACGTAGGAATATTTACAAAAATTTATACTGAGCTGTTGATTTATTAAAAATTTTGAAAAAGTGTAAGTCTAGAACAACCCCTGAATGTACTGCAAGAGAGACCTTCAATAAAATTGTTATAACTAATCAAAAAATGAATTCTTTAAGCTGAAAAATTTTGTATATGTTCTTGAAAGGTCTGTTTAAACGCAGGAAAATTTACAAAACTTTATAACGAGCCGTTCAGTTACGAAAAATTCTGAAAGGGAGCAAGTTTAGAACAACCTCTAAATTCTTTCACCGAAGGCGTGGGCCCCCACATAAATTATTATATGTTCACGAAAAATTAATCGTTTCAGCTGAAAATTTTTGTATATGTTCTTCAAAGGTCTGTCTAAACGTAAGAAAATTTTAAAAAATGTATATCAAGCTGTTCAGTTTTTAAAAATTCTTAGATGATCAAGTCTAGAACAACCCCTAAATGTCCTGCAAGAGAGGCCTTCAATAAAATTGTTACACCTTACCAAAAAATAAATCGTCCGAGCTGAAAATTTTTGTGAGCTTTCTTCAGAGTACTGTCTAAACGTAGGAGAATTTTGCCAATTTTGTACCGAGCCGTTTAGTTATGAAAAATTCCATAAGTGAAGGAATCTCGTGAAACGTGATATCGAAAGAGGTCGGAGGTGGTGCTTCATTTTGCGAAGAAGGGTGGAGCGGTGGTCGAGCTGCAATTTCCCTGGCGGATAGGGGGGTCGGATTGCAACACGGCTCGTCACAACAATGAAAGATTGTGGTTGCGCAAGGGGAAGACGACTGCCAGGACCGAGTTCCGTCGGAATCATCGTCGTATCCGGGAACAAGACAGCATTGTCGTGGTGTCGAAACGGAGGACAGCCGGGCCAAGACGAATGGCCACCGTGAGAAATGATGAGAGGAGAGTCGCACCGGTGCTCCCTGCCATTGGCGAATTAAATGAAACGAGATAAATGGATTATGGCAATGGTAACGTTGTCGGTTTGAGATTTTTCCACATTGTCGCGTTCCAAGGGACCTCTGCCATTTACGGCCGCGCGGTGCTATTACGAAAAAGCCTGGCAGACGCATTAAAACACGCGTTAAGTTTCTGGGAAGCCTCGAGACAATAGGATGGGCCAAGACACCGGCGAGAAATATGGTATTCAGCTCTCTGTTGATTCCGACGCTCTACCCGGCCACAATTTATGGCCGCTCGTCTAAATACGCCGCTGCGAAATCATCGTGATCGCACTGTCGCACTCAATTTCTCTCGATCACCCTCTCCGGATCGTTTGGGACTCCTACATCACCTTTCCGAATTTTTAATAGCTAAATGGCTCGGTATAAATGTCTGAAAATTTTCCTATATTTAGACAGTACTTTGAGGAACATACACAAAAATTTTCGGCCTGAACAATTCATTTTCTGATTAGATATAACAGCTTTGGGAAGGCCACTTGGTAAAAGAAAACAGCGCTAGCCGTGCTGCCCTGAGGAATTTTTTAATACCAAACCGCTCGGTGAAAATTTCTAAAATTTTTGCGAACATATACATAGTACTTTGAAGAACGTATACAAAAATTTTCAGCTCGAAAGAGTCACTTTTCAGTAAGATACATACAAAAATTTCTTTGGGGGCTCTGTTGTTTTCGTAGGCGTGGTCAGCGGGGGTGGGCGTGGTCTCATTGCTCCCGTCAGAGCCAAAACAACGTTCTACAGGTTAACCTCACCCTCAGCATATTCTCCAGCATCAAAACCGACTTATAGACGTTCCATCTTTCTCGTAACCAGGAAAATGGAGTGGAAACCACCCCTAACTTCAAAACCACATTCCTCCTCCAAAAATCAAGCTATTCCAACTAATCCAAATAAAGAGAGCTTCATGTCCCCTCTATCTTTCACATATTTCCCCAAAATTTTAATATACAGCAGGACCTTGATTAACCGGCTTGGTAGGGAGACAAACAACCCGGCTAAATTAAGGAGGGAAATAATTAAATTGTACATTATATTACAAAATAAATTTATTTTTGAAAATTTATTTCCCTTCATAATATAATTATATTTAAACGCATTTTGTTTATAATCGGGATCTGGTTAATCGAGGTCCTATTGTACTTGTCAAGGCTAGAAAAAATAGCTGATTTCCGAAGAACTCGGTGCGAGACATTCAAGTTTCCCGGTGAGTTCGCGCGTCGTGTTGCATCGATTCGAAAATTTCCATCAGGATTTCGCGAAGGACAAGGTCGCAGGACACGGCGGGGCCACGTGACCTAACTCAGCCTCGAGTCACGAACCGAGAGACCCAACCCAGACCCTCCACCGTCCGAGATCGTATCTGCCCGTTTCGTCCGATCGCTTAATCGTTCGCGTTTTAATTGCTCCACGGAAAAAACGAGAATTTGCGTGAGCTTCGCGGCGCTCGGATTAGATGTTATCACCATCAGCCAGGATCGTTTCAGATAATCGGACAGAACCGGCGCCGATCGCGCGGAAACGTTAAACACTCGACAGATCGGGATTAGATTAACGGGCTGGATTGTGCACGCCTTCTCGCCAGCCGCCATTTTATT
The DNA here is from genome assembly GCA_028455765.1 of Lasioglossum oenotherae. NCBI lineage: Eukaryota > Metazoa > Arthropoda > Insecta > Hymenoptera > Halictidae > Lasioglossum > Lasioglossum oenotherae. The sequence continues at coordinate 6,137,402 of CM052296.1, forward strand.
CCGCTCGTAGATTAAATTCTTAACGCCGGAATAACCGGGCACGCCGAAACGAGTCCTCGTTTCGCGTCTTTTATTTTACAGCTGCGGGAATTGCGCAGCCGCCTTTGCGGAATGGTATTAACTATCTCGCGAGCGACGTTGCACCGTGGATCTTTATATGCTAAGCAATGATTTTCTGAATAATAAGAATTTTTTTCTTGCAACGGAACGGGCCGAGTACAATGTAAATATTCTGTTTCCGGATACGCGAAAATCGTAATAATTATAATCACCAGACTGTGGATTTTTATGCATTCTGGGTTCTGAATATTTTTTTAAAGTATTCAGAATGTTCCACGAATATTACCATTGAAAATGAAACTCTCATTTTGTTGACCATCGCCAACGAAAATTGAAAATTTTCGAAAAATAATGAAAATGTTCGATACATTTCAGCACGTTTTTTATTTGTTCAACAAAATTATTATATCTAAAAAATTTTATTTATGTTCTTCATAGTACTGTCTAAATATAGGAAAATTTTCAAAAATTTACACCGAGCCACACACAGATTCAGTTATTAAAAAATTCAATAACAGGGCAAGTCTGGCACAACCCCTAAATTTACCGCAAGAGAGGCTTTCAATAGAATTGTTATAACTAATCGACAAATGATTCGTTTAATCTGAAATATTTTTGTGAATTTTCTTCAGGGTACTGTCTAAATGTAGGAGAATTTTGCCAATTTTATACCGAGCCGTTTAGTTATGAAAATTTCTGAAAGAGAGCAAGTGTCTAGAACAACCTCTAAATACTTTCACCAAAGGAGAGGGCCCCCGGTAGAATTGTTATAGCTTACAAAAAAATTAATTGTTTAAGCTGAAAATTTTTGTTTATGTTCTTCAAAGGTCTGTCTGAACGTAAGAAAATTTTCAAAAATTTATACCGAGCTGTTCAGTTTTTAAAATAACAGGGTAAGTCTAGCACAACCCCTAAATTTACCGCAAGTGAAGCCTTCAATAAAATTCTTATATCTAATCGAAAAACGAATTGTTTAAGCTGAAAATGTTTGTACATGTTCTACAAAGTACTGTCCATACGTAGGAAAATTCTCAGAAATTTATACCGGGCCATTTCGTTATTAAAAATTACAGAAGGAGACATAGTAAAGGAATTAAGTGCGACAGTGCTATCACAAAAATCGAAAATAGCATAAAAATCCGCAGTCTAATAATCTAGGTAGGACTACGCTGCCCGATGAAATATTATCTTTTATCGTCGGGGCTTCCACGTTAGTGTTTCTTTACATCTTCATCAAACCGTTCCGCGTTCCCGAACGCAATCAAATAATTTACCGACCATAACCGGCGTCGTCGTTAAGCCCGTCAGACGGCGGGTTTCCGCGGCGCGTAAAAAATGAAATTCCAAGTTCCAGGCGAGTGATGTTCGTCCTAAAAAAATTCTCTTTTAATGCTCGAGCATCAAGGGAGAATGAAACTGAGCGATTTCGGCTTGATCCTCGTTGAATAAAATCGCGAGGCGCGCTCGATCGTCGGAGAAGCCGATTTTTATAGCGCTGCGGAGCCTTCCGTGTTTACGGTTCAATTTTCGCGAGCCAGGAATCTAGAAAATGGCCGTTCAGATGCTACAGGCGATTTTGCACGTTGTAACTATTTTTATTATCCGTCGGGATCTATAAAGCGACGAACCTCGATTTTACGGAGTTGCGGGTTTTATGGGGCTGCGTTAATTTTTATTCTGTGGTCCATTTTCTGCGTTAAAAATATTGTTTAAACAAATGACTTCTTCGGAATGTTTGTGGCTGAATTCCTCAGTCGAAGACGCGTTATCTAAAAAAAATTTCGTTGTTCTACGTCTTCTGTTTCTCGAGATATCTCGGAAAACGTCTTTCATCCCCCATTTCGAGGGATGATCTCATTCCTGAGACAAAGAGCGTTGTAAATGAAGGAAAATATTTTTCCACGTCAATTATCTTTTTTAACAGACTAGCTACTATTACACTTGCATAATGTTAGAATTTATTTATTTATTTATGGCAGAACAAGGTGAGATAGGAAGATGGCAAATATAATGATACAATGCAAAATAAAGATGTTTTGCATTGATTGTGGGAAGTAGGAATAACGTAAAAATTGATTTCATTCTTTAACGACTTTGTTACATTAAAAGCAACGTTACAACATGTTCGAATTTTTAAAATCTTTTACTGCTTCTCAAATTTCACTCAACCAATTTCTTCATAAATTCATAAAGGTCCGCAGTCTAAGCGCGTTGAACGTTCGGACAGAAGTGACACGAAAAACAATGAATTCCATCAATTCATTTATTCATTGATTATTGCTTTAAACCGTCAAGAATGAACCCAGAAGTTTAATAATTTACGAAGTTATTATATTCCTTGGAAGATCAACCCAACCAGACGCCAGAATTCTCGGTTTGTTTCTGGAGGCAACGCCCTTTCTCCAGCTTCTCGATCGAACAAATTACGAAAAGCTGCGATTCCGTGCGAATCGGAAGATCCCGAGTTGAAATTTCCGGTTGTCCCGTTGGATCTCCGTGAAATCTCGCGGCGTCCTCGAGATTATCCCGGGAGATTTGAAATTTTCAATCTCGCCGACAATGGTTCGCCCGTGTTGGGTCCCGGCCCGCGAAAACCGCCGGGGAAAACGGTTGATCCGACTCTCTCGTCGAATATGTGGTTGGGGAGGGGGTAGTTTGCCGAAAAAGTCTCGGCCCCGACTGACTTTTTAATAAAACCCGGAAAATCTCGTTGGTCCCGCGCGCGAAAAGTTTTCCTCGTATCGATTCTGGCCGGCATGGCAGCCCTCTGTCATCGAGATGCCTGCACGCTCGAGTACATCTCGCAAGTATTGGCAATATGCCATCGGACTTCTAGCGCAAAATCTACCCCTATGATCGAATTCGAGAAAGGCCCTTTCGATTCCGCGAGATTTCTTTATGTAAATAATTGTTCACAAACATACGGCTCGGTCTAATATTTTTAAATATTTCCTGTATTTAGAAGGTACTTCAAGGAAGGGGTGGGTCAATTTTCAGCTTAAACAATTCATTTTTTCGTGAGTTACAACAATTTTATTGAAAGACTCTTTTACGGTACATTTAGGAATTGTGCTAGACTTGCTTCCTTCCAGAATTTTTCATACCTAAACGGCTTGTGACGAATTTATAAGAATTTTTCTATATTTAGACAGTACTTTGAAGAACATATACAAAAAGTTTCAGCTAAAACAATTATAAAATTTTATTAGATACGGCAATTTTAGGTCATCTCCTTTGATAGGAAGATTTAGAGGTGGTGCTAGACTTGCTTCCTTCCAGAATTTTTCATACCTAAACGGCTTATGACAAATTTATAAAAATTTGCCCATATTTAGACAGTACTTTGAAGAACATTTACAAAAATTTTTAACCAATAAGATTTGCTTTTAAGTAAGATAGGTACAATAATTTCATCGGGGGTTTCTCCTACGACCATTTTAGGGGTTGCGCGTGATTTGTTCCTCCGAGGAATTTTTTGAAACTGAACGGCTCGGTGAAAATTTTTCAAACTGTTTCCACGTATAGACAGTACTTTGACGAACGCGTACAAAAATATTCAGCCGAAAAAAATGATTTTGTCCCGAATGATCGAGAGATCTTCCGGCGACGCTCGGAGACACGCTTTGTGAATAGCGACATACATATTTATCCGGTTGTACCATTATCGATCGACATTTCTTTTTTCCTTTTTGACTGGGAGAACGGCGACGTTTCAACGCGTTGTTGGACGTTTTAAAATACCAGCTGGAGGCGCGCTCGCACTGCGACGCGTTTATCGACGATAGCGATACATCGTTGCGCTCGCTCTCGCCAATTTATTTACCTCTCGCTAATATCTGTTTCGAACTTGCGCGCAGTCCTTTGATCGGTTAAACTCTTTCTGTCAAATCCCCTCCGTGTCCCGTAGTAGTTCCCCCGGATCTTTGAAATGTTTGATTCTGTGTGCTGAAGCGGAAGCGGAGAGCCAGAGGCATTAGCACTCTGTTACTCGGGCCGATTGAGCGATAAATCCCGCGATGATCCGCCGGGGACACCCCAGGCCGAGCTTCATTTCCACGAGGATCCTTATTTACGAGCTCGTGGCTCCGAGACCAGATGAATCCTGCCGCTACATAACCGAAAGGTTAGAATGATCGCGCCGGATCCACGCGAAAAAATAAGCCAAGACACGCCAAACAATTTTTTAATATGACGCGTCCTTCCGGAGACTCGAAGTTTATCTCTCTCGATGATCGTTTCCTTCGGATTTCCTCGGGAACGGAGCCAGCTACAGAGAATCTTCGTTCTACATTTTCGATTCAGTTGCACCCGTAGAAATCCACCCCCTGCTCGCTTTTATCCGGACATCTTGCGTTCAAGCGTGCCTCTTGTTTCTTCACGTTCCGCTCGAGAAACCAGAGAAGGAAGAACACTGCATAGGAGATGTTCGAACCGAATTTCCTCGGAAACCAGACCACTTATGAAAAATCTTCGCTGCACATTTTCGACTCAGTTTTTCCCGTAGAAGTCATCCCCCGGCTCGCTTTTATCCGGACATCTTGCGTAGGAGCTGGATCGGCTGTTGTTTCCGAGGAATTGCCAGAAAAGGAAACGACTGCATATGCAGGTTTCAAACCGAATTTCCTCGAGAAGGAAGCCGCTTATGAAAAATCTTCATTTCACATTTTCGACTCATTTTTTCCCGTAGAATTCATCCCCCGCCTCGCTTTTATCCGGACATCTCGCGTAGGAGCTGAGTTGGCTGTTGTTTCCGAGGAATTCCAAGAAGGGGAACGACTGCATATGCAGGTCTCAAACTGAATTTCCTTGGGAACCAGACCACCTATGAAAAATCTTCGCTCCACATTTTCGACTCAGTTTTTCCCGTAGAATTCATCCCCCGGCTCGCTTTTATCCGGACATCTTGCGTAGGAGCTGAGTTGGCTGTTGTTTCCGAGGAATTGCCAGAAAAGGAAACGACTGCATATGCAGGTTTCAAACCGAATTTCCTCGAGAAGGAAGCCGCTTATGAAAAATCTTCATTTCACATTTTCGACTCATTTTTCCCCGTAGAATTCATCCCCCGCCTCGCTTTTATCCGGACATCTTGCGTAGGAGCTGAGTTGGCTGTTGTTTCCGAGGAATTCCACGAAGGGGAACGACTGTATATGGAGGTTTCAATCCCAATTTCCTTGGGAGTGAAACCACCTACGAAAAATCTTCGTTCTACTTTTCCAACTCGGCTTGTCTCGTAGAATTCGCTCTTCTGGCTGGAAAGAAGAAGATTGGAGTCCAGCGAGGCGGTTAGGGTTGGTTTATTCGATCGGTGACGCTAATGGTCGACGTTTTATTGGAAGATGCATCCCGAGGAGCGAGGGCTGATTAAGCGACACGGCTGTGCCACGCGATCGCGATATACCGAAGTCGGATTCGGAGCAACGATTAAGAATAATTGCCGGCGAGCCGAGCCACGCAGTTCCATTATGCCGAGGCGCGATCATTTCGCTCGATTACCGTTAAACTCGTTAGTTTTCATTTTCCACCAGCCGAAGGACAAGCGAATCCAAGGCTCTGGATTGCGGAGAGCCGCGTTTAAAAACTCTCTGTTTTTCTCGCTCGCTCGCTCGTTCTTTCTCTCTCTCTTCGCGTTTCACTGCGTCGCGCGACATTGACATTTCCTACCGCCCTGCCGCCGGACCTCTCGTCTCTCTCTCTCTCTCTCTCTCTCTCTCTCTCTCTCTCTCTCTCTCTCTCTATAACCGCCTCTGACCTCTAGTATTTGACGCGGAGACCTCGTTTTATTTTGCGCAACTTTTTGCAACAACAATCCACCGGCCGTTCTATTCTCGACCAGCCGCCTGCGCGGAAGGGTTGAAATTTTTACCGCAGACTATGATGCTCCTCTTCCGTTGTCTCTTCGGGGCACGTTGCGTTCGACGGACAGGCTGTTTCCCATCTTTCTCTACCATCGGAAGGTGGTTCGAAAAAACGCGTACATAAATTGTCGGCGTGATTAATTCGGTTTTCGAAAAGGTGCGTCAACTTTAGCGAGGTTCGGTTAGAGAACATAGGTTGGGCTGGGGGGGAGTTGTTTCGTTGAATAATCTTTTATAACGGCTCGGTATAAAACAGCAATATTATAGTACATTTAGCTGGTACTTCGAAGAGCCTATACAAAAATTTTCAGCCCGGACCAGTTGCTTTTTAGTGAGATACAACAATTTCTTCGGGGGCTCATCTTGTCGTAAAGATGTAGGGGTCGTACAAGACTTGCTGCTAGAGAAATTTTTAATAACTAAACGACTCGGTGTAAGTTTGTGGAACTTCTCCTACGTTTAGACGGTACTTTGATGAACGTATAAAAAAAATTTTCATCTCAAACGGTCCATGTTTTACTGAAATATAACAATTCTTTCGAGGGATCCCCTGTCTTGTCAAACTCCAAGTGGTCGTCTGCTCAGAAAAAATGTTAATAACTAAACGACTCGGTGTAAGTTTGCGAAACTTTTCCTCCATGTACACAGTGCTTTGAAGAACGTGTACAAAATTGTTCATCTGAAACGGTCCTGTTTTTTATTACGATATAAACATTTTTCGAGGGACCTGTTCACGTCGAACTTGAAGGGGTCGCACACATGGTACTGCTCGGAGAAATGTTTAATAAATAACCGACTCGGTATAACTTCATGGAAAATTTCCTACGTTTAGATGGTACTTCGAGGAACATACAGAAAAATTTTCAGCTCGAAGGACCGGCTTGTTCGGAAGATACGACGGTTCCCGTGGGTGCTTCCTATTTTATCGTGCTCGATATATTTATTTCAGTAAACTTGAATCTTCTGCTGTTTGGTGGCGGTAGAGAGCCGAGTAGGAGAAAAATTCTGTTTCCGTTGCGAGGGTTGCGCGCGGGGGACATCAACCACTTCTCGCGTTGACCCAGAAACTGTGGTGTTGGGGGTCGGCGCGGCATAGGCCGCGGCCGAGCACGTTCGTTAGGAGATATTTATTCGTTCCGGCCAATTTTTCCCGTCCACCTGTATTTCCCCGAATCTCGTTTGCCATGGGGAGGAAGCGATGGCCCCGCGGATATCTGCATAGCGTTCGCGATAGCCTCGGCCTTTAATTTCCAGCGCACGTAACACGACGCGAGAACACAGGCGAGAGACAGCAACCGTCTAAAAAGAGAAAGAGAGAAAAGAAAGCCCCAGTCTTCGCAGGCTCGTTTCTCTTCGCCTCTCTCTTTCTCTCTCTCAACCTCTCGCGCAACCCCCGTCGTCGTTTCTCGTTTCTTTCGGTTTCTTTCCCTCGCGAAACCTTATCTTCGTTCCCCGTATCTCGACGAACGATGGAATACATGCACCCTCGCGTGTCGTGTTACGTACAAGGTAAAACCACCCCTGTTCCAACAACCGCGGCTCGGTTAAAAAGGGGCGACAGACGCGGGGCTGGGGTTGATATACATTATCGCGGCCAACGAGCACTCCTCGGACCACCCTTCTACACCCCGGAACGAATTTATTCGGCTCGGACGCCCGAATCCTCCACGCCCGTATCTAATCAACCCCTTCCAGTCGGAAATCGATTCTTTTACCGGCGTACTTTGGGATTTTTTGTTCACCCAATCGCCTGCCACAAGTTTCCCGAACTTTTCTCACATTTAGATAGCACTTTCCACCTGTAGAACAATTTTCTACTTGAACAATTCATTTTTTCTTAAGATATGACAGTTTTAGTGGACGACTCCCTTGTGGTGCATTTAGGGGTTATGGAACGGCTTGGTATAAATTTTTGAAAATTTTCCTACATTTAGACAGCGCTTTGGAGAACATGTAAAAAAATTTTCAGTTGAACTATTTTACTATTTGGTAAGATATAACAATATTAGTGAACACTCACTCATTCAGTGTCAGTATAGTGGTTGCTTCATTTTAGAATTTTTCGTATATAGACGGTTTGTGGTAAATTTATAAAAAAAATTTCCATATTTAGACAGTACTTTCAAGGACATTTACCAAAATTTTCAGCTTTAACAATTCATTTTTTCTTAAGATATAACAGTTTTAGTGGAGGCCTCTCGTGTGGTGAATTTAGGGGTTGTGCTAGAGACTTGCACTATTTCAGAATTTTTAACAACGGAACGGCTCGGTATAAATCTTTGAAAATTTTTCTACATTTAGACAGCACTTTGGAGAACACGCAAGAAAATTTTCAGTTGAACTATTTTATTTTTTGGTAAGATATAACAATATTAGTGAACACTCATTCAGTGAAAGTATAGTGGTTGCTTCATTTCAGAATTTTTCATATATAAACGGTTTCTGAAAAATTTAGAAAAAATTTTCCATATTTAGAGAGACTTTTCAAGAGCATGTACCAAAATTTTCAGCCCAAACAATTCATTTTTAGTTAAGATATAACAATTTTAGTGATGACTCTCTGCTTCGGTACATTGAGGGGTTGTGCTCGACTTGCTCCATTTCAGTTTTTTTAATATTTGAACGGCTCGGTATAAAGTTTTGAAAATTTTCCCACATTTGGACAGCACTTTGGAGAACATGCAAAAAAATTTTCATCTCGAAAGAGTCACGTTTCAGTGCGGTACAATTTCTTCAAAGTCCTCGATGTTAAAATGCAGGGTTTGTACGAATAAAACTTTTCACGTGTGTAGTCAGCACATTGGGGAACGTATAGAAAATTCGTTGGCTTAAAAGATTGATATCCGGTGCTATTGATTTTCCGTGCGTCGCCGAGGCGACGAATTAAGAAACGAGGAACGGATAGCCGTCGGTGCTCGTGCACCCGTTCAAAAATCGCATCGGGAATCTGTTCACGGAGAGTAAGAATAAAATTTTCAAGATAACGACGTCGATATCTTCCCTCTCGAATTGCAAAGCTGGGATCTTTCGCTCGGCGAGGCTCCAGTTAACGATCAAACTTTAAGACGCTCACGGAGCTTCTGTTTCCCTTTCAAAAGAGACAGAGAGACGCTCTCCGTTCGTTGCTGATATTTCTGCTTGTTTCGCGGAACCCAGCAATCTCGGTTCCCCTCTTTCACCGTCCCTCCGTTCAATCCCGCTTCATCTGCATGTTTCACGAGCTCCGTTTCAGTTTTCTCCGCCGCGTGCAATTCCATTCTCCGTTTATCAGAAATTGATCCAGTTCTGGGTCCTCCTCCGCCACTGTTTCGGATTCGACGAGCTGCATCCACCCACCAACGACAGATTCAAAGCCATCCGACCCCCCAAGGCGAGCTCTCACGACGGCACTGTTCGATTTTATTAAATTAGCAAATGGAACTCGGGTCTCCTTCCGAGTCGACGAATCACGGGAAAAATTACTCGTTTTATTCTTAATCACCGGAAAAATTGCAGTTCAAATGGAAAGAGCTAATTAGCCCCTTTCAGGGTGAAATACTCTTTATTCCTAGTAAGGGATGAAAGTTCATTTGACCACATTAAACCATTTTTTTTCAGGGTACTAACATCAACATGTACTTAAACAACTTCTGCGATTTTATGCATTCATGGGGAAACTGGGTAATCCTAGTTTTAAATAATAAAAATACGACGAGAATTACACAGCATAACATTTCTAGCAACTTAACAAAACCACTGAACAGAGAAACAAATTCCTACTCGGTGCCCACGTCTTGCAACGAATGCGAATGATTGTTATTACCACGCTTATATTAGCTTGCCGAGTTGTTGTTGTATGCGTCAAATTTCCTAATCGAATTTTAAACCACTTCCCGGTGAGCTAGAGACTTGAAACTATAAATGTAGCCCGGATGACAATGCAATATTTTAAAAAAGCCTATGCGTTTAGGAGAGATAAACTATTAAATTTAACCGTTACACCTCCCCGCGCGACGCTCAGTAGTACGTGATCGCGTTCAGCGATCCCCACTCCGCGCGCCAGCGCTCCCTACTACACTATGTGTTCCCACTCCGGCTCATCCCCACTCCACTGGCCCACTTCGCACCGAAGGAACTCAGAGTGTGGCTTTGATGTTCCGTTCATTCAGTTCTATTTTGAACAATTTCGGACTCCATCAAGAGACGTCGTCTCTCGGAGTCATCCCCTCATTCTATCTCGCGTATTTCCATATCTTACGTTTCTATATCTTACTATTTCATACCAGTATTACTATATCTTGCGTTCCATTTCAAAAAGACTAAAAAGTAGAAAATAAAACAATATATTAAAAAAACTTTCTGAAAACCACGCTTATATTAAAATGCACTAAATAGGAGAAAATAATTTGTTTAAACGTTAGTGACTATAAATAAAAGCGTGGAGCGCCCACGAAGATTACGTCAATATAGTTCAGCGCGCTCCACGCTTTCATTTATAGTGACTAATGTCTAAAAAAATTATTTTCTCCTTTTTAGTGCATTTTAATATAAGCGTGGTTTTTAAGAAGTTTTTTTTCGCATAGAAAAGGAATATTATATCTGAAGGATCATTTTTGCGAGAGATCGGACGTCTCGAGAGCTCGAATCTCGAAGGAAGCTTGTTTCCGGGGCAAGGGTTGCATTCGACTTTTATCTCCGGGGGCGTTAGGGGCGGCCATTTCGTTTGCGGACAGATGCAGCTGGTCGCGGGGAATGCATCTCAACGAATGCATTCCGGTGTTATTACGCGCGGAACCGACGTAGCAGTGTTTCCAGCGAGAATAGAGTAGCGTTGCAACACGCATCGCAACGCGGTTGCATACCCGCTGCATCGGCGTTACGAGCACCGCCGCGCCGCGCCGGTGTCCCGTTTAATCCGAAAAAGCAATCCGTGCACGCTCTACGCCGGCTTTTATGGGCAATTTTAACGAGCACCATAAATCCGGATGATACGCCGCGCGTCGTTCGGCCCGTCGTAAATTACCGGGAATATTTTCGTATCGTATTATATTCCGCTCGGCCGAGCAGAGCCCGGCTGCGATTCTCCGCGATGCACCGGGACCACCGCGAATATTCTACGCTCTGAATACGTTTTCCCCGGCGTCCTCTCTGTGTTCTTGTATTTTTTAAAACAAATTGTAACAGTTTCAATCTCCCAAATATCAATTTCAATTTTTTTAAGAATTTAATGTCTTCATTTCCTCATCTGTCACGTTGTGCAAAAATTTGTTTCTGGACAAATTGTTAGTGGTCTGCGGAAGTAGAGGCTTCAAGCTTTAAATTCAGCCAAAGTTTATGTTCGTACGAGTTTTTTTAACGAAACGACAACAGCTCAAACATTTTCGAAAAATTTCAAATTTAATGCCCCTATTTTCCCACCTGTTACAAAGTGGAAAAATTTTTTATGGGGAAATTAAGCATAGTTTATCAAAGTAGAGGCTCCAAGCTTTAAAATAAGCTCAATTATATTGTCGAACTGTTTATTTTAAGGAAATTGCAACAACTCAAACATCGTTAAACATTTTCTAAAAATTGCATATTTAGTGCTCCCATTTTCCCAGTTGGTACAAAGTGGAAAAATTTTTTAAGGTGAAATTAAGCAGAGTTTATCAAACTAGAGGCTCCAAGCTTTAAAATAAGCTCAATTATGTTGTCGAACTATTTTTTCTAAGGAAATTGCAACAGCTCGAACATCATCAAACATTTTCTAAATTTGCAAATATAGTGACCTCATTTCCCAACCTCTCACAAAGTGGACAAATTTTTTATGGGAAAATTAGGCATAGTTTGTTAAAGTGGAGGCTCCAAGCTTTAAAACAAGCCGAAGCTAATGTCCATACGGTTTTGTTTCGCAAAATTACAGCTGTTCAAACAACATCAAACATTTTTTCCAAACAGGAGACTTCGATCTTGAGATCCATAGAACACAATAACGAGAAAATTTTTCATTGTTTCTATACACGCTTTAATTGACAGGATTTTCGAGAGAGAAAATGTCAGTTCTCCACCGCGAGATCGGACGCTAGATTGTTGTTCCTAGTTCGTTGCCAAATTCGTAGCAGGTCGGTAATAAACGCGACGTTTGACGTTGAATGATGGAGTTGGACTTCGCTTGATGTCACAATTATACTCGAACAATTCGGACGTCCAAGATCCCCAATTTTATTCTCGATTATATCAACCTGAAACGGTGTTAATAAATTCCCCACAGAAAAAGTACAAATAGAAATCGCACATGAGCAAGCAACGTGCAAGAGCTCTGCTAGATTTCAATTCGCAAGAGTACGGATAAAATTTCGACGTGGAGAAAGAGCACACAAACGAAATAAAGTACAAATAATAAAATAAAATCTCAACGTGGAAAAATGCGAGTAAAATTCGCAGAAAACGTGAGACTGTGAAAGAGCGCCGGCTGGTATGCGTTCGCAGAGAGTTGCGATCGCTCGCGACATGACTCGGCAAAGAAGAAAGCACACTATCGAGCTTGCGGCTCGCTCGAATGCACTTTTCAGCAGAGTCCTGGTGGGTGGACACCGCGAAGTGCCCTTCGACCTGCATTGTTAGCGGATGACAAATGAACCGGACGTGTGATTGATATTGGCGAACCACAGCATAAAGCGGAGCGCATGGTCCAATGGGGCGGCCATCGTCTTCACGTCATCGACATGCGTGTCAACCCCGGTGAATGCGTTTTCATCGCGGCCCTCGCGCGTTTATCTAACGTGATCTATCTTGGATCTTCGTCATCGGATGGATCAACCCAGATCCCGGCTGCTCTTTACTTTACCGGACTCAAAATTTTTGCGTTTCTCCTATAAATTATACATTAAAGTTTCGATCCTGTAGGATCAATGGTTCAGGAGTTATACTTACTTAAAGTTGAGCATTTTTGACAGGTAAGGACGCCGCCATATTGGTTTGTAGCGAGGGTCGCGCGCCGCTTACAGAGTTGGATAGGATTAGATCCGGGGGGGGGGGTGGTAAGGACCAGCGGCACGCGGTCATCACTACAAACCAATATGGAGGCGCCCTTACCTGTCAAAAACACTGAAAAATGCTCAACTTTAAGCGACCATAGCTCCTCAACTATTGATCCTAAAGGATCGAACCTTCGTCTGCATCCGCGCTGGGTACAAATCTACTGGATTACATACCAAATACATCATAAGTCGTAGGAGCAAGGTACAAATTTTGAGTCCGGTAAAGTAAGGTTTACCCCAGACCCCTGAATAATTCGTATCATTTCGCTTTTTATCGATGGAAACTCTGATTTTTGGTGATTCGGATCGATCACTCGTGATTATCGCCCAGGGATTTCTGTGAAAATTAACTGTGACATAGTTCATACCAAATTAAGGGGGTGGGGGGGGGTGGGGTTTAAGTCATCACTATTATGGTATTATACTGGAGTCAAAATATGAGAAATTCCCATGAGAATACCTTAACACTCTCAATAATTGTCAAATAAAAAAACTAGAATGTTTTGATCGGTTAAATTGCATTTTTTTTTAGCCTTTCGAATTTATATTCATGACTTTTTTTCTGGTGGAGACGTAAATCCTATACTATAAAGCTCAATTAATGTATGAACACAAATTTTTTGAAATTGTGGCGTTTCCCCTGGCAACCACAAAATTCTCCGATACACTCTGCCGAAAGCTTTTCGATCGCAGATCATGATATATCGATGTTGATAACGCGGGTGACGTTTGCGAGTTGTCCGCGAGTCATGTGCGAGACTCGGATATATCGGTGTGCCCGGGCTAAAGATAGCCCGGAAAACGCGTGGCCATTGCTAGGCGGCGCGTCAAAGAGAAGGCACGATTGTCTGTCAGATATAAATAGATCGATCGAAAGCACACATTACGGTTGGTGTCGGGTCGTCGATCGTGCCGCGTTAAGAATTCACGAGAAACGTTGAAAATCCCGGCGGAGCTGTCAGCTGTTCCTCGCGCACGTGCACACGTGTCCACGTGGCTGCATTTTTCGCGCCCAGAGCACACTCCGGTCGAAACCCTGCTCGCCGTCCCACACAATCTCGTCTGCTCGATTATCGGTCGAGCTGAAACTTTTACCACATTTAGACGGTGCTTCCAAATCTATGTAGAAAAGTATTTAACTTACAAAATTCAGTTTTTGATGGGATATAACAATTTTAAGTCATCTCCTTCGGTGAAAGAATTTAGTGGTTGTACTATATTTGCTTCCTCTAAAAATTTTTCATAACTAATGGCTTGTGATAAAATTATAAAAACTTTTCCATATTTAGACAGTACTCTCAAGAACATATACAAAAATTTTCAGCTTGAACAATTTATTTTCTGGTGAGATATAACAATTTTAAGCCATCTTCTTCGGTGAAAGAATTTAGGGGTTGTACTAGACTTGCTTCCTCTCCAAATTTTTCATAACTAAACGGCTTGTGATAAAATTGTAAAAATTATTCCATATTCAGACAGTACTTTCAAGAATACATATAAAAATTTTCAGCTTAAACAACTAATTTTTGGGCGAGATATAACAATTTTAGTCCCTCTCTCCTTTGATGGAAAGACTTAGGAGTCTTGCTAGATTTGCTGTCTTTCAAAACTTTTCATAAGTAAACGGCTTGGGGTAAAATTATAAAAAATTGTTCATATTTAGACAGCACTTAGAAGAACGTATAGAAAAATCTTCAGCTTAAACAATTCATTTTTTGGTAAGATATAATTTCATTGGGTCCGTGCCAGTCCTGCACAGCGTATAAGACTGGAGCTTCGTTGGGATTTTACGATCCCAAAAGATTAGCGGAGGACGAAGGGTGGAAAGGGCGGGGTTGTGGGGCTGGCAGACTGTAAAATAATTATTTAGGGGCGCCAGGAGACGTCTGGTCGACGGAATCATTTGTATCCGTGTCCCGAAGACGCGCACCCCCCCGGGAAACACAGCTCGCGCAACCCTCGAATCTCGGCCGAAAGATAAATCACCGTGTTTCCCAACCCCTCCGACAGCGTAACAACCGTATAATGATCCATAATAAGAAACGCATTTCGTCCTCGAAGGGTTCTTGATGGCGCACGGTAAAATGAAGATGCGTCGGTCGCCATTACTTGTCTTTCCCTTCCAGTCTAGTCGTCGCGGAATGAATATCCTCAACAAAGTATATTTCGTGATATGTGTTGTGAGCCAACGGGTGCGTGGACGTTTTTTTAAACTCTTCGTGTATTTAAACAGCACTTCGAAGTAAATGCAGAAAAATTTTCAGCTTAAACAATTTATTTTTTGTTAAGTTATGACAATTTTAGTGAGAGTTCTCTCCTTGACTGTAAGAATTTAGTGCTCCTTTCACAATTTTTCATACCTAAACGGCTTGTGGTAAATTTATAAAAAAAAATCTCCGTATTTAGACAGTACTTTGAAGAACATCTACAAAAATTTTCGGCTTAAACAATTGATTTGTTGGTAAGATACTGAATTTTTTTCGATGGTCTGTCCGAGAGAAATTTGTCTAATGCTTCCAAAAATCTGCAAGGGTAACTGCAGGACTGAAAGCATGATGGTAACGGTACAACAATCATAATCAATCTGTCCCAGATCCTCCGGTGATCATTCTCGTCCCAAAGGACAGTTCGCAGCGGGATTTTCCTGGTGGGCTCGTGAACGGGTGTCGTTTTTTTTCCGTTCTGCAATGTTGGAGAAGCTTGCTCGCGGGGGTGTACGGGGATGCACGGGGGTGGTGGAGCATCGCAAACAGAGAGATCCCTGTCTCGTTAGGTCCGAACTTTCCGTCGCAATCAGGCCTCGTTCCGGCATGTCGCAAGCCTCGCAAGAGCGAAAAGAGTGGCGCAAACGGGGCCGGAGAACCCTTTTAACCGAGGGTTCATTACTCGGGGCTCGTGACCCGGTTTTAATTAAATGTACTCACGCGCGCGTGATTGCGTGTGCCGCCTCTGTAACACGGTGTCCTTACGCGGCGTGCCGTCACGCGAGCCGTTGCGTGCACGCACTGTGCCACTGCCATAAACGCGGCCGCATGGAGTCCCGTACCGTTCCATTATGTTCCTGTCAAGATTCCAGGCCTTTTTATTGGCTTTGAATTTGACTGAGATCATATCTCCCCCCTTGGAGAGATTATTTCGAACATGTTTGACAAGACTCAGATTTATGGGGTTCTATGGGAATATAGTAGGCAGAGGAAAATGGCTGTTCGGAGTTAGGGGCCGAGTTGTTACATTTCTGAAGAAATTAGTTGGGTGAAATATAAAACGGTAATAGATTAGAAAAATTCAAGAATATTGCTATGCTATTTTTAACGTATCAAAGTCGTTAAGGGATGAAATAAATTCTTACGTTATTCCGCAATCAATGCAGAATAATTTTATTTTGCAGTCTAATAATAATTGTATTCACAAAATAAAAAGACTGACGCGTCAATTATAGGAAACAGATCATCAATTAGAGTGCGATTCTTCTTTTAATTATTTCAATAAATTTCCAAGAACGCAACGATATTTTTTGTTCTCGACAATCTTTAGTATTTTAGCTAGACATTTAGACAATGAAAAGTGAGACAGAATCTAAATACAATTGCCTCAGCAATGGCCAGATAAAGTAGAATATGTTCGCAGTGGTCAGACGAGGGGTTGTAGGTCGGCGAATGGTCAGGCAAGGTACCATGTGTCTCTCGGTGGGCAGATTCAAGTGGAAAGTCACTAGCAGTGGACAGGGACAAGTAGAATAAATCTGTCTGTGGTCAGACGGAACTAGAATATCTCCGTTTGTGGTTAGACGAAGGTAGAATAACTCCGTATGTGGTCAGACGAAGGTGGAGTGCATTCCAGTGGCCCGGTGAAGGTCGATATATCTTCTTGTGGTCAGATGATAGTATTATTAATAGACTGTGGACTTTATGCATTTGTGACAAAAGTGCGAGGGTGAAACAGTGGTCAGATATAACTAAATATAATTTTAATAACAATTTCTTAAAATTATTCCAGTACCTTGCAAATGATGTTTAATATTTTTATTTGTCAAGGTCCGCCATCATTGATTTAATGTTTAATGCCAATAGGGAAAGTAGAATAAGTCTGTCTGTGGTCAGACACATCTAGAATGTCTCCACCTGTGATCAGAAAAATAGGTTACTTCAGTCCAAGATCAGAAATTGTTCAAACTTTGCGAGCAGTTAGACTGTTGTTTAAAGAACATATAGAAAAATTTTCAGCGCGAACAATTTATTTTTGGATAATATATAACAATTCTAATCCCTGTCCTTCGGTGAAAGAATTTAGGGATCCTGTTAGACTTTTGCTGTCTTTCAGAATTTTTCATAACTGAACGGCTTGCGATAAATTTACAAAAATTTTTTCCATATTTAGCCAGTACTTTGAAAAACATGTACGAAAATTTTCAGCTTAAACAATTTATTTTTGGATAAGATATAACAATTTTAGTCCCCGTCCTTCGGTGAAAGAATTTAGGGATCCTGCTAGACTTGCTCTCTTGCAGAATTTTTCATAGCTGAACGCCTTGCGATAAATTTACAAAAATTTTTCCACATTTGAGCGGTACCTTGAACAACATATACAAAAATTCTCAGCTTAATATTTTTAACGTTTAATGTTGCTCCCCTCAATCGAGCCTACACTTGGTAGGTTTGAAATTCCTCAGGGGATTCGGCAGTTTCCCAGCAATGTAGATCGGGTAGGTTCCCGGGTTTGATCAGGGGCGGACTTGGACGGTCGTCTGGGAAGAGGAGACCCTTAAGCAGGAGGAAGCAGGAAGCCTGAGGCTTATACGTGAGGGGAATACCTGAGCACATGAGGCCTGGGTGGGGGGGGGGGGGGACTCGTGTTCCCGGGCAACAGTCATTGTGCTTAGAAGTAGCTTAAGCTAATTGTGAGAGCCGCCCTGGGAATTTCTCTCGCACGGCTAATGGGGCGAAGCCGGAGTGGCTCTTCAGGAACGCTATCGTGCTCGAGCTGATTAAGTGCGCCGTGGACCGATGTCAGAAGACGATAATTTGCATCCGGATTATGTCGCCGTGCACCGGATGCACCGAATGCAACGCAGAGAGACTCTCTTGAGGCCGCGTAAAACCTGGCCTCTCGACGGGACTCGACGAGCTAACCCAGAATCGAATCGCCCGGTGGCTGATCGTTAGCCTGATCGATTACTATTCTCCCTATTCCCACCCCTCTAGTCCACCCCTCTTTCTCTCTCCCTCTCTCTTTTCTTGATGAGTAGACTGCGGATCTTTATGCATTTGTAGCAAAATTGAGTAGATGAAATTGAAAATTGTTGGAAAATTTAGAAAACTGAAAACGTCAATATATTACTCTTTCGGATTTCATCCCCTAAATTCGTCCACAAGTGCTAAAAATGCGATTTGCAATGAACTATCTATATAAATTGAGTAGATGAGATCCAAAATTGTAAGGAAATCTTAAAAATTGAAAATGTCGATATATGATCTGTCCTCTATTAAAATCATTAAGGGAAGAAATAACTTACGTGATTAATCTTACTCTTTCGGATTTCATCCCCTAAATTTTTCCACGATTGCTAAAAATTTGGCAGTGGTCACACAGAAAATACGATTTCCAATTAACTATAACCAGTAGAATGCGAATCTTTATGCATTTGTAGCAAAATTGAGTAGAAAAAAATTGGAAACACCAATACCATATTTTTCCACGCAAGGAACGATCTATTCAATACCAGTTTGTTTGTGAAACCGTTTGTTGGTATATGATTTCCCTCTCGTCTATTAAAATCATTAAGGGAAGAAATAACATTCAGTATGGTTTCTATTTCTTGCCATAGGTGCAGACAATTTTTATTTTGCAAAAAAAGATCCGCAGTCTAGTGATGAGCTTTCCCGATAAAAAGTCCTTTCTCTCTCTCTTGCTTGGTTAGTGTTATTATTTTTCTGTGGCAGCGTGTCGCGGAATGGTCCCGTCGGATATACAGGTTAACGGCGATGTCGTGACCTGGATGTTCAGGACGTTCCGATGCGCCGTTACGATGCTACGTGGACGGAATTCGCGACGACTGGCTTTCGGCGAGCGTGCGCCGCTGACCTCGACCCGATGAGAATGGATAAGCTATCTCTGATGACCGCCGATGCATCGCGATGCGTCGTGATCGTCGCCTGTTCCGATTTCGCTAAGTGAACATATCCGCTCTTATCACTTTTATAATCTATGAAATTTGAATAGTTGGAAGCCCATGGTCCGTCAATAGAAATTTTTTAATAGATCCTCGAGTGGCAATAGCAACTTTCATTTGTGAACCCCTCCTCACCCCTAATCACGTAATTTAGAAATTTATTTACAATGATTTATTAATAGTTCCTTGGGTTACAATCAAAATTTTTGTTTGTAAATTACAACTCACCCGTAATCACGAAATTTAATAATTTATTTTGGAATTAATATTGAAATGATTTTTTAAGAGATCCTTGGGTTATAATAGCAATTTTTATTTGTGAACCACAACTTCACGTAATTTAATAATTTATTTTGGAATTAATATTGAAATGATTTTTTAAGAGATCCTTGGGTTATAATAGCAATTTTTATTTGTGAACCACAACTCACCCCTAATCGCGTAATTTAATAATTTATTTTGGAATTAGTATTGAAATGATTGTATGATAGTTCTTTGGGTTACAATAACAATTTTAATTTCTAAACCACAACTCAACCCTCATCACGAAATTTGATTATTTTGGAATTAATGTTGAAATGATTTTTTTAAGAGATCCTTGGGTAGCAATAGTAATTTTTATTTGGGAACCACAACTCACCCCTAATCACGTAATTTAATAATTTTTATATAGAAATGATTCTCTAAGCTTTCTTTTGGCAACTCTAATAGAAAGATGTAAGAAAGTGTTGTTCCTATGCAAAATAATAATTTTCTACCTGCGGAGTGTAACAGAAATGTATTTTCATTCTTCAGAAATGTAGTTTTATATTCTTCTAATGTTTTTAGTGTTTCAAATTACACTTAATAATTTTTCTCATAAATGCATGAAACGCAAAGTGATTAACATTCGAAAGCTGGAGACATTAATCCCGTGTAATGAGATTGAAAAGGTATGTCCGTGAATCGGGAGAAAACTTCCGCAGAGAATTGCAGGATGTTCGAAACGGAATTAGTTTAAAAGAGAGAAACGTTTAAAAAGTTTGCCAGCAGACTGGCGTAATTCACTCGAGCTCAGTTGTTTTTAAACGTAATGAAGATATTAAGGAAACGGTGTTAAAAGTTTGAAATTGTTCGCGACGCAAAACAACGTTTCCGGAGAGTTAATTATTTCTTAGCGGAATTAAATCATTGAATAATTGATTTTCACGATATTTGGAGATCTGTTTCGTTGTACACTGATTCTTCTATTTTCGGTGCTTAGGATCCCAGTGTATGGCTGAGCACAGTGGAATATCTCAGTCTGTGGTCAGACAAAGTGGAATAAATTATCACAAAAATGGTCGAATGCGAAAGTGTAGACATTAGAAGAATTTAAGGACATGATTGCATCATTTTAACAATTTTTGGTCCTTTCAAAGCTGAATAAATCGGTGAACAAGTAGAATCGTGTGGCAGAGGTCAGGCGAAATAGATCATCTCGTCGAATATCGACCACAGTAGAATAGGACGAGCTGTTGTCAGCCGAAACTAGAATAGACCGGCCTGGGACCATACAAAAGTAATGAAGGTCAATCTGTGATCTGCCGAAAGTAGAATAGCCCTGTATACAACCTTCGAAAACAGAGAAGGGTCACTTTAAACAGATTAAGTCACTTTAAATTTGGCTCTATTTCTTATGCGTGAAGATTAGAGTTCGACAAGTGGTTTATAGAATTGTATAAAATTGTTAATTGTAAAAGAAACAGTATCTTTCTATAATTTGAAATAAAAATTCTTAATGGAAGACCCTGCAGAATATTCAGAGATTCGAGTTGTCACTCTTCGACTACGTGGTTAGTGTAATAGTGAAAGATTTTAAAATTATTAAACAATTATTAATTGTAAAAGAAAGTAGTGTTTCTTTCATGATTTAAAATACCATCTCTCAATGGAAGACCCTGTAGAATATTCAGAGATTCGAGTTGTCACTCTTCGACACGTGGTTAGTGAAATAGTGAAGGATTCTAAAATTGTCAAACAATTACTAATTGTAAAATCACAGTGTTTCTTTTATAATTTAAAATACCATTTCTCAATGGAAGACCCTGCAGAATATTCAGAGATTCGAGTTGTCACTCTTCGACACGTGGTTAGTGAAATAGTGAAAGATTTTAAAATTGTTAAACAATTATTAATTGTGAAAGAAAGTAGTGTTTCTTTTATAATTTAAAATACCATTTATCAATGGCAGACTCTGTAGAATATTCAGTGATCCGAGGAAGTGTAGTTTGAAGGTTTATCGGTGTCAAGAAAAATTGATTAAAAAATACGAAGATTGAGAATTTGGGGCCAGGAAAAGCATGTTTCTAGTTGACTGTACCGGTTTGGGATCGAACGGCGTGTAATAGGTTCGCATGGTTTTAATCGGAGTGAGAGAGCTCGGGTCGGGACGAGTCGTTCGAACGAATAACGAGGGCAGCTTGTTAATTCCCGTAGGGAGGTGAGCAACGGTGAAAAACACCGGTAAACAATTCGCGATAAATCGCTGAATGCGATCGCGAATCTCCTTTCCCGCGACTCTCGGCGTCCTCGTTTAAGCCGCGCGTCGGCGTCGGTCGTTTAAAGCCGGCCATTCGTATTAATTATTCCCACGTCAGCCTGATTAACGAGCTCACCCGTGCAATTTGTAGTCACGCTCGCGACCGCTTTAATGATAATATAGCTCCCGAAGAGAGGGAGAGGGAGAGAAATGAGAAAAAGTCAAACGAGCGATGACTTCGTTGGCGCCCAGACGCTATCGATCTCTCGGACTCTCGCACTGGACCGGACGATCAAACAGTTCATTAAGATTTTAACAGTAAATCCTACCACTGCCGGTCAAATGACCGGTTTTATATCTTTCATTTCACAATTATTGAAATTATGAAGTTGCTTACATCGAAATTGATTCGATAAATTTCTTTATCCAAGCCAGAGTTGTGCTAATTCAATTATATTGTAATTTAATCACATAGTATTTTATAATTGTACTTCAATTGCAGTTACGAATGTAATTTAATTACAATGTATTTTATAATTGTACTCCAATTGCAATTACGAATTACATAGTAATTTAATTGAATGAAGATCTGAATTATAAATTACAATATGACTGAATTACAATGTAATCCGATTAATTTGTAATTATAATTCCTGGAGTAATTCAATTGCAATTATGCACTACTCTGATCCAAACACATATTGCCATAAAAATTGCACAGGATCTAGATGAATAGTCTTGTGATTTTTGTAAGCACAAACATTTTAATCGCTTTTAGCGCTCGGTATGTTTAGTGTTAACAATATTTAATATATTCCAATTTATAATTTAATATATAAATATTATAAATATATATAATGTTATACATTGCAATTTATAGATCCCTAAATGTGGTTTCAATTTCGTTTGATACACATTTTTGTCAGGTTAGTGGAACTGCCTGAAAAAACTAGAAAATGCTGAAAATAAATAAAATGTCCATTTCTACAAACAATTCAAAGACATTGTCGAAAAGAATTTCCATCACATTTTGCGCGTTTACTCCATGGATAATTAATTTCCTTCGCGGAATGAAAGATTTTAAAATAAAGTCAAAATAGTTATTGTATAATTAGTATCGATCACTGAATTCCGTGATATATTTTCTTATATTCTTACATAGTGTCACATTAGTATTATATGTACTATTATAGTGTCACATAGTATATATCACTAACTACTACCGGTGTTGTTTATTTCCTTCGCGTTTTTCTCCTCGGAATCTTCTCGGGAATTGAATTAATTTTCCCAAGATTATAAGAAAATCGTTGGGACTCGGCTTAATGGATTTCGCAAAACTATTATTCGCTTCGAAAAAGTGGCACAGGCTTCCCGGTAAATATGTGTTGCGAGTTCATCGATTCTGCTTTCTCCCCGGTGCAAAAACGAGGAGAGTAAAAAGTGTTGTGAGGAAATTGAAGAGAAAAAAGAAGTAAAGATGGAATTTACAGGGTTGCGCCTACAGAAAATGGAGGAAAATGTAGTAATCTCTTGGGAGAGTTGTTGCAGCAACCCCCTGGGATCTGGAACGAATAAAAACAGAGGACACAAAAGAGCACGCTAAGAATGAAATTGAAAATATGCTTGCAAAAAGCTGACTTTATTAGAAAAAAAATATGTGGAAAGAAACTTCTGCGGAGTGTTGTTGCACGTGAGAAAATTTCAGCGCGTGAAAACTTGCACGAACGGAATATAAAGCTTGCATGATGAAAAATGGCGTGAAACTTGATAGAAAGGGGTTTGTTTGGGAGTTAGAAAAATTTGGAAAAATCATGAGAAAATCAAATAGTTTTCCTCTGTCGATTGATGCAAGGAAAATTTAAGAGAAATGGGAAAATAAAGCAGGTTTATACAGTCAAGTGGTACAAGAAAAACTCCGGTTCGAAAAAGAAGAGGTGCATTACAGATGAGAAAATTTGGGAAATGGGAAAAGTAAGCAGTTTTCTACAGTCGAGTGGAACCAGAAAAATTCCGGATCGAAAAAAAAGGTGCATTTCGAATGGGTGGGAAATTTAGAGAATTTGAAAAATAAAGCAGTTTCCCGCAGTCAATTGGTACAAGAAAAATTCTGGTTCGAAAAGGGAAGAGTGCATTGCAAATGGGAAAATTTGGAGAAATAGGCAAATCAAGAATTTTACTGCAGTCGATTGGCAGAAGGAAAATTCGGAATGGAAAAGGAAAAGGTGCATTGCGGATGGAGGGGGGTTAGAGAATTAGGAAGATAAAACAGTTTTCCTCCGTCGATTGCTGCAAGACAAATTCCGAGTAGAAAAGGAAAAGGTGCATCGCAAACGGGAAAATTTGGAGTAATAGAAAAATAAAGAATTTGTCTACAGTCGATTGCCAGAAGGAAAATTCCGAATAAAAAAAGGAAAAGCTGCACAGCAAACGGGAAAATTCGCAGAAAAGTGCAGAGGAGGAAAACTGTAGGAAATAATGAGTCAGAATGCGGACAATAGAATATCGAAAATACGGCGGGCTGGGGCTGCGAAATGCGCAATTTCCGCAAGACGCAGCCGCATGAGAGCTGCAAGACTTCCTGCATCTTCTATACTTGGCGCCTCTCTCCCTCTCTCTTTCTATTTAGAGAGGATAAGAGAGAATGGTCATTTAAAATATGACGCGCTGGCTGGTTTCCTTCCAGAAAATCTTTCACGCCCGCCGGCGTGTGTACAGGGTCGTATTTTTCTTGGAGGGACATTACTTAGCATCGTGGTGTCTGCGCACGGGACCGGGCGGCGGGTCGGGTCGGGTCGGGGCGGGTTTATATACCGCTATGTAGCGGTGTAAACATACCGGGGAGGCGGATCGATTTATGCAGCTAAGTAAGTGCATTTTTATGCACCGTTTCACAGCCGAGACGAGCAGCCTTGCAACGAGTCACTTCGTTTAACGAACGACCTATATAGGCGACGCTCGCGCACCTCTCTCGCCCTGAAACTCGCCGTACCCGCGCCGCACCGTGTCAAATCGATTCATTCGAGAATTCGACGTACTCTCGCACCCTCGGGAACCTACTCGCACACATTAACATCTTCGAGACACACTTGATAAATCTCCGCGATCCGCATTCTATTCCTTCGACGACGCGCCAGCCATGCGATTGGAATTCTCCACGATTTCGACCAATCTACAGTTACGCGCATAATTGACCACTGGACTGCGGGTTTTATGCATTTATGACGAAAATTGACGCGTTCACTTTTGAAGCAGTGGACGAATGAAGAAGTTTTAAGGGCATCGGTGTATTAATTTCAGCTTGATAGGATGATTAACGCTAAACCTACCGAGCACTAAAAACGATTAACATGTTTTAGTATGCAAAAAATGTCGAGGATCTATTTATTTAGATTTTCTGCAATTTTTACAACAATATGTGCTTGGATACAGAATTTTATCGAATCAATTTCCACGTAAACAACTTCATAATTTCAATAATTGTGAAATGAAAAATATAAAACCGGTCATTTGACCGGCAGCGGTAGGTTCAGTGCTAGAAGAAGAATACAATTTTTATTCGGCTCCTGTGTCCTGCAGTCAATGCAAACATTTTTCGGTTTGCATGAAGATCACGCACTTCAACCCCTTGCCCTACGATTTATTTTACGGTTTCAGTGATTAGAACTTTAATATAGTTCATATAATTTCCTAGAAAAGGAGAAACTTTATATCTATTGTATGCGTATAATTCTTCAATAGTTCTATTATAGCAAAACCAAAGTAGAATTTGACTTTTTAAGTTGTTTAAAGGAAATTAGTAGCATACATAATTATTTAGACTCTGTTCAGAATCTTCATCATGAGTCAGACATGATATTGTAGGGGATGGGGTTAAATCAGAATAATTTGTTTATGAATGGATCAAACGAGTTCAATTTCTCCGTAATGCTGGAAGGATTAGTTTAGTAAATAACGTCTAATAAATAGGTTGGAAAAATGCATTTGATCGGAACTGTGGAAGACTATAGTGAAAATTGATTTTTACAACTTTTTTAGCTGGGCCAATAACGATACTTTCAAAGACGTTTTGTAAACTCATGTACATTATATACGTTCTGAAAATTTCATTGAAATTGGTCAATTGGTTTACGAATTATAAACGATCAAAAGTGGTGAAAATTACAATTTTTTCTTAATTCACACTTTTGACGATTACGTCGTCCAAGAATCTTTTCTAAGCTTCATTTTATACTTAATACCAAACCGAATGATTAATTTCTACTAGAAAATTTTTAGAACATCAGCTGTTGAAAGTTATGAGTTAATCGTCAGCAGATGTGTTGGGTAAAATACAATTTCTGTTTAAACGAGAAAATAAAAAATTATTTTTCGAACACAGACGCGATGTAATTGGAATTGCTGGGACGGTGAAATCGCGGTTAACGAGTTCTTTGATTGGGAAATACCGGCAGGAGTATGATCGATGTATAGCAGGTAATGCGAGATAATGAATATCGCACCGAAAATCTATCATACAAAATTGTTTGTCGTCGAGTGAGAGTCTTTTATCGTCGATTTATTGTGCCAGCGTCGTCGTAACGCGCGGCCTTTGTGAGCTTCGTGTTTAATGCCCCGTTTAATTAGCGCATTACATACTTCCGCTGCGTTTAATTAAATATATTTATTCGTTGCGCGATTTTGTCGGGAAAGGTGGTGGAATGATAAAATCGCGACAACGGAATTCGAAATTGCATTCTAGGCGATTAACACTAAACTGCTGGTCACGAGATCGGTTTCAAATTTTGCAACTCATTATCATGATCAATGATTCTATAAATTAGCCTGACCACGCATAATAAAAATTCTGCACAGTCCATATAAATTTTACCTGGTCATTTTCGTAATTCAACACATATCAATGGCTCTTAATAAAAATTTCACAATATGTACGTCATGAAAATAATGGTGAAAAATCTATACGAATTTAATCCTGTCATTGTCATAATTTAAAACATATGAATGGCTCTCAATAACAATTTCATGTCATAGAAATATATCATAAAAATATCATATAAATCGTTATAAAAATTTTGCAAAATCTACATAAACGTAATCTTTCCATTCTCATAATTCAAAACACATCACTGGTTCTTGAAAAGCTTCATGATATACAAATATGATATCAAAATAAAAATTGTGCAAAATTTACATGTTATTTTCATAATTTAAAACATACTAGTGCCTATTAATAAAAATTTAATGTCATAGAAATATCATATAGAAATATTATATAAATCGTTATAAAAATTTTGCGAAATCTACATAAACGTAATCTTGTCATTCTCATAATTCAAAGCACATCAGTGGTTCTTAAAAAACGTCATGATATACAAATCTGATATCAAAATAAAAATTGCGCAAAATCCACATGTCATTTTCATAATTTAAAACATACCGGTGACTCTTAAACAAAATTTCATTTCATAGAAATATACCTAAAAATGTCATATAAATCGTTATAAAAATTGTGCAAAATCTACATAAACGTGATCTTGTCATTTTCATAATTAAAAACACATCAACAATATATAGACCTCGCATCAAAATAAAATTAGTGCAAAATCTGTAAAATGTCATTTTCATAATTTAAAATATTGGCTTGTAAACGCTCGGTAGGTAACGTTAATCGAGACTCCCCGAATGAAGACTAACGATATCAATTACTTGTACGGCGCCCTCGCGATTCTCGGGCACATGAAACCCGGTGTGCCATTGCAAAAATTCGTCCGATTCCGCGACGTACAAAGCCGGTTAAGCGGAAGTGGTGGTCGATACAGCATCGCGCGTTGCATCCTCACTAAGTAAGTGCTAGTTAACGTTTGCACGTGTGCGCACCGGAAACGGAGCTGGTTCGATTTGGGAAACGCAAAGCCGGTAATCATCGGAGCCGCAAACCGTCATACTCGCGTGCGGATTGCCGATGCTCCTGAACGGAATTCCGGAAATTCGCTGGACCGGTACAGGCTCGAGACGATGTCCTTTGCCTGGTCCAGGCTTTAAGGATGTTCTGGAGGTATATAAAAACGCAACAAAATTTTTGAAAATTTGACAATATATAATCCTTACTAAATTAATGCAATTACCAAAGTTTGGGTTCGATTCACTGCACCGTTTAAGAATTATAGGAACTTAAAGTTTGCACATTTTAACACGTTTTCTTATGGAGAATTCATAAAATTCCACTTGAAATCCTATTTAAACCTTGAAAAAACGCAACTAGAAACTCCAGTTTTTTTTTATATGTAGTAAAAATTATGTAATTAATTATGTTCAAAATTTATAAGGATTCACTAAACAGTTACAGATCAAAAAAAATTATAAACTGTTACAAAACGTCAAATTTATCGTGTTGTCTCTGACTAGCATGGAAACGCGACAAGTGTGGACCACTGAATATAGCTACAGAGGGTGTACAGTATTCGCAAAAGTTTAATGCAAAATATACTTATGAACGGCTTTCATTGCCATGTATTGATGGACTTCAAATTTCTTGTACTCTTGTCTCCCATTGTACCTCCAGAACATCCTTAATCACCGTGGCCCTTAATTATCTTGGACAGGAAATTAATTGGGAGTCGAGAAAAATGAATTTCAGAAGACTGTAACCCGGTGGGAAATTTCTACTTCTGCAATTTGATGAGGACCCAGGAGTGGGGAGAGGAGTCTTAAGCAGGGACCAAAAATAACAATTACTATAAAATTTTCTACGATGAAAATCATTAATAAAAAGTTATGTAATGTACACAAAGCATAAAGAGAAAAATTCGAAGAACAAAATGATTTAAAAATATCGATTTTTATACTTTTTGGTTAAAAGTAACAATTATTAGCGTCCAAAAAAGTTGAATCCTCCTCGATAACTGTTATCGATGTGGAAAAACTGTTTCGATTGCTCGAAGCAGTTAGAAAGAGAAATTCATTTCTATCGCTTATAAGTTATCGATGAGAGAAGTTCATTTCGATCGCTCTTAACAGTTATCGATGATCGAATTTATTTTCACTTGTTCGCGATAATTATTGATGAGAAAATTCATTTTCGTTGCTTCTTTATTGAGTTGTCTACTCTTTTTCGGATGGAGCAAGTCTGTGCAATTCATTGGGGTTTCGTACAACAAGACAAGTCAACCATAAGAACAATATAAAATCGTTTGTTTGTCACATTAAATTTTGATTGTAGCAATTAATTTTACAAATAAAAAATTTATGAAATAATTGACTGTTGACCATTTGAAAGATGTACTTTTAATAATAACTTTTACAAATTGCCTTCAATCAATAACTGTTATAAGCAACCGAAATGAACTTCCCTCATTGATAACTGTGTTATAATTAGACTGCGGATCTTTATGCATTTATAAAGAAACTGGCTGGGTAAAATATAAAACAGCAAAAAATTTAAAAAATTCAAGAGTGTTGTATTGTTACTTTTATGTTATTCCTGCTGCCCACAATCAACGCAAAACACTTTTATTTTGCATAAAGGTCCGCAGTCTAATTATAAAAGACTAAATATAAAATTACTAGAATTGATTAATGGCAATATTGAAATTATGTAGCCGAATAAAACAGTAGGAGATGAATATATCTCTTCTGCAACAGAAGCTAACAATTTTCTTTTCGATGGTGGAAACGCGTACCAGTGTACGCACCAGGTTTCACGTAACAGAATTGATTAAGTGGCAATATTGAAATATAAAATTACTACGAAGTCTCGCGAGTGATACGCGAACAAATGAATTTAGCAACGTCGCAAAGTGTTCTTCCGCAGGAAAATAGCGTCAGCTCGACAAAACGCGAGCGCAGGGCAAGCTCGAGCTTATGGCAGCCGGGCTGCGTGCGTGCACGCGTAATTACTAGGTTCTTGGCTGACATAGTTGGCTCTCTTTGCCTGTGATTCGCCGTTGGGATCGGCAGCACGCATAATTAACGCGATACGGAACACAAGACCCGGTGCCTGTATTTCGGAATAGTGGATCGTTTGAAATATGCAGTGGACGCCGCAAGCCCCTCTGCAATTAGTCAGCCTGTAATCTCATCTCGGGCTGTTGCGGAGACAACACTACCGTTACGGTCCCCTAATTTCGCCTAATTTCGATTCGACAATTTCGATCTCTCTCGCGTGCGCGTCGAACACGGTATCTCTCGTTGTCCACCGTCTTTATTCGCTATTCTCTTTATTTTGATATTCCCGGTCGGTCGACTGTCAGCGACCGTGTTTGCGGCTGACGAGGGAAATCCGCCAGATGTTGAATTAGTTTCGAAACAGTAATGGTCGCGCGAAGCTATAAGGCTCGACCTATCACAGCGTAACAGCGAACACGTTAACGACGAATTAATCGAAACACTTTCCAGCTGAGCTGTTGACAGTACTGCCTCTGGCAGCGACCTGCTCCCGATCAATATCGTCGACGGGATTTCCACGTTAACCAGAACTACTGCTCGAGTCCACGTAATTTTTCGGAATTTTCTTCCGAGATAAATGTCAAATCGATCACGTTTTGCAGGCACCATCGTCGATTTTGTTCTAAATCTACAAGTTGACACAATATTTACTGATTTCTATAAAGCTTCTGACACTGTAAATCATTCCCTTCTAATCGATAAGCTTTCTGCTTTGGGCTGCAAGGGTAATCTATTGGCATGGCTAGAAAGTTACCTTAAAAACCGGGTACAAATTATACGTATAGGCGGTTGCCTATCATCCCCAGTAATTGTTCTATCCGGAGTACCACAAGGCTCCCACCTGGGGCCTCTACTATTTATAATATTCATTAATGATTTAACCACCATTTTTCAACACTGTAATTTTCTCCTATTTGCAGATGATTTAAAAATCTTTAGCATCATCTCGTCCCTAGATGATGCTTCCAGATTACAGTCAGAGCTAGATCGTTTCTGCGACTGGTGTCACAGGAACGGTATGGATCTTAACATTAAAAAATGTCATATTATGCGGTCCTCCCGCCGTTCAGTACCTCTTATATATCCTTACCGTCTTAATGACTGTATTCTCTCCTCAATAACAGAAGTTAATGACTTAGGAATTCACTTCTCCTCTACCCCAGACTTTTCCAACCATTTTTATCACATTGGCAACTCCGCTTCAAGAGTGCTCGGTTTCATACTTCGTTTTTCCACAGATTTTCATTCAATCCATACACTCAGGTTGCTATATATTACCCTTGTCCGTCCCCAGTTAGAATATGCTTCAACTATATGGTCTCCGAAAAGCGTTAAATATGAAATTATGCTGGAGAGAGTGCAGCATAAATTCCTCAGGTTTTGTGCATACAGGACAAACAACCCAATGTCATTCTTTGATCATAATTACTCAAAGATATTAAACACAGTCAACCTTGAAACATTATCCGATCGTAGAACAGTTTCCGACCAGAGCTTTATCTTCAATTTGATTAATAATAATATAGATTGTCCCTCACTCCTAAGGCAAATCAATTTCTATGTACCTGAACGTGTTTTGAGAACGAGAGCAGGATTTCAAACAATGAAATCCAAATCCTCATATGGAATAATAAATCCATTAAATCGCATTATTGCTTGCTCTAACAGCTTTTATAACAATATCGATTTTTTTAATGGCACGTTACAGGCATTCAAAACAAAATTGCGCAATACTATTTGTTAATCTTACCTGTACTTGTTTAGTTTCGCGCGGTCCATTTTTATGTAAATTTTAATTAAGACTTAGGTTAAGACTTTTTTTGTTATTTTTTTTTTGTCATGTCTTCTTTCTGTTTATATCATTTATACTGTAAAAACTGTATACATTTGTATAAAAGGACCTCGGTCCGTATATAATAATAATAATAATAATAATAATAATAATAATAATAATAATAATAAATGAAATATGTTACAGTCCATGTGAAATTAGGGGGGGTTTGAGTCATCATTTTGTCGGTTTCGAATTTATCTAGAAATGGCAGGCTTTCGAAAATTTCAATTATTTCGCCAACATGTTCAAAAATGTTTATCCTTGTGAGCAGTGGAACAAGTCGTAACGAAAAGAATATTGTTGACCTCTCGCCTTGAAATTAATTTGGTAGTTTGCTGATAGTAATTTTTATTTTTTCATTGATTAAAGCGAGATAATTAAAGCGTCCATTAAAAATTATTACAAGCCGCAGAATAGGTGTGTTTCGAAGTAACCTGCTCGTTAAACGGAGTGTGTTAGTTCCGGGAGCGGTTTAATTAACAAAACTAATTTAAGTGTCCAGCAAAGGAAAAGCTCTGGGAGAATTGGATAGCGGTCGGAAATGTAGTTCGTTGAAATGGGGTTTGCTGGTTCGATTTTCGAAAAAGCCTGTGGCGACGGTTACTCGATTTGATCGCGTTTTGAAATTCTCTGGAGTCCGGGGGCAGAAAAGGAACGATCTATCAATGTTCCCGCAAGGAGAAGCTGATCAACCGGAAAGCCGCTGCCACGAGACGCTATCGATCCATGTTCAGGTTAATACTGGCATTAGCTAAAATAAAATTTATCGAGGAAAGGGCCGCCGCGGTAGAATCATTTTCCGATAACGCTCGGCCCTGAACCTTCCCGTGGAATATTTACGCGGCTGTTTTCTTCTCGATTATGATCCACGCTTTCAGGGACAAGCGCCGGTAGACATTGAAACTGCGCTGCTTCATCGATATCTTTTTATTTAAAGATATTTCACACTGGAACTAGCAAGCTACAATTTTTCCTTACCGAACCGGGCAACGTATCTCCACGAAACTTTACAGACACTTTCTCACAGGTCCTAATTGTATTTTCAAATTTTTTCACATCGGTATCATCGAAACTGTAATTGTTATTAAAAATTATTCAGTGGATATTCACTGGTTATTCACGTCTCCTTCTTCGGGGAATAACTATCACAATTTCGACGATAGCGGGACAGGAAAAATCATGGATGTGGGCCAAAGGTGACCAAATATGCCCACAATGTTTCCCAGGGCTGTGCCCATCGGGCCCCGCACGAAAAATTCTCGAGTCCCACTAGACGCCGCAGTAGTATAGGTCAGCGTGTGGTCAGACCGTTCGGTGAAGCTTGTCTCCTTTATCACGATTTTTTCAAGGGTTTCCGACAATCCGAGGAAAAAATGTTTCCAACAAAAGTTGAGCAGTATTTGAACATCTACAAACATCTATACGTAAAATTTCGAAAAGAAATTTTTTCGGACAAAAAATGCAGATCACTTTGATTTTTTAAATATTAAGATGCATTTTTTATTTCATAATATAATATTCTAGCTGGTGTTAAGAGCAATTCAACAATATGCTATATAATGACCGTGAGTCTATAAATAACGTTAAAATATTATTTTCTGAAACCCACGAGAAGATCGCCACTTGTTGCTGAATTATGCGAGCATTCGCCCGTTGGGAGACAATATGGACAGCGTTATTTAAACTCCACGCGTCCTAGAAAACAATAGTCTGATAAATATTCGAAGAATCTAGTCTCGACCACTGTGCGATGGTTCGTTGTTTGACACATTGTGTACAGGGCTCCGTACAAGAACGTTTGCGCAAGTTTTGAGGAACCGGAGAGGGCGTCGGAACATGATCGAAGTTTCCCCGAATAACGCTCGACGACCGAAAGTTTTCCCAGCAAGAGCTTCGCGGCTACCTTCGTGTACCTATACCTTGCCGCTCCAGACGACACGAAAGCGTAATTTCACTTGGAAACGTTCGCAAACAAGTTTACAGAGCCTCGAGGGCCGACGACGATGCTCGCTCGCTCGCTTGCTTGCCTTATTAATCGCGCGCGATTAATCGCGCTCAGCTAATTTCCCGGGATCGACCTTGAGCCCCCATGGCGATCTACTTTTCATGCAGATTGTAGATCCATTGGTCACACCGATATCCCTAATGTAACGTTTTATCCATTCAAATACGAAATTC
>CM052296.1:6171036-6183984 GCA_028455765.1 Lasioglossum oenotherae
TTAATCGGGTCGAAAACAATCAAATTTGTTTACCGTGAATTCAACGGAGCTTATGGGGTCGACCCTCGTCGTACAATGAGGCATCTCTCCCCACCACGCGAGTGTTTTTGCCACTGCGAAATTATTCACAATGAGGGACACACGTGGAAATACCTGGTACAGTTTTCCGCCAATCACGATTAGCCTAAACGGTTCTCCGATTCAGGTGAAAGTTGCTTCGACATAGTCCTCCGTCGACCTTCGTGCCGCGTGTGTCTTGTGTATAGTGTTCTTCAGCTTCTGTCGCCATTGGATTATATTTATCTGCGAGGTACTTTATCTGTAAATTATTCTTAATCTTACAAAATTTTTATTCAACGAGGGGCGAGGAAGATACATTAAGTTTTCAATTTTTAGAAAATGTTTGACTATTAACTGTTTGAATTCGAACTGTGTTGTAATTTCGTGAAAAACGATCGTACGAACATAAACTTAGGCTTATTTTAAAGCTCGAACCTTCTACTTTCACATACCATCACTAATTTTCCCATGAAAAATTCTACTATCGTCTAATAGGGGGGGGGGGGAGGAAGTGGAGACACTAACCTTGCAACTTTTAGAAAATGTTTGACGATGTTTGGGCTGCTATAATTTCGTGGAAAAAAATCGTAGGTCTACAAACTTAGGCTTATTTTAAAGCTTGAACTCTCTACTTTCACCGACTATACCTAAATTCTGCATAAAAAATTTTTCCACTTTCTGACAGGTGGGGGAGTGGAGACATTAAGTTTGAAATTTTTGGAAAAATGTTTGACGATGTTTGGACTGCTATAATTTCGTGGAAAAAAATCGTAGGTCTATAAACTTTGGCTTATTTCAAAGCTTGAAGCCTCTACTTTAACTGACTACACCTAATTTGAGCATAAAAAGCTTTTCCACTTTTTGACGAGTGGGGAAACGAGGACACCAAATTTGCAATTTTTAGGAAATTTTTAATCATATATCTAAATTCTTGTAATTTCGTTAAAAAAAAATAGTGCAACATTAACAGATTCGATTTTCCTTGGTGTTTCAGTATGCGGGGACATCCATGGCCAATTCTACGACCTGATGAAGTTATTCGAGGTGGGCGGACCACCCTCCTCGACGAAGTATCTCTTCCTCGGCGATTACGTAGACAGGGGTTATTTCAGTATCGAGGTAAGTTCATTGTTCAACTTTCGGCTGCTATGTTGGCCTACAATGATCGGCGAGAAATGACACGGCAGAGTCGTTTACCATCCGCGATCTAAATCGCATCGTTTGGTCAATGATTCTCCTCAATTTTGTAAATACATAAATAAATACCAGACGAAGACTGTACACGGCCAGCGGATCGTTTCCTGCATTCCGCAATTTATTCTAGTTGCGTTTTAATCGTCATTCAATTTGTTTCTCGTGCTACATAAACATCCAAGCGCAATATTTCAACAAGCTCCATTCAAACATGAACATTTAGACAAATAATTACGTCGCTCGGGGAAAATACGGTTCGCAAAATATCGCAGAATTCCACAAACAGTAATATAATAACGTTGCAATTGTTAATTGAATAAATTCGTGAGCGCTTTCGTGTTCAAAAAAGGTACAAACGAGAAAAAAACCTGAAAGCTTCCGTCGAAATCGAAAAAAGCTATCACGCAACTCGCGTTTGTCTTCCGTTAATTTCCTCCCTTGTTTCCATTGTTATTTAAAAAAAAAGGGGGGATAGGCCACAAAGTTTCGTCGACAAAAGCGCTTCTGTTCTCGGAGACGCATAAAAATTGAAAAGCTAGCCCGAAAGCGCCGAGTGCACAGAAATATACGAGAGAGGAATCGACAAATCCCGGGCCCGGCTAATTACCGAGGCTACTAATTAGCGATTCGCTCGGTTAATCATCAATTAATTAACCTCATCAATTAATCTCCTCGTTTATCTTCCATCGCCGCCGGAGCTGCGCCTCGCGGGAAGTTTCCGAACTTGTGAAACGTTTGCGGGACCTTTGAAATGAGAGACGCGTGTCCCATGCAACGGGTGTCCTAGAAATATGCGCGGATTTAAACGACAGAATTCAAACGATTTTTCACACAACGTGTTCTACATGTCAGAATTCCAGAGTTCTACCTTTTGTTATTTTCTTACAGCTGTAAATTTTGTTTGTTTTTACTCGACGTTCTTTCGAGCCCTCCTTCTAGCCGCCTTTTATTTATAATATTTTTAAAAATTGCCGGATACTTCGATTCTTTCTGTGGAACATCAATCATCTCCAGGGCTAAATGTACATTAAAAAATGGTTTTACTCCACATTTTTTCGAGCCCTCCTTCTAGTCTCCTTTTATTTGTAATATTTTCAAAAATTGCCGGATACTTCGATTCTTTCTGTGGAACAACAATCATCTCCAGTGCTAAATGTACGTTATAAAATGTTTGTTGGAAGTCTTTGGGAAATGGTGGAGACCCTGAGAGACAGTTCGGACGGTTTAAAAGCTGTTGCAGTATATTCTGTGTCTCGCAGTTGAATTGACAATTTTTATTTTGCGTGAAAGACCGTTTAACAAGTCATTCGGTTTTGGATTTCTGAATTTTCGTAAATATTATTTTATATTTGGAAAATATCTTGGTACACATAAAGCAAATATATTGGATTTCGAAGGATGGGTTATCGATGTATACAAAGATCTCAAAGACATTTTTGAAAAACGTGTTTCCACTGTGGGTGGAAGCTCTGAATATCTTTTTCGACCTGGTAGTTTAGATCTGACAGTTTAGACGTTTTAAATGGTGTTGTAGTATACAATTTTCAATTAATGCAGACAAATTTTATTTTGCATGAAAATAAAAATCTAATACGTTCTTCGATTTCACAAATATTATTCTGTTTGGCAAATATTTTGGTAAAGATACCTGGCAAATATTTTAGATTTTGAAGAAGGGGTTATCGGTGTGCAAAAAAAATTCAAAAACATTTCTAAAACTCTGTAGATGGGAGCTCTGACAATCTTCTTCGCGTAGCAAAGGACACGGGTCCTCGTCGAAGGGTTCGAAGGTAGTTCAGGTTCGAAGAACCTGGTTGAAGAAGAGCAGTAAGTGTAGGAAGGATGAAGAGAGAGAGAGATAGCCAGCCAGGGGCGAGCGGCTGCGAGCTCTCTCGCCTCGGCTCGGCTCACCGATCGATACTCTCTATCCGCAATATGCTTCGCCGGATTCTTCGAGGCTGCCGAGGAGAGATTCGTCGGGATTTCTTCGTGGAACGTGCACGCGTTCCGCGAGGATTTTCATTTTCTGAGTGAAACGACGAGGCAAGGCGAGGCGCAGAATCCGGAAGAAATGAAGAGGACCGAAGGGAACCGAACTCCCTGCCTCTGGAAAGATGGGATTATGAGCGAATTGCTGCGGGAAAGACGAAGCCGAGTGGAATGTTTAGATTACAAACACCCGGGGAACCGAAGATGGAGAGATAGGAATCACCCGGAAAAATGGATGAACGCTCGCGCGACGTTCCCACTTTTATCAGATCCTCCGCGATACACTGGTGGAACAGTGGGAATTTGTTTTTTTAAATACTCGATTCTCTTCTACCGAGTCTTCAAATCTCGAGCGAGGTCTCTGGAAATTTCAAGCTGGAATTTTTCGAATTTATTGAACACCTTAGTGAAACAGTAAAAATTTATATTTTATTCTATTCATATACACCGTCTCCAAGCTGAAATCTTTGGGAAGGTCTTTAGAAATTTCCAATTTTGGGAGTCGTAACATTGTTTTTGAATTTTTCTTACCCTTAATATTTGGCGAGGTCTCTCGTAAAATTTCAATTTTAGATCGGAGTCGTAAATTATAGAAATACATTTTTTCTACCCTTAATAATTTGCACACAGTCGTGAAAAAAATATATAAAACGCAGGACATAAATTCGAGTATTTTCATATTTTTTCATCCCTGTATCTTAATAAACAACCGACTAAAAAAAATGACAAAGTTACGGGTGTTCATCCAAATATCATTAAACGAGGGTCTGGAGACTTAAAATTTTGAGGGATTATATGTCAGCTTAGAAGCATCGTTTTGCACACGATACTTAGAACCTCGTGGGGGTTGTTTAACCATGCTTGTTCCTTAGATGATCGCGTCGATCAATCACCTAATTCCTGGACGTGGGGTTCGTTACCGGGAATGTTTTCCGTGTAGGTGACTGGGATCTATGGCAGCACTTTCGTACTCAGGTGTGTTCGGCGTCGGTTCGGTGTGGTATAACTTCGGTCCTCGAGCGGGCCGAAGATGAATCGGGGTCTCCACGTTTGCGGAAGTGTAAGTAAATTGGGTTCTTACGGTCCCCCGGGTAGCCGGTTCAAGTGCACACTCTCGGGTTTTCGATGATTTCGAGTGGCGCCGATGAATTCGTTCGACCGGGGCGCGCACTTGTCTTCGGAGACACGCGAGCCTCGCGATTTAAATTGGAAAAACGGCTCTTGTCGAGTGCCCGCCGGGAAATTGGGTCGAAGATGAAAATAGCTGGGGAACGCTGCTCCGGGGAATATTAGAAATAACCGGGAAAATATTCCCGTATTCGAAAAACCATTGTAGAAGACCGCAACCCATTTCTTCCGTCGCGAGATCAACTTCTATTTACTCCAAGAACATTGTAAACAATCAGGAAAATATTGCTAGGTCCGTAATACCATTGTAAATGACCGCGATTTATTTCTTCTTCCGCGATGTCAATTTCTATTTGTTCAACGAACGTTATAAACAATCGGCAGAAATATTCCTGGGGCCGTAACACCATTATAAAAGGCCGAAATCAATTTTTTCTGCCGCGAGATGAAATTGTATTTGCTCAAACAACGTTATAAATGGACTGCGGATTTTATGGATTTATAACAAAAATTGGTACGTACAATTTAAAGCAGTGGACATATATTTAAAAAATTTTAAAACATCAACGTATTAGTTTCGGATCAATAAAATAATTAAAACAAGAAAGTAATTTTTATGTAACCTCTGTGTCTGTGGAATCGACGTAGACATTTTTATTTTGCATGAAGATCCGCAGTCTAGTTATAAACAATCAGGAAAATATTCCTAGGTCCGAAAAACCATGTACAAGAGGCCAATCCATTAATTATGCACGTTATTTATTAACTAACGCGAAATTGATTAAGACAAACGGACAGACATGGCCGCAGACAGGGCGAGATGACTAACAACACCCACGATGGCAGTGAATGACGAGATACTCGACCATCTGCCAAGACAATAAATCAGCCGTGCTGTTGAGTCTCATTCCAAAAAATTCGGAAATTCCTCGTCGCACGGTCATCCAGTCGCGCGCGGCCAATAAAACGTAAATGGACTATCGCGCGGATGATAACGCGTAATGGAGATGCGGATAACCGATCGGCGCGTGCATAATCCCAGAACGAGCCTGGACAATGGCGGCGCCGCGTCGATCAGCTTTCGGATTTCTATTAATCAACCGAGTCATCGGGAAACGAGGATAGAGCCGACGCCGCCACCGGTAATTTCCGCGAGCCCCCTTTGTTTCCCCCGCGGACAAAAGACGCGGACGCGTTCGCGTTAAATCGCTCGGCGTACTGGTGTCGTTATTGTTTTGCAGGTCGATCAACAGGGAATTCCGTATTTTTGGTCGAACCGATCCAAATCGGGCGAGAAAACGTATTCGCAGAGGATTATTAGCTGTGTTCGTTTTATGGTTGCGGTTTGGCAGTCGCTGATCGGTCGGGGGGGTGGTCAGTGACTCGTGATCGGTAGGTTAAGCGAGCTCACGTTGTGAGTTAAGATGACTGACCACAGACAGGATTTCCCATTTTCTAGGGTTTTTCCTTTGGTTTGGGCCTGGGGAATTATTCTTTGGGGTCATATAGAGGTTACTGGGAAGGTTTCTCGTGATCCGAACTGACCATCATGATCACAAATTGGGTTCTGTGGTTTCTGGGTTCCATGAAATCACCAACGCTCCTGATAACAACGTAGAAATTGGGTTTTCGTGGATGATTAAGGTTGAGGTCACGATGATCATAGGGTTCTGAACTGTGGTAGTGTGTCCTTGGGTCACAGAGGTCACAGAAGCAAGGTTCCTTGTGATCATTATGATAAAAAATTGGGTTCTGTAACCGGGGTTCACGAGATCACCAGGATACCGACATAGAAATTTAGATTTCGCGGATGATTAAGGTTGAGGTCACGATGACCATAGGGTTCTGAGCTGTGGTATTATCTCTTTGGGTCACAGAGGTAACAGAGATCACAGAAGCAAGGTTCCTTGTGATCATTATGATAAGAACTTGGGTTCTGTAACCGGGATTCACGAGATCACCAGGATAGCGACATAGAAATTTAGATTTCGCGGATGATTAAGGTTGAGGTCACGATGACCATAGGGTTCTGAGCTGTGGTATTGTGTGCTTGGGTCACAGAGGTCACAGAAGCAAGGTTCCTTGTGATCATTATGATACAAAAATTTGTGTCTGTAACCGGGGTTCACGAGATTATCAGGATAGCGACGTAGAAATTGAGATTTCGTGGATGATCAGGATTGAGGTCACCATGACCACAATATAGGGTTTTTTGGGCTTGTGGTATTTCGTCTTGGTACACAACAGAGGTCACAGGAGTGGGGTTCCTCGTGGTCATTACGATAAAAAAAATGGGTTCTGTAATCTGGTTTCACGAGATCAGCATGATAACGACGTAGAAATTGGGTTTTCGCGTGGATGATTAAAGTCGAGGTCACGATGATCACAGGGTTCTGAGCTGTGGTATTATCTCTTTGGGTCACAGAGGTAACAGAGATCACAGAAGCAAGGTTCCTTGTGATCATTGTGATAAAAAAAGTGCGTTCTGTAACCTGGTTTCACGAGATCAGCATGATAAGGACGTAGGGTTTTCGTGGTTGGTTAGGGAATCATGATGGTCATAGAGTTTAGGGCTGTAGTATTGTCTCCTTGGGTCACAGAGGTCACAGAAGCAAGGTCCCCCTCGTGATCATTATGATAAAGAATTGGGTTCTACAACGTCAGGTTCACGGGATCACCGAAGTGAGGGAGTTCTTAGTGAAAGTGGGTTCTTATGAGAGAATAGGGTCGAGATTACAAGATCACACAAGATGCTCATGCCTCGAGAATAATGTTTAAGGTTCCCCAGAGTCGCGGAACTTCGTAGAAGTCGTAGAACTCTCGCGGTCTGACTATGACGAGCCTATTCCCCTGAAGCAGAGAGTCTTATCAAGCCTTAAATGGTGTTTCAAAGCGATAGGGAAAATGGTTATGCTGGGTTTACAGTAATTTATCCGAGCATGATCGTGGACCGTACTGCTCGTCCAATAAAACAAGGTTTTCATGGAAGTCATTATATCACTGGGGAAGAGGAGGAGGGAACAATGGCGACGTTTCTCGCTCTCGTACCGCATTCATAGCCACTTATGCGATTGTTCCCGAGCAGGGATACGCGACGCGTACCACCTCTCGCGCATTAATACTACACGTGATACCCGTATTCGAAACAAACCGTTAATGTATACACAATGAATAAAAGATGCGTCTCTCTCTCTCTCTCTCTTCGCTCATCCTGCTACAGCAGCAGAGCCGCCCTCTCTGCACACGCTCTGTCTCCCATTCGATATCGATTCGACGACCGCGGCCAAGTTTATAACGATTGTTTACCGTATGCGTCGTGACTGCGCATTTTTCGCAAATAAATCCTCGTCTGCGTTTAAACGCCAACCGATCCGCGAGCATTGTTTGCACATTATTGTGCAACGCGGTATGTCTCCGCTCGCTTTGCAAGGAAAGATACAATTTCGACGAGGAAAGTGAAATATCAAAATGTAGAAACGTAGAAATTCGTGATTCGTAGGATTCGATTGACGGTAGATTCAATTTCATTAACCAAGTCTCATTTCATTACAAATATTGGGATATTCACCACAATTTGTTTTAATAAAACCGTCCCCCCTTAGAAAATTTTTATTTATCGTTTATGCGAAGTATTATTATTTTTCGATGTAGAATAAGAATATGAAATAAAAAATATGGGTTTTCATTTGAAAAAATGAAATTGCCCTTCATCTGACCCTTAACGGGCCATTATGGAAAAATGTGCATAGCGCCGTTAAATGTGCCCCTTCATATGAAGAATATTTCATAGAAAACATTTTTTCATATTCTTGCTGGTTTCCGTAATAATTGATTGTCTCGAGATAAATGGACCACCCTGTACTTGCAAGTATTACTTCCATTTACCAAAGTAAATACGTTTCTTCTATCGATCGTATTTGCTGATAATAAATTGTTAAATGTTTTCGGCGCAACGGTTCGATCGTTTATTACGAATTACAAAGCAACTTTGCTAATTGTCAAACAAAATCAACGTTTCGATCCCAGCCTGGATCTTTTTCAAGATTTATTTTGAATCGCGTCTGTAAATTAAATATGTTGTTGTAATTCTGGAAAAAAACAGAAATATTAAATGATTGATTGTAAGAAAAATTGTTCATAAAGACACACTCACTTACAATCACTTCTTACCATCAACCATTTAATATTTCTGTTTTTTTTCCAAAATTAGAACAACATATTTAATTTACAGACGCGATTCAAATAAATCTTGAAAACGATCCAAACTGGGATCGAAACGTTGAATTTGTTTGACAATTAGCAAAGTTGCTTAATAATTCATAATAAACGATCGAACCGTTGCGCCGAAAACATTGAAAAAATTGATTTACCAAAGTACTTGTAAAAGACTCGAAACTATCTGGCATAGATTCGAGTATACTTAGGAGTACCATTTCTATTTTTCGAAGTGCTTTTAGACTGTCCGAATTCAATCAAAGTTCGAACCTGTCTCCGAGGTATTTGATCACACCCCTAATAGACAGTACCTTCTCCCGCATTATTCGTGGAAAATGGCGGCCCATGGTGAATCGCTCGATGGTTAAATCGAGTCAGCCCTGGATCCCGAGACGCAGGAATTCAGCGACGCGTTGCCAAACCTGTCAACTCAGCCGCTTCGAAAACAAAGACACTGCGCCTCGAGAAGATTAATCGCGGAACGGCCGATCGCGTTGAGACGCGAGCGCGTAGACGCTTTTGTTCCGCGTTGCCAGTTTCGTTAATCCTGATGCTTCTCGTCCGCCCAGCGATTAATTAATCTCGTGCTCGAAATACAGGGTGAACTACAAATCCTGACCAGTAGAGATTATTCTGTTATTAGTA
This sequence comes from Lasioglossum oenotherae, assembly GCA_028455765.1. Taxonomy (NCBI): domain Eukaryota; kingdom Metazoa; phylum Arthropoda; class Insecta; order Hymenoptera; family Halictidae; genus Lasioglossum; species Lasioglossum oenotherae. Next base: position 6,180,268 of record CM052296.1, read on the forward strand.
CAAGACTGCGGATCTAAATGCATTTATAGCAGAATTGAGTAGATAAAATTCAAAATTGCTGAAGAATTTTAAGAAATGAAAAGATGTCCGTATATGATTTTCTCTTTATTAAAATGATTAAGGGAAGAAATAACATTCAATTTGGTTTATATGTATTTCTTGTATTTCTTATATGTATATCCGCAGTCCAGTGATAAAAACATTTTCGATCGGACTGCTAATTACAGGGTAATCTCTACTAGTCACGATTCGTGGTTCACCCTCTAAATTAGCCGTGCAAATAAATTCGACGCCCTTTTTTTAGCTCGCCGTTCAACATCCTCCGATCATGATTTCGGCCCGGACGCTCTATAAATCGCAAGACGATGAAAGCGGATAAATAACGCGCCGATATTAGCACTTCGACGAAACGATAAACGTTTTTTACGACGGTCTGTCTCGCCCGCGGAGATCTATAAAAAGCGAATTCCCACCCGGAGAAAAAGAACCAGCCGGTCATTGTCGAGCGTTATGTTCGCGACAAGACTCGTAAAGCGCGTCGGGTCGGAACCTCGTCCATTCTTTCAACGTAGCCAACGATTTTTCAATCCCACGTGAACTTTTTGCCGTCGCAATCCTCTTTTCTTGCTCGCTCGACTCCGCGGAATTCGGAGCTTAAACGCGCTCGAGCAGTTTGGAAGCGACGTTCGCGAATTTATTTCTGAGGAACCAAGAAAGCGAACTCTTTCCGAACTCTTTACGTTCGGTAAAGAGTCTTCGTGGGGCTGAGAGGCGATATTATCGACCGTACCTCGTAATTTTTTCGTTAAGAAATATTTGATGTAGTCGAAGATATGATTATTTTTTATGTAGCCCGTCGGCGGAGGTTGTGTACTTGAAAAGCGACTTTTGTGAATTTATTAATGAGAAACTAGGAAACGTATCGCAACGAATCTTGTTGCGTTTGAAAACTGATAGTATCGAGTACACCTCGTAATTTTTTCGTAAAGAAATATTGACAATTGTCGAAGATACGGTTGTTTTTTATGTAGCCCGTCGGCGGAGGTTGTGTACTCGAAAAGCGACTTTTGCGAATTTATTAATGAGAAACTAGGAAACGTATTGCAACGAATCTTGTTGCGTTTGAAAACTGATAGTATCGAATACATGTCGTATTTTTTTCGTAAGGAAATACTGACGATTGTAGAAGATATGGCCTTTCTCTCGGCGGTGCTTTCTGCAGTTTACGGAGACGAAAATGTTGAAAACCGAATTGTGCGAACTGTGTGAACTTTGTGGCCTAACGCACCCCTTTAAAAAATGCAAAAAAAATTAAGAAAGGTGCAGTCGCGTTCGAACAGCACGCCAGCACGGTTCCCCCAAAGGATTCTGCACGGTGGCAGGAACAGAAACAATCTTTCTTTGGCCGTGTCGTTGTAAAAACACTAACGAACCTTGTTCTCTGTTGCAGTGCGTATTGTACCTGTGGGCGCTGAAACTGTGCCATCCAAACACACTGTTCCTCCTCAGAGGTAACCACGAGTGCCGTCATCTCACGGAATACTTCACATTTAAGCAAGAATGTAAGTAGCCTCGACATGTATTTCCCCGGAGGGGGATTTTCGGTTCGCGCGCGATCGGCGAAATTCGAGAACCGTTTCCACGGTCGATTTGCTCGGTGTCGAGAAACCCTGGTCGTCGTTCCGACGAAATTCCGTCGCGTCGACGTTCTACAGCTTTTTTCGGCGACGGTGGAGGGGGCCAACAGCAAACAATGAACTCCTATCGATTTTCGATGGGCGCCGATATGTTTTCGGCGGTTTTCACGCCCGGGGCCGGAAGTGAAACAGCGTGCACGGAATGCCTGCGGAATTCTTGCCGGTCGATCGCGACTGGGAAAATCGACCAAGAAAATGTATTTGCAGAGTCATATCAGTCAAGCAATAATTGTTTTTCAATTGCGGCTCGGTCAGGATGGTCAGTGACTCGCGATCGGTCACGTTAAACGAGCTCCTAGTTAAGCTAAGTGAGTTTCTCGAGATTTCCCTCTAGTTTGTGTCTAGAGAATTATTCTTTATGGTCATGCAGAGATTATTAGGAAGGTTCCTTGTGATCCGAACTGATGGTCATGATCACTTAAACTGGATTCTGTGACCTGGGTTGCACGAGATTATTCAAGCCCCTGATAACGACGTAGAAATTGGGTTTTTTGTGGACGATTAGGGTTGAGGTCAGGATGGCCACTGGGTCCTGGGCTGTGGTATTGTCCTCTTGGGTCACAGCGGTCACAGCAGTAAGGTTCCCCGTGGCCAGAACCATGCAGCATCATGAAAAATTGAGCGCTCTTGCAATGAGCGAGTTACGTTCTGAATTTATCATTGTCGTAGCCGCCATTAGCGGCAGGATGTTTGCCGGTCGATCGCAACTGGGAAAATCGAGCAAGAAAATGTATTTGCAGAGTCTTATTAGTCAAACAATAATTGTTTTGCAATTGCGGCTCGGTCAGGATGGTCAGTGACTCGCGATTGGCCACGCTAAACGAGCTCCTAGTTAAGCTAAGTGAGTTTCTCGAGATTTCCCTCTAGTTTGTGTCTAGAGAATTATTCTTTATGGTCATGCAGAGATTATTAGGAAGGTTCCTTGTGATCCGAACTGATGGTCATGATCACTTAAACTGGATTCTGTGACCTGGGTTGCACGAGATTATTCAAGCCCCTGATGACGACGTAGAAATCGGGTTTTCGTGGATGGTAGAAGTCGATTTTTCTGAGTTTGTAGGGTTTTCTCTCTACTTTGGGTCTGGAAAATTGTTCTTTGAGATCATAGAGATCATTGGGAATACAGTTCCTTGTGATCCGAACTGACGGTCATGATCACTTAAACTGGATTCTGTGACCTGGGTTCCACGAGATCATTCAAGCCCCTAATAACGACGTAGAAATTGGGTCTTTGTGGACGATTAGCTTTGAGGTCAGGATGGCCACTGGCTGTGGTATTATCCTCTTGGGTCACAGCGGTCACAGGAGTAAGGTTCCCCGTGGCCAGAACCATGCAGCATCATGAAACATTGCGTGCTCTTGCAATGCGCGAGTTACGTTCTGAATTTATTATTGTCGTAGCCGCCATTAGCGGGAGGATGTTTGCCGGTCGATCGCGACTGGGATAATCGAGTTCGCTTGAATAATTCGTGGAACTGGTGTCCGACTCCGTCGGCCAGGGCATTTTCAATCATTAATTCCGCCGCTCCGAGGAACGCGGGTCTCCCCAGCCGTATCAAAGGGGACGAGGATTTTAATTGCGTCCCTACGGCGATCCCAATTTACAATCGAGTTTACACTTAGCCTGATTTCACGCTCGAGAGAGGGCGAATTATGGCGCGGACACTGGTGCGGCCAACGGGCTGCTGCCTCTTTATCGTCGATTAATGCTCGACGATACGTGTTTTACCCGGTGAAAGGAGCCGTCTCGTTGTCCGGTTTCCGCGATTTCGATTCGCCACGGGGTGAATTCAATTCGAACAACAATTCCGTGACGTTTCACCGAAACTGTGGAACCGAGCGTGGCCGTGAGAATCAAGCTTCGTCGTTTGATCGGCGATTGAGAGAATACCAAGTTTGATTTCGAGCGGAAGGGAAAAAGTTAAGTAATTAATATTCTTACAGTAACAATGTACGACTGTAACCGTTGCTCAGGAATTTTTTCAGATTATTTTTGTAAAGTGCTTGATGCTTTAAAAAA
>CM052296.1:6184084-6270958 GCA_028455765.1 Lasioglossum oenotherae
AATTTTCGTTGCAATCTTCAAAGTCTTCAGAAAATTTTCGTTGCAATTTTCAAGGTCTTCAAACAATTTTCAAGGATTTCAGACAATTTTCAAGGACCTCAGACAATTTTCAAGGACCTCAGACAATTTTCAAGGATCTCAGACAATTTTCAAGGACCTCAGACAATTTTCAAGGACCTCAGACAATTTTCAAGGACTTCAGACAATTTTCAAGGACTTCAGACAATTTTCAAGGACTTTAGACGATTTTCAAGGACTTTAGACGATTTTCAAAGACTTTAGACGATTTTCAAGGACTTTAGACGATTTTCAAAGACTTTAGACGATTTTCAAGGTCTTCAGACGATTTTCAAGGTCTTCAGAAAATTTTCATTCTTAAAAAATGTCAATTTTACTTAAAACTCCGTCACAATCTACTAAAAATGGAGAATTTCATTTTTTCTCTCGGTCTTCAGAGCGATTTCGAGACGGTCCCGAGGAGGGGGCAGTCGTCCCAGGGCCGTGAAACTGGTACCTCTGAAGGGGGCTGCTTCGGTGCACGTCGGGATCGAATAAAAGCGCCGAAAGTCGCTTTTGTTCGCGGGCAATAACGCTGGGGACGACAGTTCGTATCCATGGCCGCGATAAAAGAAACAAAGCGTGGAAAGTAGTCGAATCGAGCCTGTCGCTGATCAACTTTCTCCGGCTTTTTTTCCTGTTTCCTTTTCTATTTGATGCTCCACAACACTCCCGTCGTCGTTCCCCGAACGGATTTTTTTCTCCGGTTCGGTTGTTGTTTTCTCTTTTCGTTTTCGTTCATCCGGTTTTCATCTATCTCGCGACATAAAAGCCTGGGACGATCGCGACCGGTTTTCACGGATGAGAATATTGCGTGGTTGTTTGTACGAGTGTTTGTCTGCTTTCAGGTAAAATAAAATACTCGGAAAGAGTGTACGACGCGTGCATGGACGCCTTCGACTGTCTGCCGCTCGCCGCCCTCATGAACCAACAGTTCCTTTGTGTACACGGTGGCCTGTCACCGGAGATACACGATTTAGAAGACATTCGGAAGGTAAGTAGCTTTCCCCATTCTTCCTACCAATCGCTTTTTATCATTCTAATAGCCGAAAATCGTCTGCGGATTTTTCAAGAGACCCTAAATTTTTCTCTTGCTTCAATTGCGTCGACAGGGGAGGACGAGCCTCTGAAATTATTTTTTTACCAGAGAACTATTACACCGATCGTTTTGAAATTTTTTAACCGCGTTGTTCTAACATCAAGGTGTCGGTACGAATTTTTCTAACTGGATCACGGTCATTGTTTTCGAGATAAAAATTATGAAGTGCCGCGGTACAGTGTCGAGCGATTAATCGAGAGATTATTCAATGAAATTTTCAGTGAATACACTTCAAAGCTAGCACTATCGGGCAAAACTTTCAAAAAAAAATTTTTCCAAGCCGGTCACGCAAAAATAATTAATATCCCCTTGGGGGTAGTTGTCTAAACTAACAATTTTGATTCCGTGCGCATCTATCGTGATCTGTAACAAAGTCAATTTTAGAGATTATTCAATGAAATTTTCAGGGAATACACTTCAAAGCTAACACTGTCGGGCAAAAATTTCAAAAAATTTATTTCCCCAGCCGGTCATGGAAAAATAATTAATCTCCCCGTGGCTTTCAGTTGTCTAAGACCAAAATTTCCGACTTCAATGATCGACAATTTCGAACGATCCTTTGATTTGTCGAGAACATTTTTAGAACCTGAAACATGGCGGATCAACGTCACACCATTTGCTCGGCGAATGGTTCGCCGCGACAGGAAAATATTTTCGGGGTTCGAGTGGCGTTATTATTCAACGGTAAAGTTGCCGTTCTCTCCGAGCCAATCTGTTCCGGTTAAAGAATTCCGACTTGCGGCGTCTGTCTCGTGTTCATCCCTCAAAGGATCAATTCCTGCCGGAGTTCGAACGGCGAAAAGAAATCTCTTTGAGGAGGAGCACGGCGCGGAATTCCTCTCTCGCTGAGTGAGAGAGCAGAGGCGAAACGGTGGCTGAATTTCGTTACAACGGGTGTCGAGTGTGTTGCTCGTCGGGTTTCTGGATCGTTGCGAGGGTTGCAAGGGTTGCTCCGGGTTCGCTTGAACCGCTGCATTCCGTCTCGGATTCCGCGCGTTTTTCCCTCCGCGATGATGCGAAGGACTCGCCTTACTGGGAAACCGCCTCGGAACGAATGAGATTCCATCGAGAAACGCGTCCTCGTAAAAGGAGGACAGGCTCCGCCCTTTAAAATGAGCCCGATTAGATTATCGCGCGATTTTTTCCGGCGGAGTTATGGTAATTTAAACGCGAAGATGTTCGAAAGAACAAAAATGTTCGATTTTTTAATTTCCGAGGAACCATTCTGGTTTCTGCGCTCGATTTTTAATGAAATTCGTCGGGGAACAAAATGGCGCTTTAAGGAGGTTTAAGTGCAGACTCTGCCCTTCAAAATGAGCCTGGTTAGATTATCGCGCGACATTTTTTCGCAGAGTTACAGCAGATTGAAAATGTTCGAAGGTCTGGGTTAGGTACTACGAAACATGTGCATCTTCTCGTTCGGTTTTTAATGTAAATCATTGTTGAACAAAATGGCACTTTAAGGAGGTTGAAGTGTAGGCTCCGCTCTCCAAAACGAGCCCAGTTAGGTTGCCGCGCGATTTTTTCCGGCGAAGTTATGGCAAATTGAATGCGAATATGTGCGAACGTATAAAACTCGGGGAACCATCCTTATTTCCGCGTTCGATTTCCAATGGAACAAAATGGCGGGCTGAATTTCACTTTAGGGGACCAAAAATTTTGTACTTTTTAGAACTATAATCCTGCAGATTTTGAGGAGGAAATTCCAAACATCCAAGTTGTAACGTTAGTTCTAACCAGACTGCGGATCTTAAATAAAAATGTTCTGCATTGATTGTAGGAAGCAGGGGTGAAATGAAAGTTGATTTCATCCCTTAATGATTTTATCGCATTAAAGACAATATTAAAATATTCTTCACATTTTCCAATTGTTTAATATTTTATATTTCACCCAACCAGTTCCTTCTTAAATGCATAAAAATCCGCAGTCTAGTTCTAACATTGAAACTTGCAGAGATTTGTGAAATCTCCTCAAAATCTACAGGAATTATATTAAAAAATCCAAATTACATAAAAGAATCATATAAAAAAAAATTAAAATCAGTCCAGTGAGGTTCATCGGCGCCGATTTGCTCGGGAAACGGGTGAAACATTTTCGAGCAGTGGTCTGCTCTCTTACCTTGGCGGCGGAGTTCGTTTTATCCTCGCAGAATCGAGACGTAATTAGATCTTGAAGGAAATTACGTCGGTTCCCCGAGAAAAAGGAAAATTGTTGGTGTTTGACTTCGCGGCGATGTAACTTCGCAGAGGAGAGTCGGACGACGATGTTTCTCGAGTCATTTCGAACAGCGGAGCTTCTGTTTTTGCTTGCTCGAGATATTTTTCTTCGGGGATGCTTTTAGACCGAAGTGCGGAAGGGAGAGTGCAACCTCTTCGAGTAGTATCCTGGATTATCCTGCTGTCCATGGTGGGCGCTTCGTTTAAATTGCGCGGATCGGTGAGAGAAAATCCTGCGACTAATTTTGAGACTTAATTGGAGCTTCGAATCCACGATGATTAGAGTTCGAACAAAAATTGGCCAAGCTCTACAGACATCATTCAATATCCTCCTCATCATCATCAGTCCTCGTTTGTAAAATTTTTGAGTGCCACGCGATTTTTTCGTCCACTTTTCAGAAGTATCCCGAGGAAGGAAATGATTTAAAGGGATGAGAGTAGAGACTCCTTTAAAATGAGCTCGGTTAGGTCGTCGTGCGACTTTTCCCAGCGGAGTTACGGCGTGAACAATTTTGCCTTTCTGCTTTGAGCTCACTGTAGGTCTCGATCGTCGGTTTATCGAACGATTATTTATCGAGCGATGGTATTATCGTATCGAATCTGTTCCTGCGAGAGGAAAGCGGTCGGAGAGCCGTGAAATATTCATACATTAATAGAAAATGGAAGGAGGAGCCGGGTTGAAAGGGACATCCGACGGATGTTCGAGGCTGAAGCCGTGCGGGATCCACTTTTATGGTCTTTTACGTCTCAAAGGGACGACTTATCGATCCGTCGATCTCCATATCAAACGTGTGCCGGGGATGGTCTGCGATAAAATCGTCTCCGGAAATAAAACGTCGAACCACGGAGTCTCTTTGGGTCCTAGGAATTCCTAATTTCGTGGTGCCCTGGCAACGGGCGAACACGCGATAAATATTAAAATCTGGGCCGACAGAGTGCTTTGCTCCCTGGAGCGTTTCTAACACTTTGTCGGCGGCTAACAATGAATCATGTTAATTAATTAGACGATCGATTAGCCGCGAGATGATGCCAACCGCAGTCTTGGCCCCCTTTCAGTCTCGGTTCGTTAAATCGGTTGTTCGTCTCCCCGCTACTTATTCTTTCCGTTTTCTATGTCATTTGAATACATTCGGAATTGGCAATGTTATGACTTAACCCCCCCCCCCTAAAATAGCTTATTTTACGTAATATTTAATTTTCAGAAGGGTCCATAACCTATTTCTTTGAGAAAAACAATTTATACCGCGTTGAATAACCCCTTGCCTAAACGAGTCGAAATAATTTGCAAAATTCCTTGCGTATCTTTTAAACAAATTCGAAATTGGCTGAGTGATGACTTAAACCCCCCTTGAAATAGCTCATTTTACATCATACTTCATTTCCAGCAGGATCCATAACCTATTTCTTTCAGAAAAAACTATTCATACCGCGTTGAATAACCCTTCGCTAAACGAGTCGGAATAATTTGCAAAATTCCAAGCGTATCTTTTAAACAAATTCGAAATTGGCAAAGTGATAACTTAAACCCCCCTTGAAATAGCTCATTTTACATCATACTTAATTTCCAGCAGGATCCATAACCTATTTCTTTTAGAAAAACTATTCATACCGCGTTGAATAACCCTTCGCTAAACGAGTCGGAATAATTTGCAAAATTCCACGCGTATCTTCTAAACAAATTCGAAATGAGCAGACTGATGACTTAAACCCCTCCTAAAATCGCCTATTTTACGTAATATTTAATTTTCAGCACAGTCCATAACCTATTTGTTTGAGAAAAACTATCCATACCGCGTTGAATAACCCCTTCGCTAAGCGAGTCGGAATAATTTGCAAAATTCCACGCGTATCTTTTAAACAAATTCGAAATTGGCAAAGCGATGACATCATAAACTCCTCCTGAAATCTCTTATTCTACCCCACGATTGGTTCTCGACTCCCCGCTCCACTTCCTTGAAAGAAAAGCGATCAATCCCTCCAGTCTCATGATAAACGGAGGTAATTCGGCGTCGCCGCTTTTCAATTCGCAGTTTTCTCGTCGAGGAAAGCGGATGAAAAGCGCGGAACAGGAAAAGACGAGTAAGCAGCGAAGCCTTGTGGGTGGTCGATGGGGTGGGTTGATGCGAGAAAGAAAGGGAAGATAGAGCGAAGGAAATCGCTTCGAAAGATGGCGGAGGAAAAAATAGAGTGAAGGTAAGAAAGAAAAACAGACCGAAGCGAGAAAGACAGAATAAAAGGAAAATGGGGAAACTAAGAGGGGGTGCATCTGTTCCGGCAGATCACGAGGGTATTTCTCGTGGGAGAATGGGGGGGGAATGGTTAACCCTCTTCTTCCAGACTGTTCCCGTTCGTCGCGCTCCTCTTTTCAGCTGCAACAATCGCGGAAAATAAGTCGCGGCAGGGGCTGGAAGGAAGGGGGTTGGATCCCGCGGCGGAGAAACAAAAGCCTGGGAACTGGGTGAAGTTCGACGAGTCGGAAATATTTGCCGGGTATTCCGCGCGGTAATTTGCATCGACGTTATCGGTCGTTCCTCCTCCGGTCGATCGCAAACCTCGATATTTTAATAGTCCCGCTAGCTCTCTCTCTCTCTCCATCCCTCCTTCTTTCTCTCTCTCTCTCTCTCTCTCTCTCTCTCTCTCTGTTTTCAAGAGTTGGGCGGGGTCGCTTCCCCTCGAAACTACCGGTTGAAGATGGAAAATGTTTTTATATTTCATCTTATTGCAATTCGACAGAGCGAGAAACCAATCTGATCGTTAGACTGCGGATCTTGATCCGAAATAAAAATTGTGTTCATTGATTACAGGACATAGAACTGAATTGAATGTAATTTTTTCCCTTAATGATTTTAGTGGAGGAGAGATCGTTATATTGACATTTTCAATTTTTATCTCATCTACTTAATTTTGTTGTAAATGCATAAAAATCAGCAGTCTATTCATTATAGTTCATTGGAAGTCGCATTATCATCACTGTAAAATTTAGGGGTTGAAATCCGAAATATAATAGTAGGATTAATCAAGTATAAGTTATTTCTTCCCTTAATAATTGTAATAGAGGAAAGATCGTATATTGACATATCCAATTTTTAAGATTTTCGTACAATTTGATCTTATTAAAATTAGATCGAATTCAGATTGAATCTTATCTACTCAATTTTGCTGTAAATGCATAAAGATCTGCAGTCCTACTGATTATAGTTCATTGGAAGTCGCATTTTCATCACTGAAAAATTTAGGGGATGAAATCCGAAGTAGTAAGATTAATCAGGTAATTAAGTAATTAAGTAAGTTATCTCTTCCCTTAATAATTTTAATAGAGGGGAGAGGTCATCTATTGACATTTTCAATTTTTAAGATTTTCTTACAAATTTTAAATCTCATCTACTCAATTTTGCTGTAAATTCTTAAAGATCCGCAGTCTACTGATTGATATAGTTCATTGGAAGTCGCATTTTCATCACTGAAAAATGTAGGAGATGAAATTCGGAATATAATAGTAAGATTAATCAAGTAAGTTATTTCCTCTCTTAATAATTTTAATAGTGGAGAGCTCGTATATTGACATTTTCAATTTTAAAAATTTTCGTACAATTTTGAATCTCATCTCATAAATTTTGTTATAAATGCATAAACATCCGCAGTCTACTCATTATAGTTGATTGTAAATCGCATTTTCTGTGCGATCACTGGCGAATTTTGTGCACTTGTGGAAAAATCTAGGGGATGAAATCCGAAATAATTATTCAAGACCGTCAGTGCTATTAACATCGTTAGAGAAGTACAGGACATCCTGTCTGAAGCCTCCGCTCTACAGTGGTCCTTCTAGATCCACGATTTCTGTTCGGAAAATCCTTCGGGGGGAATTTTTGCGAGACGAATCTGCTCGAGCAGATTTTCCAGGAGGGTTACTCAGCCCTTTTCCTCCCAGCATCGAAGACGGTTTTTCCTCTAGCTAATCGGCCGGTTTCAAGGGATCGCGTAGGCTCGAGGTTTCCGAAGGTCGGTATGCAAATGTCAGCAGAAGAGGGTGTCCGTTGTATTCCCCTGTCGACATTTGGTATTCATATCGCTTACCCGCGGTTGCAAAACCCGTCTTTTACGTCGGAGCACACGGAATAATACATAACATAAGAAGCCGAGGGAGCGGATCTATGGGACTCTGATAAATATTGCATGGTCCCGACCGACTTCCACCCTCGGTGTCGCCAGAATTTCCAGCATATTTCGCGCGGACACTTCCCTCGCTGGACCTGTTCCATACCAAATAAATGATCCGCCACCTTATTGGACGAGCACGGTCTCTTTTGCTCGAAACTCTTTCGATTGCCACACGAAATTCCGTCGAACTCGAAAAACGACGTTGAAATGCGACCTAGAAATTCTACAGGTTTTCTGCAGAATCCTGTGGACATTTAACCTGTTCTAATTCCGTAAAAAACAATCCTGCAACAATAAACTTGACCCCGTTTTGAAGCTTGAAGATTCTACTTTTGCACACCATTATTGATTCTTCTCCGAGATATTTTTACATGATGCAGCAGATGAGAAACTAAAGACCCGTTTTTACTTTAAAAATGCTACAAATTGAAACCTCTGTGAAATCATTAAAAAATTTTTCTCGCGAATGAATCTTTCACAGATTTGAAGATTGAAGCCTCCTCTTCACAACCAGACCTTAAAATTTTATATACGATTCTTTTTCACTGATTTATGGAAGAAAAAGGAGGACCTGGTTCGATGCTGTAAAGTCTTCACGCTTGTACCAAGGATGGTAAGGTATACCTTCCTTTAAAAATTCGATAAATCGGTTAAAAAACATCGTAGATCAAGTTTTATGCATTCGTTGGAAAGAAGAAGCTTCGATCTTTAAATCTACGGTGGTTTCAGTCGTGAGAAAAATTTTTCTACATTTCTACAGATGTTTCAAATTGTAACATTTTTCACCAGAAAAGTGTCTCTAGTTTTCCAGTCGCTGTATTCTGCAAAACTGTTTTGGACAAAAATTATCGATGGGTGGCGAAAGTAGAGGTTTCGAGCTTCGAAATAAGCGGAAGGCTATGTTCGTATGATTTCTTTTCACGAAATTACAGCTGTTCATGTATCAACAATTTCTCGAGAATAATGTGCTGTCTGGATCCACTGTACCATTATACTGTAATGTACTGTCACGAAACAATAGAACGCTTACGCTACGTTTCTCGCATATTCGGATGATAATTCTTCCACGTCAGACGGTCGTCGCATCAATTCCAAGAGAGACCAAGGTCCCGAAGCCAACACCGACAGGAAGCTAACGTCTCTGATTAGATCTCCGCTGTTCTCTTTGGGAAAACGCGACGCAGTTTTAACGGGCGAGTGGTCGCTGAAAGATTCATAAGAAGCTGAACGAGGAGACACGAGTGTCCGTCGGTCCGGTAATAATTCCATTTGCGGGGGCGGCGAAGGTCCTGCCACGTCGAATTGGAACGGGAAATATCCGGAGCGAGTCCGAGTATTATTTAATGGGAGAACTTCCGCCAGAGGAAATTACGCTGGACACTGTGTCGAGGAATGAAGATCTATCGTTCTCCAAGCAGCTTTTGTAAATCCTAGATAGTAATTGTAAAATCTCGGGTGACTGCGAAAGAGTAGGAAAATAAATTCGTGCCGCTGAGCCGTGCGTTTCTCATGGGAACGCGGCACGAATCATCTGCTACCGGGTAAGTAGTTTCGGACGGCTTGTAGTCAGACAGGGCGTAAATAGTTCCTGTTAATTCCTATCTAGAAATTCATATTAATTCCTATAAATTTTCTTAGAAACTCCTATAAATTCATATTAAAATTCTTATAAATTTTTTTACGAATTCCTATTAACTCCTATAAATTATTATAAATTCCTATTAATTCATATGAATTCCTATAAATTCATATTAATTCCTACACATTCATATTAGTTCATATTAATTCCTACACATTCATATTAGTTCATATTAATTTCAGAAATTCATATTAATTCTTACAAATTCTTACAAATTTCTATTAATTCCTACAAATTCTTATAAATTCCTATTAATTCCTACAAATTCTTATAAATCTTTTTACGAATTCATATTAATTTTTATAAATTCTTACAATTCAAAATTAATTCATAAAAATTCACATTAATTCCTATAAATTTACATTAATTCCTTTAAATTTTCTTACATATTCCTATTAATTCCTGTAAATCCATATTAATTTCTATAAATTCATATTAATTTCGACAAATTCATGCTGATTCCTATAAATTCATACTAATTTCGACAAATTCGTGCTGATTCCTATAAATTCATGCTGATTCCTATAAATTCATGCTGATTCCTATAAATTCATGCTGATTCCTATAAATTCATACTGATTCCTATAAATTCATACTGATTCCTATAAATTCATGCTGATTCCTATAAATTCATATTAATTCCTACTAGTTCCTGTAAATTCGTATTACTTCCTACAAATTCATACTGATTCCTATAAATTCTTAGAAATTCCAGAGCATTCCTACAAATATTCTATTAATTCCCCCACCATATTCGACACGGCATAACAAGAGGATCAAAACGGAACTGAACAACGAATTAGCTCGTCCCCCAACAAATATAATAAAACTATAGAATATAACGACTAGTTGGCTCTCGTGTACCTTGCCACACAAACGAGATCTACTGATGTAACCGGCGGAAACACACGGTTAATAATCGAAAAATCTGTAGTAGAGGGAACAGAAGTATACGGCAAAAAGGAATCGAGGTAGCTTATTATAATACCAAAAGGAAACATTGTGAACTGCCTGAAATCTGTTTAGCTGGCAGGGAATTGCGATAGAAAAAGGCAAGCGTCGGAGTTGCTAGCCAGGTTGTCGAACACCGTCCCCGACAATTACCGCGCTGTAATTACCCGACCGTAACGAGCCGACTTAACGTTGACGTATCGACGTTGTCTCTGTGTGTATGCGCGCCTGTCGCCGCGACGGAGGCTCGGTACCGTGGACTGCAAGTTTCGATCATAATGGGTAACGCTAATTATGCTGAATAGCATTAGTTCTCGACACACGGGACACGTGCGAATATGTCGGCGCACGCGCAACGACTCGACCCGACCGGCCCGATGCAGTTTACACTGCAACGAGCAGTTTGCACCTAATAATGCCAGACGCAATAACATCGGCATTACTGCCGTCGGCGACGTGGCCTTTCGAAATAGACGATCTGAAACTTGCCATCTTTGCATTTTTGCTATGATGACAGTTTTTATTAGTTTTGCTTGGAAAAAATTACATATGTACTTGAAACACCCACGAACACATGTGCAAAATCCTGATACGAAAAGTTTGATAATTCTCTTGAAAAAAATTTTCAAAAATCGGAATACTCCTTAAACTTTATTTTTAAAGAAACATTCCCACCCCTATAGCAATTTTGATTATTTTTACTTGGAAAAAATTACATATGCATTTCAAACACCCACAAACACATCTACAAAGTCCTGATACGAAAAGTTTGATAATTCTCTTGAAGAAATTTTCGAAAACCGGAATACTCCTTAAACTTCATTTCTAAAGAAACATTGCCACCCCTATAGCAATTCTGATTATTTTTACTTGGAAAACATTACATATGCATTTCAAACACCCACAAACACATCTACAAAGTCCTGATACGAAAAGTTTGATAATTCTCTTGAAGAAATTTTCGAAAACCGGAATACTCCTTAAACTTCATTTCTAAAGGAACATTGCCACCCCTACAGCAATTTCGATTATTTTTACTTGGAAAATTACATATGCATTTCAAACACCCACAAACACATCTACAAAGTCCTGATACGAAAAGTTTGATAATTCTCTTGAAGAAATTTTCAAAAATCGGAATACTCCTTAAACTTCATTTCTAAAGGAACATTGCCACCCCTACAGCAATTTCGATTATTTTTACTTGGAAAATTACATATGCATTTCAAACACCCACAAACACATCTACAAAGTCCTGATACGAAAAGTTTGATAATTCTCTTGAAGAAATTTTCGAAAATCGGAATACTCCTTAAACTTCATTTGTAAAGAAACATTGCCACCCCTATAGCAATTTTGATTATTTTTACTTAGAAAAAATTACATATGCATTTCGACCACCCACAAACACATCTACAAAGTCCTGATACGAAAATTTTGAAAATTCTCTTGAAGAAATTTTCGAAAATCGGAATACTCCTTAAACTTTATTTTTAAAGAAACATTCCCACCCCTATAGCAATTTCGATTATTTTGACTTGGAAAAAATTACATATGCATTTCAAACACCCACAAACACATCTACAAACTCCTGATACGAAAAGTTTGATAATTCTCTTGAAGAAACTTTCAAAAATCGGAATACTCCTTAAACTTAATTTCTAAAGAAACATTGCCACCCCTACAGCAATTTCGATTATTTTTACTTGGAAAAAATTACATATGCATTTCAAACACCCACAAACACATCTACAAAGTCCTGATACGAAAAGTTTGATAATTCTCTTGAAGAAATTTTCGAAAACCGGAATACTCATTAAACTTCATTTGTAAAGAAACATTGCCACCCCTATAGCAATTTTGATTATTTTTACTTAGAAAAAATTACATATGCATTTCGACCACCCACAAACACATCTACAAAGTCCTGATACGAAAAGTCGAGCGCTTCTGCTGGAAATAATTTTCGAAAATCAATATACCCCTGGAAATTTATTCCTAAAGGGGTAACGGTGATCGATAGCGCTTCTATAACAAAGCTTCTGCACCGTGTACGGTCCCGACGATTACGCAGCGTATTTACCGATGTGTATCGGACAGTTCCTTGGACTAATTCGATCGATGTTGACTTTGCTGTTACAGTTGGACAGGTTCAAAGAGCCACCGGCGTTCGGCCCCATGTGCGACCTGCTTTGGTCCGACCCGCTCGAGGACTTCGGCAACGAGAAGAACGCGGAGCACTTCTCCCATAATAGCGTCAGGGGTTGTTCGTACTTTTATAGGTGAGAGACTGCCTTTCTTTTCCTACACTCGTCTTGCACGGAAGAACTCCGAGTCTTTCGCGAACGTGACGGAACCTCCCATCTTTTCAATTTAGTGCAAATATTCGGTCGAAACGAAGCTTGAAATACGATGAAAATTTATTTGGAATCCAGTGATCAGCTTCTGTGAAACAATTTCACGATTCTGAAAAAATTGCGTTCACTCCTGCATAAATTATTGTCTCCGGCTGAGATTTATGAGCAATTTTCGAAATTAAGTTCAACCAAACCCAAAAAAGAAACGCGTCAGAGCGTCATCGAGACGAATTTACTGTGTCGAGCTCGAGCGCCATTTTCCAGGAGAAAAATTATCTCGCGTGGTCGGGAACGTGCCACGATAGGTGTGAAAAATTTCGAAAATTTTTCTCTAGCCGTTTCTTCAAAAAAAATTCCCAAAGTTCTCATTCTCATCCAGCATCTCTGAACGAAAGAAAGCGATTTTTCCTAGTGAAAGGGAAGAATTCTTCCATTTTTACGTGCCCTGTAGCGATAGGGGGGTGCGAGGGGGTTAGACCAGGATGTGTTTGAAGCGTTCTATCGGTTCGGTTCGAAACCCGTGTCCCGGACAAAGGAGCATCGGCGCGGAACGGGAAAGAAGGGGTGGCACTCGGTCGCGCGACAATTGTTATTAATTTCCCGGGATAGCGGAAGAGCACGAGGTTGCGCGGGGTTGTCAGGGAAGGGGTGTGGCGTGGCTGATAGAGGGTGAACTTCCGGTGAAACTTGTCCCGAAGTTGGCTCGTTTCGCGTCGCGCGATCGCGGCCACCCGCTTCCGACCGCTTCGCGGAACAAACGACCGGCTAATTACTCGTTGAATGGGATAACGACGAAAAAGGAGACAGACGTTCCCCAAAGTGTGATCGCGGTGTGTGGATGAGAACCGAGCGAGAAGCGTTTTTCGGTGGAAACGCGCGAGCGCGGCTGAAAGGAACGAAAATATTTTTCTCGACGGCCACTCGTCGGTTTTTCGAGATCCGACGCGTCGATTGCCGACAACAGCGCCGTATGAACGTTTCGGCTCTTCCCCTGCCTCCCGGGGCTTTTATTTTCAGCAGAATCCTTCGGGCGACCGGATAATAGAGGAATTTCCCTCGGCACGGACGATCGTTTTCGTGCTTTTTTAATTCGATTCGCAGCACCGAGGAGTCCGAACTTAATTTGAAAATGTAGACAAATGTACAGGATAATTCAAGGGTTGGCAAGAAAATAATCTCGGTATTTTAAGGTGAAATGAAAGCCAATTTTTTTAGTCAAGCAATAAACTTTAATCAACAAAATATTTTCCATTATGTTCGATGATCTTCTGCCATCGTCCTGGTAGATTCATAATTTCGCGCTCGCAAAATTTCTGGTCCTTATCATCATTAGAGAATGTTTTACCATTCAAAGAGTTTTGTAAACTTCGGAGCAAATGGTAATCTGATGGTGCAATGTCCGAGCTATATGGTGGATGTGAACATCACTTGTATTATCAAAGATACGTGTGGCAAAACACAATGGTAAAACATTCACTGATAATGACGACCTGAAATCGCACTTTTGCATCAGTTTTTTGCCGATAAGGACCAGAAGTTTCATGAGCGTGGAATTATGAAGCTAACAGAAATATGGCAAAGGATCATCGAAAACAATGAAAAATATTTTATCGATTGAAGATCATTGCTTGAATAAAAAAATTCGGTTTTATTTCACCTCAAAACCCCTCAATATTTTGTTAACTGTCAAATTTTCGGCCACATCCTAGTACCTTACTACGTAGACTAGCGAGAAGAATCGATTGTATGAAAAAAATTTAGCCATCCATTTTAAAAAATGTCGATGACCTTTATACGACCTTGATATGATCGCTGCGCCTCCAGCTAGGGAAAAATGATTGACACTATCTCGTAGTTCCTTAGAAGCCATTCATCTTTTCTCTGTAACATTATTTTCTAACTTGAAGCGGAAATTTTAAAATTTCCTGGATCAACCTGTAGACTGAATAGCAGAATTCCAGATAACTTGTAATAGTTAAACCGCACGAAGTCCGAGGAAATTGAATCTTGTCATTTGTGTAACTAGATGGCTCTTTATGCGAAGCAGAAATCGTTTGCTGGGTTGCAAGAGACAGGGGGCAAATGGAAACGTCACTTTTTAATCATTTTAATACACTGGAGGCAATTCACTGATTTTTAAAATCCTTTTAATATTTTTACTCGAGTTACAGTTTACCTGTCACCTTGCATATAAATGTATAAAATGCAGTCTAATTTATAAGGCTAATTTAATATAAGTCTAATTTATAATATATGGAACAGTTACTTTTGAGGCTCGATAAGGGTTTGATGTTAATATTCGATGTCGGGCCGTTGACAAATTAATTTCGGACATCTCGAAGCTCGTTTCCGTCGTTCGATTAATTAGGAAGCTCGAAAACCCGCGTATCGCACGGACCAACGCAGCGCAGCAAGTAGTCGCCGGCGCTGATTCGACGCGGTCCGACCATACACGTGACTCTTCCACTGAATTCGAACAATTACGCGACCAGCTGATTAACGATGTTTACAGGACACGATTTCGTAATCCGGTCCGCTCCCGTTGATAATTTCTTCGGCTAATGAAGAGGAAGCGTGCCTTGTTTAAATTCGCTCGACGCTCGAAACGAACCTCCATTACCGGAATCGATCTGGTCCGACCTAGCGCGGACTCGTACCACTGAAATCGCGTCCTGCTATCGCTCTGCAGCAACAAAACATTTTTCTATCTCTCTCGCGTGACAACCTTGCAGATATTAATTAATTAAAGATCAACTGGGGCTTCACTGAACCAACAATTAATTTATTTATGGCCGCACAATGATAGGGCTCCCAATCTACGCTTCCCTCGACTGTTTCTCAAGAGTTGGGGGTGTTCACATAGCATTTTGACACAATTAAAAAATGTAATAAATTAATTAAGTCCACAGCAAGTGCTCTCAGTGCAATGGAGGCTTGTAAGCCATATAATGAAGCTAGGGCTTTCAATCTAGGGCCAAGACTTCCCGTCAACTACTCCTCAAGAGTTGGGCGATCACATAAGCTTTTAACACAGTCAAAAAGTTTAATAAATTAGATCAGATTAAAGCCAGTTCTCATACTGCCACAGTGACTTCGCTGTGAACCAACAATTAATTTATTTATAGTCGCACAACGATGGTAGGGCTCCCAATCTAAGCCTAGAGCTTCCATCAATTGCTCCTCAAGACTTGGAGGTGTTCACGAAGGTTTTTAATACAATTAAAACATATAATAAATTAATTAAGCTCATAGCAAGTGTGTCCTAAATGCAATGTTGATTTCCTTGATGCAGCAGATAGTTTATTCATGGACGTATAATGAAGGTAGGGCTCCCAATCCAGGACTAGGACACACCATTTCTTCCTCTCGCTCGAGAACCGCTTCCTTAATCATTGCCACGGTGTGAACGGTGCCTAATGGTCGTTAGCGACCTTGCCTCTACCTTGGCTCGGCCGTTTCTCACGGTCCTTGGCCAGGTCAGTTATAGGCGCGCGAAACAGGTCGGTCGTCTGACGTTTACCGGTTAATTTGTTTACACGAACGCCGTGGACGCCGACGCCAGGCGTCGTCGGTGCGCCCCTCCCACGACGCGATCCTAACACGAACATCAGAAATTATTGAAATACTGCCGTCATTCCCCGAACGAACTTCGATGCTTTTCCGATACTATTTTTAGTTAGAAATGACACCGGCTCGTTTCAGCAAATTTCATGCGAACTTTTCGTAGAGTATTTTAATGAAATTTTTCCGGTGCAAATTTTACTAATTATTAGATTGTCAATTTTAAATGAACTCCTTCTGCAAGTTACAATTTTAAACTAATTTGTTCGCAAGTTACAATTTTTAACAAATTTTTTTCAAGTTACAATTTTAATAAAAAGTTTTTTGCAAGTTACAATTTTAATAAAAAGTTTTTTTGAAAGTCACAATTTCAAACAAATTTTTTCAGGTTACAATTTTAAACAAATGTTTTGCAAGTTACGATTTTCGTGGGCTCCTTTACAAAAATCGTAAAATTCGGAAAAATGTGCCACGTCGACTGAGCGAGTCCGTAGTCCTCGGAAAAATGAAGCCAGGGCGAAATCGAAGGACGACGCGAGTTTCAGCAAGGTTCTCGCCGGAAGTTCGGTGCGAAGGCGGCTTAAAACGGTCTCGAGAATGTTGCGAGCGCAGGCCTCGGCACGCGAGGTTGCACGCGAAATTTTCGCGATAACTCTGCCCCTCTTTCTCTCGCTTACTCGCTTTCGCTCGCTTTCTCGCCGAGTAATTTTATCCAGAAGCGAGGCGAGGCGATCGAACGCGCGATAACAGAACCACGGGCCGAGCATTTAGAAATTATAATGCGCCTCCCCCCCGATAAATCATCATCATCTGACGGGGGTCATCTCGCGGATCGATCCACTCGAATTCAATTCATCGGCTCGGGCCACCTGAAGCCGCGGTGAATTAATTGAAACCGCCTGACTGAGACAAATTTCCCGCGGAACACCTTCGTCAAGCTGTCGGAGCAATTCTTCGAGAAATTGCGTTGATGCACCAAATATACAAATGAATCTGCACCGTTTAGTGGAAATGTAATTGCTTTATGGAATTAAATTGTTTAGAAATATTCTCGGGTGCCTTCTTGGTTACAGCACTTCTATTAGAGAGCTTTCATTACCTGCTATTCCATTTTGAACGACATTCGGATTATACTTCTCTTTACGAGACCAAAAATATTGGACTTTTTTTAATATAGTGCTGTAGATATCGACGAAGAAATTCTAGAAATCCAAGCTTTACCGTTAGGAATTCACTGGTTAAAAAGCTATGGGTGTTTAGATATGGTGGCGCCCTTACCTCTCATAATCGCTTAAAATCGCTCAACTTTAGACACCCATAATTTTCGAACCAGTGAGTTCCTAACGTTAAAACTCGGATTTTCGGGATTTCCTCCTCAAAATCTACAGGAATATAGAAAAAGAAGTCAAAATTATCGGTCCCCTGAAGCGAAGTTCAACCTATTTTCAGCATTATTATGTTCCGTTAAAATTATTTCAGGAATGAGAATTATTGTCGAGAGAGGGACTTCTACGTTTGATAAAAATTCGATATTGCGATGATTGTAAAGGGTTATAATAGAAATCGGTGTAGCACCGCGCGGTGTCTCCTGGAAATTGATGCGATTCGACGCGTACAATGGGAACGCGCACCGGTATTTCAATCCGGCGCCGCGTTTTCGCGATCGAACTTCAATTGAAATTTCAGAATTTCATTTTCGCGTGCTCCGGAGAGCGATGTTCGAGTAAATCCCTGGGGGTTCTCTGCCGCGCCGGTTTCTACAGAGAGAATGAGAGGAAGAGAGCGAGCGAGCGAGCGAGCGAGAGAGAGAGAGAGAGAAATAGTCGCCGAATTTACGGGAAACAAGTGGTTCTCGGTTGTATTTGAATATTTGAACTTTTAATCCGCCGCCTCAGGGGGCGCGGCACAATAAAGCCGGCAACGATAAATCAGTTCGCGGCTCGCATAATTCATCGCGAATTACGGAATCCACGATGGAGCCGGACGATAAATCATTTCCGGTTAGCCGTGTCGGTCGAGCTTCGCCGTTCCTTTCCGCGAAAGGCGAGGCTTGTCGAATGGGAAAAACACGCTCTCCGATTAATTTCCATCATCCACCAACGCATTCTCTTCGTACGTGCGCTCGGGTTTAATCCGCCGCTACAGTGATTAGAATTTCTTTATCACCAGACAAGAATGGCGAGATCCAGGCCGGTCTCGAGGAAGCATTCGAATTGAAATTCCACTTGGAGTTGGATCGTGTGTCCCGGGCGAGGCAACGAAATTAATGTGTTCTACAGGATTGACCGGTTCAGAGCCGGAAGACGCATTTAATTTTAGACGAGGGGCCAGCCTCCGGTCGTCGAGCCGTGAATTTTACGGCGACTTTTACCGCGAGAATTATTCCCGGCCGATCGTAAAACCGGGAGACGGTGCCCGACCGTTATGGCCCACGACGGAGTTACGATCGTTCAGCTTTAACATTAATTGCCGCTCCAAAGCAACCGGAACCGTTTCCTTGATGATAATTTATCTTTTTTTATTCTCTCGATGCGGGGGGAAACAGTCACTCTTGAGGAGCAGTCGAGGGAAGCCCTAGGCCTATATTGGGAGCCCTAGTCGTAGATTGGGAGCCCTAGTCATATTTTAGTCTTAGATTGCGAGCCTTAGGCCTACCCTCGGCCTAGATTGGGAGCCCCCTAGCATCCATATGCCTAGATTGGGAATCCTACGCCTAGATTAGAAGCCTTAGGCCTATATTGGGAGCCCTAGTCCTAGATTGGGATCCCTAGGCCCATTCTAGCCCAAAATTGCGAGCTTTAGGCCTACCCTCGGCCTAGATTGGGATCCCTAGGTCTAAATTAGAAGCACTAGGCCTATGTTGGGAGCTCTAGTCGTAGATTGGGAGTCCTAGGCATATTCTAGCCCAAGATTGCGAGCTTTAGGCCTACCCTCAGCCTAGATTGGGATCCCTAGGCCTAAATTAGAAGCACTACGCCTATATTGGGAGCTCTAGTCGTAGATTGGGAGCCCTAGTCGTAGATTGAGAGCCCTAGGCCTAAATTAGAAGCACTAGGCCCATGTTGGGAACCCTAGCCCTATATTGCGAGCCCTAGCCACAGATTGGAATCCATATGCCCCGATTGCGAGCCCTATCTTCGCTGCATGACTATGTATAAATTAATTCTTCCTTACAAGAAGCCTCCAGTCCACGTAGAACACTTCTCTTAATGAATTTATTATATTTTTTAAATGTCTCAGAACCCTCTAATCCCTGAAAACGAGTCTGAGGGAGCCTCAAAGAGTCCCGTCTCTGTCACACGGTTATAAACAAATTTGTAGGTCCTGAAGGTTCTGTTTGAGCTGAGAAAGTCAAAATTATTTTTTGAACGTAGAAACCGTTCTTCGTGTTCTGTGACCTCTGAAGGACTAGGGTTAGAATTGTAGCTGACCTAAGCTGCGACTGGTCCAGAGCACCTTGGAGAGTTGATATCCGTTCGGAAGTTGCCAGGCGTTTACGAGGATGGAATAAAACCTTGAAGAGCTGCAGGTCCGCGCGTTACACAGAGGTGTCGAGGATTTACGAGGTCTTATGGGGGGTTAGAACGTGGGAAACGGGCGAAGTATCGCGTAACGGCTTCTTTATAGCACCGTGGCCATTACGGAATTGCTCTGGAGTCGCGGGGGATCTCGCGAATATTATGATCCCGCTTCCTTATTTTGTGATTGCGCTCCTGGAACGATCTCTCCTCCGAGAAACCTCTCAATTTTTGACAAAGAATTCTCCTGAAAAAATTCTACAGATCACTTTCAGTGGAATTATAACCCTTTGCACTCGTAAAATTCCCTTGTCGCAATTCGAAAATTGCTGAAAAAAATACATGTGCACACCATTTCATATGCCTAACATTGTGAAAATCGGTGTAGTATGAAAATGTTCTGAAGTCAGGATAACATCGAGTGCAAAGGGTGAGAGTCGATCACTGTGATTCAGGATTCAATTCCGTGGATTGTGTTCGCAGTTACGCGGCGTGCTGCGACTTCCTGCAGAACAACAACCTCCTCAGCATCATCAGGGCACACGAGGCGCAGGACGCAGGGTACCGCATGTACCGGAAATCTCAGACGACGGGCTTCCCATCGCTAATTACCATCTTCAGCGCGCCCAACTACCTAGACGTTTACAACAACAAGGTAAGGATCAAGCTCTCGCGCCTCTTGGAAACAGCTGTTTCATTACTATTGTCGCCTCGTTATGGATCCTCCCGCATTCATCGCCCCTCCGAGCAACCCCATCACACAATGGAACACTGAATTGATTAATAGTCACCATCTACGAACCTAATCTCGATCAGACAAGTTCCCGAACATTTTTGCACAAAATCTTCGAATTCCGAGGTCTTTTCAAGGACGTGTGCTGAACTTGTTCTTTTTCTGTGCTTTTATCGCATCGAAACACACATATGGCATCCATTAAAAAAAACACGAGGTCACTTTGAAATAATCTTTAAAAAATGAATTTTTTTATATTAAAATCAAATTTTTTTAAGTAAAATTTCTCAGTCATGTATTAACATTTAAATGATCAATATCCAAGCAAATATGCCATTCCATTTAAAGAACACTTAGTGACCCTGAAAAAATGAATATTTTTTGTCACAAAATCACGTTTTCGTTTTCCTAAAATTTCTCAGTCACGAAATAATATTTAAAGGTTCAATATCCACATGAAAATGACATTCCATGTTAAGAACACGAGGTGACCTTGAAATAATCTTGAGAAAAGTGAGCTTTATTGTCAAAATCAAATTTCTTTGTAAAACTTCTCAGTCACGAAATAATATTTAAAGGATCAATCTTCTCTCCAAGCAAATATGACATTCCATTTAAAGCACACGAGATGACCTTGAAATAACCTTGAAAAAATACGGACAGAATTTTGTGTTAAAATCAAATATTTTTGGTAACATTTCTCAGTCACGAAATAACGTTTAAAGGATCAACATCGAAACAAATACAATATTTAATTTAAAGAACACCTGAAGACAGAAATCTGAAGAAAAAATTAACATTTTTGTCACAAAATCAAACTTTTTTGTGCAATTTCTCAGTCACGAAATAACATTTGAAGGATGTTCTGCGTCCATATCTTCAAAGAGCAGCACCCGCGAGCCAGAGAGTCGATTAAAATTGTTACAGAGGTTTCCCTTTTTCGGAGTTAGTAAGAATTTGCGAATTCGGTCAGTCGGTGGTAGCAGCGCTGGAGGGTTCGGTAAGATACGGTGTGCAGCCCGTGCTGCAATTAACCGTCGGAATTGGAAACTAGGATCGTTGCAGCGCCGCGGTCGACAGCTCTGTTGCGGAGATTAATTTCGTTGCGTTTTCCAGGCGGCCGTGCTGAAGTACGAGAACAACGTGATGAACATCAGGCAGTTCAACTGCTCGCCGCACCCGTACTGGTTGCCGAATTTCATGGATGTATTCACGTGGTCCTTACCGTTTGTCGGTGAAAAAGGTAAGTGGACGATGGAACCCGACCCTCGTGAGGTTTCCTCCAGGTGTCGAATAACCCTCTCTTTCAGATATAATAATCACGTCTGTCCCACAGAACATCGTTTCCCACGGATTTCTATTCATTTCGTTTTCTGTTGATTGAACCGACGATCGAAATTAAAGAAACGATGTCGTTACCAACGATGTTCAATCCGCTGTAACTTCTTCAAGAGAAATGCTACGACGATCTACCTATGCTCATTTCAAAGCGTAGAACCTCTACTTTCATCCCCTGAAACTATTTTCCCCCATCATCCCCCTGTATCAAACCAGACAAGAAATAATGACAAGGATTGCCCCAAATATTTAAAATTAGTTCAAATTATTTTTGCGGGGGTTACAAAATTTTTCTGGGGACTCTAACCACCGCGAACTCGAAGACCAATGTCTCCTTTCTGAAATTTCCTGTACGATTTTTCCATCCGATTTTTCTCAACTTTTCTCCCTGTCGATTAATGCAGCGTCCCCTAAAATTATGAAGCTACGTGAGGGTGGTAGAGGATTTTCTCGTTGAAACGAGCCGTGTTGGATCGTGGTACGATTTTCCTCGTGGAGGTTACGCCGGCTCGAACATCGTGTTCCGCGATCCGCTTTGATTTTCATCGTCGACGAGCGAGACATGGATCCGTCCGGTGATCGCACGGTTCGCGAGACAATTAAAGGAGATTAATCGCTGGTTGTTTCCACGTGTCCGCAGTCACGGAGATGTTGGTGAACGTGCTGAACATCTGCTCGGACGACGAGCTGATGAGCGACGGCGACGACGGGCTGGAAGAAGGTAATGTCGAGCATCTCGCCCCGCATATCTACATCTCTCTCCTCTTAATACGATCGTATATTTCTTGCAGAGTCACTCTTCTTTCTTTCTGTTCGTTTCTATTCGTATTCTCCCTCTCCACGGCTCGGCAATGTCGAGAAGAGCCGGAGAGGAAAAATCAAGAACAGGAACGATTACTGGTCCCTCTTACATCGTGATCAGAGTGTTCGTTTTTCACGTTATTTTGTGGTGGTGCTTGAACGATTAACAGTTTGGAAACTGAGAGAGCACGCGGTGCGTTCCCGAACGTGTTCTCTGAAACAGGACAACGGTCCTCGAACTCGTTCGACGAAAGTTTCGCGGATGTTGACGCGCCTCGCGTCAGCCTTCTCTCGATGATGCATCGGAGTGCATTCCCGTGTTCATTCCGAGTCGATCGCCAAGCGTTTCCGAGTAAACAACGCCGGATGCGTCGCACCGTTGTCAGACACGTGCTGAGAGTCTCAGCCCACGGTTTCACATCTCCAGACACGATTTAAGAGAGGCCATGTTTCACCCTCGGCACCGCGAGAATCCGTTCGGATCGCTTCCGGTCGTGATCGAAGGATCCAGCTGGGTGGGCCGAGGATCCTCGCGGTACCCTGTGGATCCGTGTCGATCGTCCGGGTGCAGAGCTGTCGATCAAAGTGGAGGACCAAACGTGTTTACGCAATGTTGATGAGAATAGTTGAACTAATTTTTAACTTCTTTTATATAATCTCTGTAGATTTTTAAGAGGAAATTCCTAGGAACTAAGTTTTAATGTTAGGAATTCACTGGTTCAAAAGTTACGCGTGTTTGAAGTTCAGCGATTTTAAGTGCTTTTGGTAGTAGGAAACTAAAGAAATGAATATTAACGATTCAAAACTATTTCACGAAATTTACAAGTAATCAATGTTAAAATAGTGATTCACATTATCGACATCCGCCACGTTGTGATGTCGGTAAATGTGGCAATATGGCGGCGCCCTTAGCTTTCTCCATAGCGTTTAAAGTCGCACAAATTGAAACACGCGTAACTTATGAACCAGCAAATTTCTAACATTGAAACTTGGATTTTTGGAATCTCCTCCTCAAATCTATGAATATTACATAAAAATAGTTGTCTACGTAGAAACTAAAAATGTACATTCCACACAGTTGAAGCAGGAAAAATTCCCAAAATTGAAAATTACGTATTTATTATCGCATCAGAAGTGTTTCAATCTCTTTGAATACTGTTTAAATATGTTTAAACGTTCGTTATATTAAAGCAAAACATATCGCAGTATTAGGAAGAGTCTGTAGAAATTTCCAAACTTTCTCGTTCATGTAGTTAAATAGCGTAGATGAAAATTCAGGTGATCTCGATCGACGAACGATCTATTTCGAGGTACAGCTCCGCACTCGGACGACCGACGCGAGAAAAGCAGAAGAAAGGAAAGGCAACCTGCACCCACGCGTGTCTATCCGGGTTTCTATCGAGATATAATCACCCCCAACAACCCCCTCGCGCAAAGAATAATCACTTTTGCTACGGCCGCACCTCTTTCGAAATTTCACCTTTGTCTCGCTCTCCCCCTGCCCACCCCTCTCGACGATGTTCTCTCTCGCTCTCTCTCGACCCGAAAATTATCAAATTTATCAACCCCCTCCGACCCCCACCCCCGACCCCTTTTCAACATGTATCACCGACCGGGCCGAGAATTCGCGAGATAAACACGCGATCACACGCCTCTATCACTGTTGAGGAAGATTTTGAATTCTGTTTCTGTTTCCATTTTCACCCGCTGCACGGACAGATGGTAAGAAGCGCCACTCGACTCTTCTAATCGTCACATTGTTAAGAGCTTCATTGGTTATCATTCTGATTTCTTTTAGCTGTTTTTATCATAGATAGTGTCTCGGTGTGTCAAAGACTTTTCTATCTATCTATCTATCTATCTATCTATCTCTATTTGTATATTTATTCAACATGTTTTTACGTTCTTTCTATCTCTCTTTCTCTCTATCTCTGTCACACCTATTCCGTTCTCTTGTCCTTCCTCGAATCGAGGAGCAAAAATGACGAGGATCGACGGTCTCGAAAAGAAATCGTCGCTCGTCTGTTTCTGTCTCAATTTCCTCTTTTATGATTCTCCATTTCTCTCTATCTCTCTTACTCTTTTTCTCTTTCTCTTTAATTGTCTGTCTCTGTTTCTTTATCATTCACTGTCTTTATATCACTATACTATTCATCTTTCCATGGTTCGTCATCAAGGTACGAGAGGATTCTATTTTTTTTTTCTTAATCTTTTTCTGTATCTAGATATTTCTCTCTCTCTATTATGTATATATATATAAATATCTTTCTATCTCTGTTCTTCCTCTCTCCTCATTAAATATTGTACGTACATACTGTATATTAAATATATATACTTACACAAGTATATGTATACTTCGATGGCACACTGCCTGGATTCTTAACGTTGTCACCGGTAGACTCTCATTTTCTGCATCGTTGCGATCATAGTACATGCATAGACATCTGTTTTATCACCTTCGCTCGGCCCTGTCAAGATGGCGGCTAACCACGCGCTGCGAAAATACAATATACCTACCGAAAAGTGTACATTCCGAAAATAATCGGTAGCCTGTGGATTTTATGCATTTTTTAAACTAGACAAATATTTAGTGAACCTAAAAATATTGTGTTATGTTTATTGAGAAAAGAAATTAATGCGAAGCTTGTATGTCTTGCAGTTAGTGCGGTGACAATTATTATTTTGCTTAAAAATCTGCTAGTATTCTAATCTACTCGTGTTACTATCGCTATAATTAAACTGTGGATGTTCATACAATTTGGCAATCTCGAAATTTTTATTAACAACATCCGGTATTGATGAACAACAAACAAAAATTGTATATATTGTGTGCAAATAATATTTTCTAAAAATTTCAAAGATCCACAGTTTGATGCAAAAGTGAATTCTTGATCGTCCCCTCGCCGCCATCTTGAATCACGCGAATCTCGCATGCATCGATCGCCCGGAGCTCGATCACGATCCAGGATCGACCTCCGGTCGATCGGGAAACATTCTCGGTGTTAATTAAGGAATAAAAATATTTCTACCCCCTACGCCCTGCCCTCGACCCCCCATGAAACCCCATAAAGCCCCCACGTCTCTCCGAATTGATTCCGCTCAACTCTCTCTCTGTACCATTCTCCGAAATCAGTTTTAAGTCCAATGACCCACTTATTCACTTCTGTACACCGAACTCTTTCTACTCCACTTCTCCCATAATGCGTAGCGGCCCTCCCCTGCGATGGGAGTGGCTTCTGGACACAGGGGAAGACCTAAATCAAAATTCAATCTAACCTCCTGAACAAGAATTTCGAGGACAGGCTCACATAGAATTTGACAATTTTTCTCCCTCCATTATAAACTGCCGATCTTTGAAAGAAAATTTTTTTAAGTAGAATGGACCTTAAAGAACACCCCTGTATTTTTCTCTCGATGATTTTTTCTTTCGTTTCGTTGAAACAAAATTTTCCACTCGTCCACGCTCCCGGACGGAGCTTTCCTAAGAAACATAGCATCTCAATATTGAATTGCAGATTTTTTTTTAATCACGAAGCTGTGTTAAAGAAAATATTTTTCTCCGGTCAAACGAAGGTTAAACAACATCCCTGTATTTTTCTCTCAACGATGTTCCCGCTCATTAGCTTGAAAAAAATTGTAAACTCCTTCAATTCTTTCTCACAACGATGTCGCTGGTCCAATCGTCTTCCCCCCTCGTCCCGGAAGCCACGCCCCGAAAGCCACGCCCTCGTGAACCTCTCGAAAAGAAAGATGGGTCTAACACGAGCCGTTAAAGAACATGATAAAGATCGATGTCCTTATTGATCGAGCAAGATCGATCATGATCGCCGAGAGACATAGAGTACAGCCCCCAGCCCCCCACCCCCCCCCCCTAAATCGAAACCACGCCCATTAGCCCCGCCCCAAAACCAAGAAAGTTGCACTGACTGTCTTTTATCGTACTCCTTCTCTATTATATTTGTATCAATCACACTGGCCTTGGACTCCTCCTATCTCGGCACGACACTATGCTACTACCTCTACTTCTACTACTTCTACTACTAATACTACTACTACTACTACTACTAATACTACTAACTACTACTACTATAACCTACGACGACTACTGCTACTACTACTACTACCTATGACGTCTACTACTACTACCTACGACGTCTACTACTACTAACTACTACTACTACTATTACTATCTACTACTACTATTACTACTACTATTACTACTACTATTACTACTACCAACTACTACTACTAACTACTACTACCAACTACTACTACCAACTACTACTACTACTACTACTACCTACTACTACCACCACTCAAAACTCCGTTGTTCGGCATACGCAACCCCCGTAAAGTCGCAGCCAAAGTCGTTGTCCAAAAAAAGAATGGTAAGTCCCCGTGAGAGCCGACGACTTACTTGACGCAAAAGTTTTCTGTCGTTCTTTCTTTCTCTCTCTCTTTTTCTTTCTTTTTTTTTTTGTTTCCTTTGTTCTTTGTCTCTTCAAGCCACTAAGTAACCCGTAATATATTCTTTGAGTTTGTCGCCATATGAACGTGTTCTTGCCGATCCGAGAAGCGTTCGTATCGCGCGCGCGCACGCGCTAGCACCGCGAGGATGCACGCGTGCGCACGCGCACATCTGACCGCAACTGTTTTTTGTTTCTCGCCAGTGTTTTCTTGTATTGTTGCGAGCGCGGTCACGTCGTCGAGGCGGCACTCCGCGATCCTAATTTGATTGATGACGTTGACATTTCGTCGTCCAGTTCATTCGATTGAGTCTGACCGATTTCGACTTGTACTATTGGACTGCGGATCTTCGTGCAGATTTTACCAAAAAATTAGCTAGCTTCTCTTGGCGACAGAATTTCACCCATCTTCAATTTGGAAATCTTTCAGTGAAATTTGTTTAATCGTCGAAATTTCAAAATCAGATGGCTAGTCCAGCTTTCGGAGAATTGTACCCTGTGGAGTTTCGTATACTTGAAATATCGCTGTCCATATTGTGCATGAACAATTTATAAAATCTGGACTTCCACGCATAATGTATTGTTGATTAACAATCGTTTAGAGTCGACTCTGTTTCATTAAAATGAAAATGGGTGTAGCCCTGTAGTATCTATTTCAAAAGAACTCTAATATTAATCATTGTTGAAATTCGCAGTCTCAGCTCCAAAATTTCTAACGATTCTGAACGTATTTTGAACCTGAATTGTTCACACGGTGAGTTTATAAAAGATGGAATACTGTTCGCTGGATAATTTCAAGTAGAAAAGTCGTCGATTAGTCCGACAGAACCGCCTCGCGACCGCTGTTCCGCTCTCAAGCCGATAGTTCTCACTTGTTTCTCGTCTGTTCCTGTTTAATTACGACGTTTGTACACGTACATACAACCAACATAAATGTGCGTCTCCGCGTGCACGTGTACACGACGTCCGTCTACTTGTTCCATCTACTTCTTGTTCCTTTTTACACGCGAGCTCTGCAATTTTGGTTTACCTCGCGCGCGATTCATTCGGAGTTGTTTCTCTCTGTTTTACTCCCTTCAGTTCGATTTCTTCTTTGCGTTTATTCTTCCCCGTTTCTCTTCTCCCTTGGTTCTGTTTCGTTTACACCTGTCCTGCCAACACCTGTTCTACATCCCTATCTCTGTCGCCCACGCTGACTTCGACTTCGTGGAACCACCGAAGTCCTCAAGATAGCGATAAAAATCGTTCGTGATGTGGAATTTCGTTGATAAATAATTGCAATGTTGTTTTGACTCTTCGGTCGTTCCACGTGCCAACACAATCGCTCTCGTCACCAGCCACCTGTCTCGTCAAGATTATCCATCCCTCTCTTCGATCGACCATCTGACTAAAATTGACGACCCCTCAAGTACACTGGAATTGCCGAATAGAAGTTTCACCCAGGAAAAAACCGTTCTTTTTAGATTAACCCTATCTGGGTCTGTCTCGACCCGGAGTATCACAGTCCAGTCGTCATTCAATTGTTCGAACCCTCGGAGTTACATTAACACGCTCGCTCAATTATGTATATTCACTTTCAGTTTAATTAAAGATTTTAATTAATTGTTTACACTTTGTTATATAAACTGATAATATTCAGTATACTTCTAAATCGTTTCAGTATTTCGTAGAGTTGCATAAACATTTCAACAACGGTGGTTAACAACAATGATAGCGAGCGTGTTAAATGAACAGGTATTGTTAATTAAAAAATGAATAAAAGGTCCCGAAAATTATGAGGTTTACGTCCCAGTTAGGGGTGCATTTATTGATTTTTATGGTTGTTCATTCGTCGAAGCACTTGTTGGAAAAGGGAAATAATTCTTCTCTCTGATCAAATTTTGATTTCGGTCTGCATTTACGAGGATTTCGCGCAGATCGTTTGAAAATGCTGGAAGCGTAAACGCGCGAGCGACCGACGGCAATACGTTTCTCCATAAACAACCTCGAAAGGCAAGCGTCGACGGATAATCCGGATGGAACACGGTTAATCTGCCGGCGGTAGCATGCGAGCTGGTCGATTGTTTTAAACCCTCTCCGTCGCTCTTCTTCTTTCGTCCACTGTCCCCCCCCCCCCCTAGTCTCGATGTCTCTGATCCCCGGGGAACGTGTGCAGATCGATCGAACGCATCGAGTAGCAATGGGATGGAGCACCTTGCAAGTAGAACCCTAACTGATTGCATTCCAACTCCCATAAGTACACCTCGGGGGAAACTTTGAGCCGAAACTCCCCGAATTGCCATAAACAATTTTCAAGCTGATTGTGGAGAACAAAGGAATTTTTCAATATTTAAAATTGTTTGCTATTGAGACCCTTGGGAATTTAGTACATCATGTTTCGTATAAATCTCAATCTGACTTCGGAAAACAAGAAATTCTTCAAAAATGTAAAATTGTGAGCTTTTCCAACCCTTGAAAATGTAGTGTACCATGTTTAGTATTTTCAATCTGACTAAAAACAAGAAATTGTTCAAGAATTAAAAATTGTAAGCTTTCGAGATGCTTGAAAAGTTTCTATACGATGTCTAGTATTTTTAATCTCCAATTAAGACAATTTTTATTCTGCATAAAGTCTAAAGATTAAATAATTTATGCTAACTTGAAAAATATGAAAAATCCCATTGGTCAATACAGTATCTTCAGCGTTCTAACCAACGTCGATCCTATCGTTAAAGGAGTCAGTATCGATCCTTCCAAATCGAATTTCGAGGAGTACAGAAATTGGAGAAAGCAATGTAGAGTTTTATTATCGAGTGTTCTCTCTCTCTCTCTCTGTCTTTCTGGGAGCGCCGTGCGACGTGTCTTTTGTTGGATCGAACCACTTATGGTCGCACGTGAGTAGTCGTTTCGACGGCCAGGAGCGTAGTAGTCAGGGGGCAAAGGAAACAGCCGACAGTCGAGAGCCCCCCTTTCTCTCCACCCCCTCAAACACCCCTGGGACTTGACACCATCCCCTATTTCTGCGTGTATTTTTATTATTTTCCATTTACCTTTTCTTTCGTTGAACTGGACAGGGACCGAGTCACGAGGACCATCCTCCCGTCACTCGTAGCTCTCTTCCGCGTCGCCATTTCCTTCTCTCTCTTTCTCTATTTCTCTCTTACTCTGTCTCTCTCTCTCTCTCTCTCTCTCTTTTTGTGTTTCCGAGTGGGACCACCCCCGCGAGCCCACGTGACAGAAGCATCTCCGGACAGGACGACATTTCAACCACCCAGCAACCCCTCTCGATCCAACAACCCCTGTCGGCACTGTGCTAACCCTCTTTCAGACCCTGCACGCTTCTCTCTCTCTCTCTCTCTCTCTCTTCTCTCTTTGTCTATCTATTTATCTGTCTTCCTCTACACGCCCGCGTTCGTGTTAAAGGAGAACCAGGAAATGATTGCCTGCCAACGCTTTCGAATTCGATCGGTAACACCGTTGCAAAATCGACTTCTAACAATTTTTAATTACAAACAAAATAGTCTACAACCTTTTTTACGCAACTACAGTGACAAATAAGCACGCAGGGATAATCTACGTCGAAAATTTAGAACAGAGTTTTTTCATACAGGGCTTCGTTTTCGAGAAAATCGAATTTTTTTATTTATCGTCTTAATCTCTGTACCACGATAAAAAGTAAAAGTTCCAGAATAATCTACGTTGGAAACCACGTCGAGACTGTAGAATCAATATTTTTGTACGAACCTTCGTTTTCGAGAAAATCGAATTTTATTAAAAACGCAATTTGTTTATCTATCGTCAGTATCTCAAATTACAATAAAAATATTAAAATACTGGGATAATCTACATCGAAAACCACGTCGAAAATGTAGAACAAAATTTTTTCATACGAGCCTTCGTTTTCGTGAAAATCGAGGTTGAATATTCCCTGGTCTGACCATGGCTGTCCGTTTCCCCTTAAAATCGAGGTGACGATTTGAATTCGATTTTCTCGGCAACGAAGCCTCGGATCGAAAAATTGTATTCTCCATTTTCTACGTGGTTTTTAACGTGGAATCTGCTGCGTTAGTTTTTCATCCTTAATTCGAGCGCATGATTGTAAAAATCAATAGTGGAAGACTGTTGGACGGTACTCCTTGAACCCGAACGCCGGCAGTCATCAGCGAACACGAAAATGATTCAAGAAGCATAAGCTCTGTCGCAGCAGCATCATGTGTCACACTTCGAGCTCATCTTTCACGAGACCACGTCTGCTCCACAGTGTTTCGTCTACATTATACCTGTCTCTCATTCTCTCTTTCTCTCTCTCTCACTCACTCTTTCTCCGCTCTCTCTCTCTCTCTGTCTCTTTTTCTTCCCTGGATTTGCTTGTGTTCTAATCGTTTCTCATTTCTCTCCCTTCAACGAACCAGTTCTTTTCTTTTTGTTCGTTAATTATCTTCCCTTTCTTTTCAGTCTGTTTTTTCTGTCTCTTTCTCTGTCTGTCTTTTCTTTGAGCGATTATGCGAAACCCCTTTTCGTTTTCTCCCGTTGATTTATTTATTATCGCGCATGCTAGTGTGAAACGTAGATGTCCTAGGATTATTCTAGACTAATTAACTTGACTCGAGGAATTATCTCGAGCTCGGGGATCGCGCGAGGAACAATGCTTTCAATTATTTAAACAAATTCTACATCAAAATTACTTTTGAAGTTCAACAGCAATTTAAAAATTGATTTTTTTACATTTTTCTGTTCCTTGACGGATGATGGCGGATCTCGCACGATCAACGAGGAAACGTATATTAATCAAAGATTTTTCTTAATCAGTTTTTCCAGGTAGCTTCTATGTAGCGGTGTGTTAATTACCGCGCACTAAATACCCCTTCGAATGTCCGACGTGATGACGGTCTCTCTCTCTCTCTCTCAATCTTTCTCTCTTCTCATTTCTCCGTCTCTCTATCGAGATTACTTTCCTCAGCGGTTGTGTCTCGACAGCAGCAATGTCGATAATACGAAAGAACGAGACGAGAAGAGAAACAGTACCGCCACGTAGAAAGTAATCACGAAGTTTCCGGTGGCCAGGGCGGTCTGCGCGACTACGCAGATCAAGCGAGCAACAATCTTCTCCGGTTTCACCGAATTACGATACTGAAACCCCTTCTGAACACGCAGGACCAATCGATTTTATCAGTTTTGCGGCTTTCTTCCGATATTTTGCGGACGTCAAGCTGCCCGCCATTTTTAATCATTTTTCTTTGGTGATTAACTTCGAAGATTCCGTGGATAGCATTTTATTTTTTACTAGAATGAACATTCACGATCAAGCTACTCTTCATTTTTTGCCATTTTTGTCATTTTTACCATTTTTGTCATTTTTACCATTTTTCTTTGGTGATTATATACATAGCTTCTCCAGTGTTATTTTTTACTAGAATGAACATTCACGATCAAGCTACTGTTCATTTTTGCCATTTTTCTTTGGTGATTATTTTTTGTATTTTATTTTTGTTGAATTCATTGCTTCTGGTACCATTGTTTACTGGAACGAACGTTCACGATCAAGCTACTTGTCATTTCTGCCATTTTTACCATTTTTCTTTGATGAATAACGTCGAAGATTTCTTGGATTATATTTTATTTTTGTTGAATACATAGCTACTGGTACCATTGTTTACTGGAACGAACGTTCACGATCAAGCTACTGTTAATTTTTGCCATTTTTACCATTTTTTCTTTGATGATTAACGTCGAAGATTTCGTAGATAGCATTTTACCTTCATTAAATGCATAGCTTCCAGTATTATTGTTTACTAGAACGTCCATCCACGAAGCTACTGACCATTTTTACCATTTCTCTCTGCGAATTAATAGACTGCAGATTATTTTATTAATGTATTAATAGAATATTATTAATATATTATTATTAATTGCCAGGTACAGTAGCTACGTAGACATTCATTTCTTTTCCTAATAATTTTATAGAGTGCAAGAAAATACAACAGTATTAACAAACAATTTTTATTTTACAGTTTTCGATCATCAAATTTGATTCTCTATTTTTTGCCAGTGGAATCTTGAATATACTTTTTGGAATCGCAGACCGCCCGTGCCTCCCATTAACGAATTACCTTTTAACGCTTTCAGTGCCGATCGTTGTAACCGACAAAGATCGATGTATCATCCAATTGATCTACCAGTCCAAGTTCGAGGATCTCCGAGATCCACACAGAAACCAATTAACTCGAGGAGACATTTCTTTGTAAAGTCAATTCTAATCTTTTCTGACGTCATCCTTTTTAAAATTTCATCTTTCCAATGAAAAAATATTAGATTGTTCCAACGCAATGCAAATTCGACCCAGTCTTTTTTGAAAAAAATTGCATTAGCAAATACGTATAATAAAACGTCAACAATACCAATACATTGGAAACTTCTGGGACAACTTAAAAATAAATTCTCAAAACGTATTACTGCCAATATTGTTAGCAAACACCCGATGGCTTCGTCCAAACTTCGAGAAAAATTGTTTTACGTGGATTTTCCCGGTAAAATCCAGATTTTCTCGGTAGCGGGCGCCATCGCGATTGTTTCTGTGTCAGCGGTTTCCGGCTGGGCGATCGATAAAACTCGTGTTTCGAAATAACTCGGCCCGAAATCCCGGGGAAAATTCGGATTTAACCGGAGCGAAATTCCGAAACGATCTCGTGATTTCCGTCGCGGGGTCTTCGAAATTGGACGGCAAATCCTCTCGATAGCACATCGATCCGCCGATCCGTGAAGCAGAATCAACGACAAAAAAAACATCGATGTGAAATCGAGATGCGATCCCCAACAAACGGGAGCGGGCTGGAAAAACAACCTAGCGCAATTTATATCGAAAGACTTGAAATTCTTCAGCGTTGTTCAATCTTACTGTTACTCGGTAAGGTGGGCAGCTACCCGGAAATTCTTGATACGTGGGTACCCGGAAATTTTTAGTGCCCGAAGTCGAAATCGGGTCGGGAATCCGAAAATTTATATTGTTCGGAGACTCAGCTTTTGTGACACCAGAGTACGATTACTAATTGTATATTAAATTTTCGGGTAACTAACCCAGACATAATAAATTTTCGGGCCCCTTGTTAATAGACAGAGGATCTTTATGCAAACTAAAAATTTTCTGATAGAAATTTGTATTTTTTCTTAACATGTTTAATAGGGTGAAAATAGGAAAACAGTATTTTTAAATTGTTCTAATGTCTTTACTGTTTTAAATTACACCTACTCATTTTTGCCATAAATTCATAGAATCCACTGTCGACTAATTGTATTAAATTTCCGGGTGCCTAGTTAATGGACAGCGGATCCTTATACAAAATAAAAATTTTCTACTTAAATTACAAGAAACTTTGAGTGAAATAGAAATTTGTATTCTTTGTTAACATGTTTAATAGTATAACAGTATTTTTAAATTGTTCTAATGTCTTTACTCTTTTAAATTACACCTACTCATTTTTGCCATACATTCATAAAATCAGCTATCTACTAATTAATTGTATTAAATTTTCGGATCCTTAGTTAATAGGCAGCGGATCCTTATACAAAATAAAAATTTTCTACTTGAATTACAACAAACTTGAGTGAAATAGAAATTTGTATTCTGTCTTAACATGTTTAATAGGTTGAAAATAGTATAACAGTATTTTTAAATTGTTCTAATGTCTTTACTGTTTTAAATTACACCTACTAATTTCTCTCATAAATACATAAAATCCGCTGTCTACTAATTAATCGTAAAAAATTTTCTACTTGAATTGCAACAAAGTAGAGTGAAAAGAAATGTCTATTCCTTCTTAATACGTTTAACAGATTGATTCTTTAATTTATACTTAAATTCTTCGAACATTTTCATTGGTTTCAATTACATCAACTCATTCCTGTGACAAATGCATAAAATCCGCTGTTTATTACAATAATTATATTAAATTTTCGAGTACCTGACTCGAACGCAATTTCCGGCCCGCTCCCCGCAGACTAAGATAAGAATAATCAAAAGCAGCGACTCGCAGAAAACGTTCTGCGAAATGTTTCCTGGGAGGACGCTGCGAGAGATCTTTCTGAAACTTTGAACCGCACACGCTTGACTTGAATGCCACTTACGCTGTGCACTCTTTTTCTTGTCTGTTCTATGTGTTCTTTTCTTTACGCCACAATTCTACAACCAACCAACCAACCAATGAACCAACCAACCAACCAACCAACCATCACCAATTCGAAAAAAAATTTGTGCAATGATTCGCAAAAACCTCCTTTGTCGGACTGTCCGAGCGATCGATTCTGACGTCGATCTCCAATCGAACATGACCGAGCTGAAAAAAAAAAAAAAAAATACCAAAAACCATATATGTACATATATGTATATGTATATACATCTGTCCGCCTCTCTCTCTATATCTTCTCTTCGGCCGCATTGACGCTGCTCTCACATTGTTGGTTACTTCTGTCCTTTTACTCACGTCCACGCTCACCATCGGTAAACCGACCATGGGCACCATGGCCGCCATGGTAACCCGATGGTCACCCGACGGTCTGGTCCGAAAACGACCCCGCCTACCATCGCGTACGGTGAGTTCTTCTCTTGTGTTGACAAAACAAAAACAAAAAACAAAATATATACGAGACAAAATACGCGCGGGATCTCGACGCGTGGAGGATCCCGACGACGTTCGGGAGACCTAATCCCGATCTATCGATCGCGACGCGATCGTTCAGGATTCCGAGTCGCGATAGCTGCTGAACGAGGATTCTTCGATTTTCTGGAATTGCGCACTCGGAGAGAGGACCGCGGTATTCCATCGGCGGAACCTGTCAGCTTGTTCGATCACTCTGAGAGCGATTAGGCCTCCCAGCCCGGGGCTATCCTCCATGGATCGACACGCAGAACGGAATGGGAGCTAGCCCGCGCCCAACGGTCGCATCATTTTACAAAGGAAATTGCGCGTTAGGACCTTCGGGTGTCAATGTTTTAGCTCGCGTTCGTTTAGTGTTAATTTAGTTTAAATCGGATTTGTTTGCGGAGACAGCCGTTGGGCGGGGCCTCCTATCGCACAGTGGCGGCCATCGAGGAATTTAGTGTAGCTTTAGAACCACAGCGAGTATTCAGATGGAACTCGAGGAGTCCGGAAGGATTTTAGACTTGACCAGTGACAGTGACCAGATCGAATTTTGTATTTTTATAGTACGGTATGTTTTAGAGTACTGTGTATAGTCACTTTTAATACGCGGTAGGTTTATCGTTAATAGACTGCGGATTGTGAAAGTCAATTTATTAGATTAACTTTGTTTTATATTAGGAGATTTTCCAGAAGTTAATTGTGACATGGTGCAACTCTTTGTTAAAGGATGAGGATGATTTTTCAGAATATATGTATTTTAGTTTGTAAAGGAACAACGAATTTATGAAGGTTAAGAGACGAATTAATTTGTACCAGCAAAATTATTAGGAGCCAAAACAGATATTTATTGAATTCTCGTTTCTTAAAATGAATGCGATCAATTTTGCAAGGAGATCCGCAGTCTAATTATTAGATTGAAGTTCAATAACATTATTGTGTCTCTAGTTTTGTGTCCATCTGCTTCTTTTTCTAATAATTCGAGTAATGAGCGATTAAAGTTTTTGAAATTTCTGTGGAGCAAAAGTAAATTCTTCGATCGAAGCCACTGTGCAACGTTGCCAAACGAAAACGCGCGACACGGCATCGACGCTAGCACATAGGCGTCGCGACGAGAGTGAAACGTCACCAGAGGAGTCTGTTCGCAGTGGCGGCGCCTATGGTCGTCGCAAAGTCACGGAGATCCATCTCTGAAGAACGATCTTTCTCGAGGATCGATGGCTTCGAGCCAACGGGGACGCGATTTCGATCGTAGAGATCATCGTTCGTGATCTAACTTTCAGCCTCGATTCTCTCTTGACTCGTTGGCTCGAGCTCTGCTGCGCCTGTTAGAAATGCTGAATGATAGAGCACTTTGGTAGAAGTGTTTTTTATCCAGGGATCGAAACGAACAAATTTTTAATCGCCTCCGAAAATTTTTAGAAAATCACTCTTTGGGACCTTTTTAACAAGGAACATATTGTCGTGGAACAGATGTTTTGGTAGTATGAAATTTGTAGAACGTGAAAATTATAGGGCTTCCAAAATAATTGCAGAGCTCTCAAAAAAATGTAGAGCCTTCAACTAAAAATTATAAGTCTTGCAGAAAAATTGTAGGGCTTCCAAAACAATTGTAGAGGTCTCAGAAAAAATGTAGGCCTTTCAGAAAAATTGTAGGGCTCTCAGGAAAATTGAAGAGCCTTCTACTAGAAATTGTAGAGCTTCCAAAAAAATTGTAGGGCTTCCAAAAAAATTATAGGGCTTCCAAAAAAATTATAGGGCTTCCAAAAAAATTATAGGGCTTCCAAAAAAATTATACGGCTTCCAAAAAAATTATAGGGCTTCCAAAAATATTCTAGGGCTTTCAAAACAATTGCAGGGCTCTCATAAAAAATGTAGAGCCTTTTCAACTAGGAATGGTAGGTCTTACAGAAAAATTGTAGGGCTTTAAGAAATAATATAGAGCCTTCAACTAAAAATTGTAGGGGGCTTTCAGTAATATTTTAGAGCTTTCAGAATAATGATAGAGTGTTTTCGTAAAAATTGTAGAGCCTTCAACAAATAATTGTAGGACTTCGAAAAAAAAATTAGTTGTAGTATATTCGTCGAACAGAATCCCGGTTAGCGACAATTGCAAACTTTTTTAATATCGATGAACAAAATGTCTGTTGCCGCGTTGAACTTTTTCAATATCGATGAACAAAATATCTGTTCGAGCGTTAAACTTTTTCATTTTCATATTTTTAGAAGTTCTATTCTTATTTTCACTTCCGTGGACAGTTCTGATCGGTAACCAATACTGCAAGTACGTTTTTTAAAAAAGTCCCACACGGTCTTTATCTAAAACAGATGCTGTGAAAAAGTTCCACAACTCTTTCGATCCCTGTTCTGTTCGAGTTTCGATCGTCGAAGTGTCCTTCCAGGTTCCTTCAGAGGAACTTTTCCTCTTTCTGTCTCTCTCTCTCTTTTTCTCTCTCTCTCTCTTTTTCTCTCTCTCTCTATCTTTTTCTCTTTTTCTCTCCTCTACTGGCGGGTTTATAGTGTGTTAGTTATGCTCTCCTGTTGCGCGATGGATCTCCGTTTCTCGAGGTCGAACACCTTACGATAAATGTTAGCTCGGTAGATGGCTGTCGCAATGACTCCGAAAGATCCATAGATCAAACTGGCATCTTAGAG
This sequence comes from Lasioglossum oenotherae, assembly GCA_028455765.1. NCBI lineage: Eukaryota > Metazoa > Arthropoda > Insecta > Hymenoptera > Halictidae > Lasioglossum > Lasioglossum oenotherae. Next base: position 6,222,247 of record CM052296.1, read on the forward strand.
TCTCGTAATGCATCTGATTTTCCATCAGAATATTTCGGGACACAGTGTCATAAAATTCAGTATTGAGACTGCAAGGACAACAACACAACATTATTATTAAAAATGTAGACAACTAAATCCATCATTTATACATCTATGAAACAGCAATAAACTTCCAATACGTTTCATTGAATCGTCCGAAGGATTTCCGAAATTGTTCTAGGCTGATGAATGATTTATCGCGACAGACACACGATGATCCTGATGGAAGGTTAGCGGGTTGATTCTTGATCATTGTACCGTGTCATTGCGACAAGCTGTGTGCGTTACCATGCGCTGACACGTAAATGTCTAGAGAGCAAAAAGGCTTGATCTGTTGTACAAACTAGTAGTGACGTACGTCGTTGTATGTGCCGCATCTCGTCCTTCCCGCGAGAACCGCAGGATCCAAGGGATCCAAAAGATATACGATCGACGCGAACGAACGCGTACGGTGAAAATCCATTCGACTCGAAACCGATGGAAAGTTTTGCCGATTTTACACACTCAGTCCTCGCGTGTCGATTCCGTGACCTTTCAACTTTTCTTAATCATTAACAATGAACGTTGTTACAATCACCGATCCCTCTGTAGGAACGCAGCTCTTGCAAAATTCGTATTTAATTCACTGTGATTCTTTTGGTACTTAATTGTTTGGGTACTGTCTCTGAGAACATTGTGGAGCCCTCAATTAAAAATTGTAGGGCTTCCCGAAGCATTCTAGGGCTGGCCGAAATATTGTGGGGCTCCCAAAAACAAATATAGAGCTTGTAGACAAGTGATGTAGCTTTCCAAAACATTATAGGGCTTGTAGAAAAATTGTAGAGCCTTCAAATGAAAATTATGGGCCATGCAGAAGAATTATAGGACATGCAGAACCATTGTAGGGCTTGCAGAAAAATTATAGGTCATGCAGAAACATTGTAGGGCTCGCAGAAAAATTATAGGCCATGCAGAAACATTATAGGGCTTTCAGAAAAATTGTAGAGTCTACTAAAAATTATAGGGCTTTCAGAAAAATTATAGAGTCTACTAAAAATTGTAGAGCTTCCAGAAAAAATGTAGTCTTCAACTAAAAATCATAGGTCTTGCAGAAAAATTGAACAACCTTCAAATAAAAATTATAGGGCATGCAGAAAAATTTTAGTGTATTCTAAAAACTTGTAGGGCTATCAGAAAAAATGTAGTGTTCAACTAAAAATCATAGGTCTCGCAGAAAAATTGAACAACCTTCAAATAAAAATTATAGGGCATGCAGAAAAATTTTAGTGTATTCTAAAAACTGGTAGGGCTATCAGAAAAAATGTAGAGTCTTCAACTATAAATTGTAGGGCTATCAGAAAAATGTAGAGCCTTCAAATAAAAATTATAGGGCTTTCAGAAAAATTGTAGAACCTTCAAATAAAAATTATAGGGCTTTTAGAAAAATGGTAGACCCTTCAAATTAAAAATTATTGGGCTTTCAGAAAAATTGTAGAACCTTCAAATAAAAATTATAGGGCTTTCAGAAAAATGGTAGACCCTTCAAATTAAAAATTATAGGGCATCCAGAAAAATTGTAAGGCTTGCAGAGAAGTAATAAATCTTGCAGAAATTCCGATTTTTGGCGAAACCGGATTTCGTAATCCCTGCAAGAGCTGCGGTCCGAGGAAAGTTACACGGCAATTCGGTGGTTGTTACGCGTCCCTGAGAAGTCTCTAACCCGAGTGACGAATTGCCCAATTTGCTGTAGCGACCACGCCACCACCCCCGACAACCGGAGACTTAGCTCGCGAACCGTTAGGCAAGCGGAAACACGAGGACACCGGGACGATACTTTCACGTACGTCGACTCGTGTGCCCGTAAAAAACCCAGTTGGTCCTTCGTAGTACTCGTGACTAATATCCGTGTCGTGACATCCCTTGAACGAAAATTTGCAAAGAAACGCTGTGAGACGCTTGCAGTCCTTGACCGAAGACGCCACGGGAAAAAAGAAATTCACGCTTCGATTTACAATTTCATAATCGAAATAAATAAATGCTGTGTGTCGCTCGGGAAGCTTCGCGTGACGTAAATTTGACATTTACGAATTTTCCCCGTGGATCTTCGCGCTTAGGAACGATGAAAAAGGGCCCGCTGCGGCGAGTAGCTCCAGAAGACTGTCCGATGGTCGAAGGGTTTCTATTTTCTATCCCCTATAACAATCGGAACCATCCCTGAATCGCTGAATTCGAGTTTCAACCCGTATCGCCTGGACGTTGTTAAATAAACATTTATTCCGGCGACAGTGGTTCTCGCGTTTCTTTTCTTCTTCATTCCGATGATTCATAGGACAATTACAGGCTCCCCGCGGACCTTTTCATCAGGAAGTTGCGCGATTAACATCGTGGATTAGGTTTAATAGGGGCCGCGAGCGCCTCGCGATTATAATTACTGTATACGACCGTAATTAGTACGGTAAACGAGAAAGAAACGGCGGTCGGGAGTGCTGCTTTTTAGGTCGCGATATTGCGACCCGTTCCCAACAGGTTATTCCTTCCGTTTATCCTGTGCTGCTCGTGTATGTGTGCGCCGCGTGAATTTTATTTTTCCCGAGTCGTTGTTATTTCACGGCTAATTTGTCGCGTCGGGAACATGGCGCGGAGTTTGCGCCGGTTCACCAAAGTTCGTTCGCTTCTCTTTCGATTTTTCCGCTGAATTTGCTTTTTCGACGCCCATGTAAACGGGGTGCTAAAAAAAGCGCGACGCGATTACGTCGAATTGTCGAGACGGGATCATTGGTAATTTTCTTCGTGGGAAAGGTCATAGGGACTTCGATAACATCTTAGAGTCTTTCGGACCGTTCTAGGGATTTCTTAGGGATTTAGAGATCGTTCTAGAGACTTTAAGGACATGCTAGGGATTCTGAGAACGTCCCAGAAACGACTAGAGAACCACTGTGCGCATCCTACCGGAAAATTCGCTGCCCCAGACACGGGCAATCGTGAGAGCCGTTCATTTCGCTGTCCGGGAGGCGGAGCGAGCGGAGTGGGCGTGACCCGAGCGCTCCGGCGTTGCCCGTGTCCGCTGCGTAACGTAAAATCGGTGATCCCCTCGGATAGGGGTTAAACGAACGGAACACGGAGAGCTCACGGGGAACAAAAGCCTCTTCGAACGGCCTCCCGAGGAATTTCTCAGTCCCGAACGCAAAGAGAAACCGGGGTAAAAAAAAAAGAAAGAAAGAACCGGTAAAAATGCGAACGAGAAAGTAGGCAAGTAGCGGTGAAAAATTAACCAACAGCGAGCGCAACGGTTTAAAGCGCCGCAGTGACCGACGGTGCGTACGTTTCTCGCGCTCAGCCTGCATGTGCATGCGACCTATTTTTTTCTCTCTTGCATCCCGTGTTTTTTGCATATATGCGATATAATAGAACTGCGAAACGCGCGCGCACACGCGAGAACAGTGTGCCAGTGTGTCGCTGTGCGTACGTGTACGTGTATACTCGCGCACGATCACGCACACACGCGGCTTACACGCGCGTGCATCCGTATGCAACGAGCTTGTGCTATTATCCTCGTGCACATGCACACACACGATGTCTTTGTATCTCTCTGTATCTAGCTCTCTCTCTCAGTCTCTGTCTTTCTCTCTCTCTCTCTCTCTCTCTCTTTCTCTCTGTCTGCCTCTGTATATATGTATGTCTGTGTACATAGTCGATGCACGTGTACACGGTGGCGCGAAAGTATGCGAGAAATACATTCTGACGCTTCGTCTACCGGCGGGACTCGGTTTTTAACGGTGGACTCTCATTGCGAAAGGATCTGGAATAGACTCTGCGGATCTTTATGCATTTATGGCTTCAAACAATTTTTTAAAACTGCTGGACGGTAGAATTCCACAGAATTTAGTAGGATTCTTATTTATCTCAGATCCATTGGGTTGGCAAGAAAGTAATTTCGAACATTTTGAACTTTTTGAACAAAATCAAGGAGAACATCTTACTAATTAAAGTTGATTGGTTGAATAGAAAAATTGGGTTTTAGTTCACCATAAAATACTGAAGTTACTTTCTTGTCAACCCAATAGAAAGACCACTGAAAATAATATTTCACACGATTCCAAAAGGTGAAAATTGCATAATAATCCGCGGTCTAGTCGGGAACGTTCGACGTGTCGATCGTTAAACAAATTCCCCACGGAGTAGTAACTTGTTCAACGAAGACGAAACTAAATCGCTAACACGTCGCACCCTCCTTTGACCCCGATCGAATTTTACTTGTGTCACCTAACCGTAACCAAAGTAAACCTAAACGATCGACGCGTCGAACTATACTCCCGAGGAAAATCTCTGGCATAAAACAATTTCATTTGAAGTTTAAAGAAACTGTGAAAAGAATGAACCGCCACCGGTAGATAATGCGTCAAGACTTCCGAGAGTCTGATCACGCCAAAATGGCGGACATGCAATGTCCGAGTACGCCGAGTCTAATAAGCACACGCTCGTCGCGTGCGCCTACTCCTGGCTGTTTAGTTTTGCCGTTGTTGTTTGCCGTGCGACTCGAGATTGACGAGTAACGTGTTCTCCGTTACTTTTTGTGTCTATCTCTCTCTCTCTGAAACAATATTGTTTTCCGTTTTTTATTTTTGTTTTGTCTCTTGGTAAATTATTTTCTTAACAACAAAAAAAGAAAAAAACATTCACCGGTTCTAGAAAGCTGTGCTATGAATAACGTAGTTCTTCTCGGCGAAGATCGATTAACCGGGCGATCTACCGTATTGTAGATCGCCAAGCGAATCGTTGATCCCGATCTCGCGAAGGCTAGCCGCACACCCACGCATCTTGTATGTAGTTGTACGCCTGAAAATCCCCTGGGAATATCTGCTGCGAAAACTCTCGTTCCTCGCGAGATTCCCATCGTGCTCGACCGAGAGAATATGTGTTTGCGTGTATTCGATGGCGGAGCCAAAGCAGCTTAGAGCTTGATCCTAGTAGATCGGAGATATAACCGAGGAGACGCCTTCGCGATTTCGTCGATCACTAGAGCGATACGCGTGATCGATTCCGGAACCGATCGATCTAACCGGTGGCTCTCGGTTTTCTAGGTGCAGCAGCCAATCTACGCAAGGAGGTAATCAGAAACAAGATCAGGGCCATCGGCAAGATGGCGCGTGTCTTCTCTGTCTTGAGGTAAGGATATTTTGTTGCTCGCTTCCCTAAACGTAGGTTCTCCCGTCCCCTTAAACTGTGAAAGACGTTCACGAATCCCGAACGGTTTCTAAAACCCACGTATTTTTATTTGTACTATGTACAACGTAGAATATTTCAAAAAGGATGTTTAGGATGTTTTAAATAATTGTTACACGGGAAAAACTGTGTCAAACATGTAACACCAACCCTTGGAATTTATTGTTACTTTAATTGATTAAATACGATGAATTAAATATTGAAGGAAATCTGGAGAATTTAATGGAATTACTGGGTTAATTAAACCCTTGCTAAATTATTTGTCAAAATCGCGACAACCTCAAGTTAGGATGTTTTAAATAATTGTTACACGGGAAAATTGTGTTAAACATGTAACACCAACCCTTGGAATTTAGTATTACTTTAATTAATTAAATATGGGGAATTAAATATTGAAGGAAATCTGGAGAATTTAATGGAATTGTTAGGTTAATTAATCCCATGTTAACACCATCATGCTAATATCATTCTTTTGTTTTAGGGAGGAAAGCGAGAGCGTGTTACAGCTGAAGGGGTTGACACCGACTGGAGCTTTGCCTCTTGGCGCATTATCTGGTGGCAAGACGTCCCTAAAAAACGGTAAACAACTCCTGGAAATCTCTGGAATAATTAGAACTGCGGTAACAATGACGTGTCAAAGTACCATCGAATTTGGGACAATTGGAAACATTAGTTTTATACTAATTAATTTTCCAATGTGAAAATAACTCTGTGTGAAATTAATCAAGCCGTAAACGGTAACCTTGGTATACCTGCGCCTCGAGTTTATTGGGGGTGCCATAAACCACGCGTCACCCTAATTATAATACCCTCGATGGGACTTGTATATCCCCACTTTATCCCCCATATTTTCCGAAAGCGATTCAGTGAGTCTTCAACCTTTATAGAGTGAGCATCGCGTGTCAAGTGTCACAGTTACGTATCTTATTATAATAATATCTTATCATAATCTATCTTATTCTAATAATTATAAATATTCTATCAATTTCATGAACACATAAGTGTCTGTAATAATCTATAGTTATTTAATCTTGTGAACGAATCGATCCTAAAAATGTCTTCGCGAACGCGAGCGTGTATACATATGCGAGAGAATAAACTGTGTGCGTGGGTTCTCGAGTTCGTCGACCGATCGAATCGATTTCGAGCGCGATAATGGAAAGGTTTCGGTGGTATTTTGATTGAACAGTGTTGGGGGTGTGAACGGTGGTGACCGATGCCGTTATTTCCAGCTCTCCAAGGGTTCTCGCCGAACCACAAAATCACCTCGTTCGCCGAGGCGAAGGGTCTCGACGCCATAAACGAGAGGATGCCGCCAAGAAAGGACGCTCCACCCACGCCGGTAAACGAGGAGAAGCCCGTGATAAAGCCGCCGACTCCTGCGGGAGACAAGCGGGACCACAACACACCGCAACCGCAATCGTGAGCCTCACACTCGTCCAATCAAGGTACACATCACGCCCACGTGGACGATCCTGACCGAGGGAGATGTCACTCTAACCCCCTCGATCTTTCTCTCTGCCTCCAGCTCTCTCTTTCTCTATCTCTATCTCTCTATCTTTTTATTCATACCTCTAACGCCGCCCCTGGCACAGAATATTCGACCGAAATCGCGGATTAGATCCAAAGAACTATTCGGACAGCAAGGTAGCTATCGAATCAGCCTCCATCAATTTTAGTAGGTACACTCACGTTGGAACAGTAGACATATTCTTATAACACGGTAGCTAGGAAATTCAGCAACCACCATCAGTTTTAGTGGACACACTGAACCCTCTGATAACGGGGTAGCTATTGAGTACAGTAGGTTCCCTCAATTTCTAGTAAGTACACTCAATCCTCTTATAACAAGATAGCTATTCAGTTCAGCAGCCTCTATAAATTTTTAGTAGATGTAGTCATCCAGGTCATCCTTCTCATAATATGGTAGCTATTGAGTTCTTATAATATGGTAACTATTGAGTTCAGCTACCACCATCAATTTTTAGTAGATACACTGAACCCTTTTATAATACGCTAGTTATTGAGTTGAATAGCCCCCCATCAATTTTTAGTACGTACGTTCAACCCTTCTCTAAATCGATGGCTATTGATTTCAACAGCTCTCATCAATTTTTAGTAGGTGCACTCAACTCTTTTCTAAATCGGTGGCTATTGAGTTTAACAGCTCCCATCAATTTTTAGTAGGTGCACCCAACCCTTTTATAACACGTTAATTATTGAGTTGAATAGCCCCTATTAATTTTTATTGTAGTAGGTGCATACAACCCTTTTCTAAATCGATAGCTATTGAGTTCAGCAATCAATTTGCAGTAGGTGCACTCAACCCTTTTCTAAATTGGTAGCTATTGAGTTCAGCAGCACCCATCAATTTTTAATAGGTACACTCAACCCTTTTCTAACTCGGTAGCTATTGAGTTCAGCAACCCCTTCTCAATTTTTAGTAGATACATTCAACGCTCTTATAACAAGGTGGCTATCTATTTCAGCAGCCTCTATGAACTTTAGCTAGATCACGCTCTACAGTCTATTCTTAACACTTAACAAAATTAACCCTTCAGTGGACTATTGAAGCCAATGCAACCCCACTAAAATTCAATGTGTAATTATTAATAATATGACTATCTAATATATAATAATATAACTATTTGTGGATTTAAACGAAATTTTACTAAGTTTCTAATTACTTTGTTTCTATTTAATTGTAACACTGCATTTTTTAAAGTACATTCTGAAGTTCCACTCGAGGGTTAATATTTCCTAAATAATCATCCATGTTTACGCCAATGCTCGAGGGATTAACAATTATTTCTCGGGTCGAATATGCTTCGCCAGGGACGTACATACTCCCAGAAAATGACCGCGTGTATTTTCTCTGGAGATGAAGTCGAACGACATGTGTGTCGCTTTCTGTTCGAGTTGAGTCGATGAGATTGGTAATGTAATTCGGTGACGGGAACAGTTTCCACGAGTGATCGTGTATCGAAAACTCACTATTCAGCCAGTGCATACCACCGACTAACATGCACGAGCCGCACTCACGGACTGACTTGTCTATCACGCAGGCTAACCCTCTCATCAATTTAACACGGAACACGCGGACTCACGGCTTCGCGTGTCGTCCTGCACGCCTCGGTGTAACACTTTGTCGACCGTGGATGCGTACCTTGTTAACGCTAGAACCCCGTTCATGCTTCGAACGCCTCGGAATAGTTGATCGATCACGGAACTGATATCAGTGCCCTCGGTATTTCTAGCGTTGATAGTACTCGAAACAATGATGTTTTCTGGAAGCTCGAGCCGGGGTTCTAGCCACTTAATTGTTGATATAATTGTTCATCGTTTAAAGGTAATCGTGTGTGTGAATGGACAGTCTCTTGACCTTCTCGCTGCTTTGAGGATTCGTTAATTTTCGGAAATTTGCCGCGCACGACCAATATAACGCCGTGTTAATTCGCATGGTCTAGTGTACGGCTGGCCTCATAAACTATGGCACGTCTGCGGAACTTCGGAAACGTTCGTCGAAGTTTCGATATTGTCATCACGGTAACTGTCCGCGACTAGATAGAATTAGAGGCAAAGTAGTTGCGGCCGTTTATTGTCAGGCCTCGGGTCACCGGGTACGCTTTTGGGAAGTGGGTAGACGACAGCTATTAACTGTCGAACAACGACGCCTGGGTCCGTTCGAACCCCAGTTTCTCGAAAGGTCTCGCAGCGCAACTTCTCATCCTCTAAAAGCCAAGTTAATAACCGATTGATATATGGGGCCGTGATATCCTGGCAGCGAAAGGATTAAAAGACGGTTACCAAGTACCACAATTTTACCCCCTCGTGTATATCACAAATCAGTGTCCTCGAGATATATTGTCTGCTGGGGATTAAGGAGAACGCCACAGGGGATTGGGGATCGCCTCACAGTGGACGCTGCACGCCCAGAACCTCCGATCTAGAATTAATAAAACCTAACCCTCTTAAAAATTGCAATCTTAAATTGCTCATAAACGGAGGTAGATTTTTTAACGCATCGCGAGGGTGTTGCAGTTCTAGGTTTGCTCTGTCTACGTGTCAATTTTCAGGTGGGATTATAAATTGTTGCACCCCCCACCCCTACATATTTGAAAACCAAATTTCTCAAAAACCAAGGCATATTTTAAAGATCGCTTCGAGGGGTTTATAGTACTAGGTTCACTCTTAGTTATCAATTTTCACCTGGGATCATGAGGACAGTAATCCCAGCACCCCCAACCCCCCAAAAGTTTAATCTTAAATTGTTCAATTTTGGAGGCATATTTTAGAAAATACTTTGGGGCTGTTACAGTACTAGATTAGCTCTGTCTATAAATACTAATTTTTACTTGGGGTTGTAAATTGTTATTGCGATTGCTGCACCCCCCAACCACTAAATATTTCAAAACCAAATTTCTCCAAAACCAGGCGATATTTTAAAGATCGCCTTGTGGGGGGGATTGTACTAGGTTCACTCTTAGTTATCAATTTTCTCCTGGGGTCATAAGGACAGTAATTCCAGCACCCCAACTCCCGAAAGTTTGAATCACAAATTTCTTAAAAAACTAGGGCATATCTTGAAGATCACCTTCAAGGGGGTTATAGTACTAGGTTTACACTGCTGAGCTACAAACTTTCACATGGGGTCATAAGGACAGCGATTGCTGCACCCCAACCCCTAATAATTTCAATCTTAAATACTTCCATAACGGAATTATATTCTTAAAAACGCATTCAGAGGGTGTTGCATTACTAACAATAAGTTTACTCTGTCCACATACCAATTTTCATATGGGGACATAGTCACAGCGACGCCTTGACCCCAGCCCCTAAAAATTTCAAACCCTTTCTCAAAAACCAGGGCATATTTTAAAGATCGCCTTGAATAGAGTTATAGTACTAGGTTTGCTCTGCTTAGTTACCAACTTTCACAGGGTGTAAATAATAAAAGCAGCGATTGCTGCACACCAACCCCTAACACTTTCAATCTCAAATTCTCCCAATACATGTTGCATTACTAAGTTCACTCTGTCTACATACCAATTTTCACATGGCATCATAATGACAGCGACTCCTGCACTCCAACCACTAAAAATTTTAATCTTAAATTGCTAAAAAAACGGAACCGCAGATTTTTAACCCCTTGTCGTATTTTATTGAGTCAGACTCGTGATGAAGATTTCAAACAAAGTCTAGCAGATGTGAATGTTATGCCTTTCTTTTAAGCTGAAGTAAAATTTAAACTGAACGTAGTCATACAAAACACATAAATTTTCGTTTCTTTTCTACCTTATTCTTGAGGATGAAGAATGTGATTGTATCGAAAATATTACGGCAAGGGGTTAAAAATGCTTCGAGGATGTTGCAGTACCAGATTCGCTCCACTTAATCACCACTTTTCACATAGAGTCACAAAGACAAAAAACTTTAAAAATTGTTCAAACTCACAAAAAAGCCTATTTCAAAAAACGCTTTGAGGCAGTAGCAGTACGATATCCACTAGCCACCAACTAATTTACTGTCGCACAGCAAACACTCCCCACCCCGTGGCGTTCTCCAGGGACCCAGTGACAGTCGACGCAATCGAATCCACAGAGCATGCCGGGCACGCATGGGACTCGGTCGACAGAGTGTTCCGTCCCTGTTCCAAGAAAAAATCGATCGAGTCCAGACCGAAGTCTTGTTTCAGGTGGCAAGGATGGGTCGTAAGGTCCCAGCGCTGTCGTCGCCACCATCGAAAGATCCAAACCATTGCTCGTCTCTCCCCCCCCGGTTGTTATCGCTAGTGCACTGTTCGTCGAGGCAAGAGGATGTCGCCGCCGATCCGAGAAGGATCCTCCTCGCAAGTACGAGGCCCGAGAAGAAAAGAAGAAGAAGAAGAAAGATGATTCGAAGAAGAAGGATGATGCTGATGACGCTGATGATAAGGAAGATGAGGATGAGGCTGCGCGACGAGGGATCCGCTCGAACAACTTTGGCCGTCGGCGCAGAAGCGTCAGGAGCCGAGGCTCCTGTCCCCGTTTGTCAAGGTTCCTCGAGGATCATCGCCAGGGGCGACGATGGAGGCGGTTCGGCCCTGGTCTGGCTCCGTTCCGCTCGCGTTTCGACCGCGTCGTATCGTCAAAAACGCATGGAAAACGCGGCGTCTCGTTGTTCGCCTCGCGGGAGGAGGAATCGCGATCATCATTGATCCCGTTCGTCCTGTTGCTGTCCAGCGACGAGGACGAGGACGACTTCGATCTCGATCTGTCCGGCGATCTTCTGCTCTCTGTGATCGCGAGATAGGGCCTCCGACCTTCTTCCCTTCGAGAAGAAAGCTCAGAGTAACATGTAAAAGAGAGTATGCGTGTGTGTGAAAGAGAGAGAGAGAGAGAGAGAGAGAGAGAGAGAGAGAGAGAGAGAGAGCGAGAGAGAAAGAGAGAGAGCGAGAGAGAAAGAGAGAGAGAGAGATTATTGGATCGATGGGAATTCCGGGGGACCATTGAGAGGATTGATTCGAGAGTAAAATGAGAAATCATACCAGGGATTTCGCACACCAGGATATTCTCCTCGATCCTCACGCTCGGATAGCCCTATTATGTACCAGCGTGTATTCGACAAAGAAGGTTCGGGGGTTCTACGATACATCAGGACACCCTCGCGAGGCGAACGATCGAGAACGGGGCGAGAAAAACGGTTCTCTCCGCCGAGTAAGTTATTACGAACGAAGATTATATGCGAAACGGATTTTCTTTTTTCGATCTTCGACGCGCGATTCTTACCACGATATAATATGGATACATATATACATACATACATACACGTACACACAGAGAGAGACATATACGCGACAGGTTTCGACGAGAGTAAATTTCGAACGGAGTTATTCACACGGGAGATGATAAAGGGAAACAAAGATACAACAACAACAAGAATAAAGAAACCATAGAAAAGAGAAAAAAGAGAAGGCAGCTGGCCTGTCGGTACGGCGGAGCTTCCGGTTTTAGGATTTACTAGGTTCTTAAGGAGTCCGCCCCTGGGTGGTGCGAACGGCATCCCCACGACAGGGTGGGGTTTACTTAAATCTTAAGTCGAGCTAAGCGTTTAGGGTTAAGCCGTAAGTTATATCGGAGAATTTATTTAATATACCGCATATACGATAAATATATTATTAATTGATTATTACTATTATTATTATTATTATCGATATTAATATTATTATTATTATCGATTATCGTTATTATTATTGTTACTATTATTATGATTTGTATTATCGATATATGATACGGTTAAGGTGATCACCGCCGCCGCGTGCACACGCTCGCAAATATTTTGCACGTCGAGCGAGTCCTTTCCGCGAACACCGAGGCTGCGTGCGTTTCTCACATATACACACACACACGACTGATCGATATGTCTCGAAGTCTCGTTTCTTCGTGTTCTTTTCGGGTCTTTCTTTCCTCTTTGCTTTGTCTCTCCTTCCGCGTTCGTTTCGCGACCTTTCGTTCAGTCGGTCACAGCTTGTCCTGGGAAATCGCTCTTGGAAACCCATCTTTATTTTTATTTTTAATGCGTTCGGATACCAGAAAGCGTACATCCGAATCGTACGTCCTGCATCTATCCTATACGATGCTCAGGACTGCGCCTTTTTTAAAACGGAAATTCTCGAGTCCTTACAATTTGGATCTTCGCTAGGAGAACTAGGACTCTTCTCCAATTTCATCTGTCCACTATCTTAATTTGCATCTGCTCAGTCTTATCGTAAAATCTACAATTACATTGCGGATCTTTACGCGGAATAGAAATCATCTACCTCAATCGCAACAAACTGGACAAGATTAAAATCGATTTCCTTCTTTGATGAATTTAATAGTTTGAAAAATTATGACCGCGTATCGTTAAGTAAAACAAAAATGTTATACATGATTTGTAAAAGACAAGACCCTTAATAAGTGAAAGACATCGACGTTTCTAATTGTTTTAGCTGGTTCACTATTGTAAATCGCGATTTTTGTCATAAATATTTACAATTCGCAGTCGACGAATAGGACCAAAGGGTTTCCCGTAGCGTTTTTCCAAGAGCCAAGTGACCCGGCGATCGTCACCCCATGAAAACCCCGTGCGATCCCGCATAGCGCACGGGGTTCTCGGTGTTCTAATTGCCATCACTGCTCTCCCCGTTCGCGAGAGCGAAAAAAAAATTATCAATCGATTCCCCGTCAAGTTTCGACCCTCGACCACAAACCTGGGTAACCGACATCTCCTCGTGTCATCGATTCCAAAACTTGCCTCTCGCGTTTCAAAAAACAAAAACCACCCCATCGAACGGAAAAGCATCGTGTAAAACACACAGAGCCACATACACGAGACTACGAAAGAAAGCAAAAATCGAAAACGGAGAGGGTCGATCGAGATCGTAAAAAAGAAAGGAGAAAGAAGACAAACTGTGAAAGAGAAAAGCAAAATGGGCGCGCTCGACGGGGCAGATACAGGGAATCTCGCGGAGGCTTCGGCGGGCCTCTCGATCGCAGCATCGAGAAACGATTTCTATCGAATTTCGATCCTCGTATACACAGAGATGAACATAAACACACACACAGGGAGTCGCGGTTGGTCGAAAGAGACAGACAGACAGACGGAAACCGGAAACAAATGGCGAAACGCGCGCTACCACCGTGACAAGACACAGTCGCGTCGAGTCGAATTTTCTCGCGAGGGGAGCCGATTTGCGGTTCCGGGAGGAGCGAAGGAACGAAAAAAAGACAAAAAGGGATCGACCAAAACAATTGTAATCCGCGTCCTCGCGTGTGAAGGGAGCGTATATAATTATTAAATTATAAAACCGTAGAGCACAGCCGTGTATAAGGGAAAAGAGAGCGACGGGAAGAGCGAAAGCCGCGCGCGAAAACACAGAGACACGAGAAACAATTTGACGAACGTGTTCGCGGGCGTGTCTCGGGGACAGCGAACGAATATTTTGTCCGAGTCCAAGAACGTCGGGTCCCGAGGGACCCAGAGATATCGGCGCCACGGACAGCTACTTGCATAACACGTCTAGTAACGTTTGATCTGCTATGATTTTAATGTGTGTTCTTGCTACTATCCGACATAAGTCTGGGCCACGGCCACGCACCGCCTGCTCGCGCTTGGCGCCGGAAGTGTCTCCTCGAGAAACAAAATACAGAGACCTCCCCACCGCTCTTTTTAAAAAGAAAAATTTCAGCTAAGTCGTAGCGTCTCGAGGAACCGCGAGATTGACTCTTCGAGGATCTTCTGAAATATCAAAAATGTTTCTCTCGAGGTATATTATTAATACTGCGCCAACGAGAAGCGTTGATGGTCTTGTATTATTTATATACGCTGTAGATCTTCATGCGAAAATTGTCTAGCCTCTTGCCAAAACTGTCACACAACTCTTTGTTGTATTTATTTCTATTAATTTGGTAGACTTCGTTTAAAATCTCCGTCGCGAATCTAACAAACACTGCACGGGGTTAATTGCAAGAGACTGGAGCCCCAGAATTTAATTATTTAATTCTATCAAAAAGCTGAAAATTATAGATTAGCATTTTTAACGCAAAACCTAGCAAGTATTAAAAGCGCATATTGTCTCGTAAAAATGACGAGACGATTTATTGCGGTACTGTGCCATTTTTATTCAAGTATATACTTCAGCAAAGAGATCTGTTTATAAATTATGAATCTGCGGTCTAGTTGTTTAATTATATCGTGTGTCTTGTACTTTAGGAACTAGATAATCGTCCTCGAAGGGTTAAATGAGGCTTCAAGCTTAGGGGATCAGCAGCGACACCACTCGGTCCCGACGTTTCTCGAATATCAGTGCCAAACTACAGTCCCTTTTTCTTTTGCGTTCACTTATTGTCAGGCGAACAGGGTTTTCGATTGTTTGAGAGATTCTCGTTCCGCCGGGAACTCGAGGACTTCCGGTCTGCGCTCTCAAGATGGCCGCCCCGTGGCCCTTCTCCAATCCCGAACTCACTCGAGACTTCGCGTTTGTTTTTCCCCCGCTGATTTTTTAAGCACCAATCGGACTGTTCTCCGTTTAGTTTTTCAATCTCCCGCGGTTTCCGGCGCGCTGATTTCTCACCGGAACCGGAACACTGTAACGCCCTGTAGCACCATCCCCGAGGAAATCATTTCAAGCAACTTTTTCAGTCGGTTTTGCTGTTTTTCTCTAGTCAATTGCGATTTGAAAAGGCTAATCGAGAGAGCGGAAGTGGAGGCGGCGGAAGCGGTTCGGGACCGAGGTGGTCGCACGGTGTTTCGAATGGCGCGTTCCAGATTGACGAAACTCGAAGCTGAAGATTAATCCGAAATATTCATCTAGATTAATATTCATAGAAAATGATTTCTTATAATGATAATTAAAACTCAACTGCGGATCGACATGCGAAATAAGTTTCCTCCATCAATTGCAAGAAATGGAAATCACATGGAATACTCATTCGTCTCTTAACAATTGTAATGGATTGAAAATATCTTTTAAATCCTTTTAATCTTGCCACTACTGTACATTTCACTTTCTTAATTTTGTCATAAATACATCAAATCCGTAGTCTGATAACTAGAAATGTTGTTTCCGTTTTGTTCGTCTAAACAGATAATAATTGTTAGAGAAACAGTTTCGTCAGCTGGTTCCTGCGAATGAAACAGCGTGCGTCGCCGGGGAATCATAGTGAGACGTGGCGTAGCAACAAATGAACAACAAAAAGAAGAAACGACGGTCTGAGGGGGGGGGGGATGGGGAAGTGGATCGTGGGCCACTTCCGGCGGTCGAATCGCGTTCCGGCGGCAGTGTAAAAGAATTACGGTCTGAAACATAATAAAGATAATTGAGAAAAAGAATATTATTATAAAAAAGGAGAAAAAATGAATTAAATAAGAAATACACGTATATATACATACGTATATATGTATATATATATGTATACAGGAGGAAGGAAAAAAAAACAAATTATTATATATATATATATATCTCTCTCTCTTCTCACTATGATAAAGAAACAAACAAAAAAAAGGATATACAGTGAAATAATAATTCTATCTCTCTTTGCTACCAAGTTGTACTTATTCTTAATTGATTTACTTGTACAAAAGAATGTGTTAAATAATAATGAAATACATGATATACATCTATAAATAATAACATATTATAAATAATATAAATATATTGTGTGTATGCGCGTGTACACGTGTCCGTACACGCGAAAAAAACAAAAAAAAAAGCGCGAAACGAGAGAGAAAAAAAAACGTTGAGTGTGTGTGTTGCGTACGGTGGTGTTCGTGCCACACACGTGTACACGCACGTGCGTGATGATATAGCGTTAATTAACGATTATTATTCTTATCGATTAAATATCACGGTCGTACGTGTGGATACCACCGGTTTATTCTTACTTACCTTTTTAATTATCGATTGTCACGCCGATTCGTGTCCGTAATTCTGATTACCACTAATTAAATAATCATTCTTCTCGTTGCCGTTCAGCGACGACGTTACACCGGCGCCGTTTAACACTGATTGTAGGGTGCGGAACAGGGAATATCCGGGGCTGGGTAAAATCGTATGCGAATATCATCATCACCGAACAAACGCTATACAAATTACACGGCCAATCATCCACAGTTGAACGAGAAACCCCCACGATCATCGTCGAACGAACCGTTCAATTTTATCGAATAAAATATTTATCGAACAAACAAATCGCGTATATTCTCGTTTCGACCCTCGACTGGAGGGTGTTGCATTTCAAACGTTCATCCTAAACGTTAGGTCAGCGCACAAACTCCTGCCCGGTCTTCCTGTAACACTGGGTTTACGAAGAAACTAAAATTATTTTAAATCATTTTATCAAAATATCTAGGATTAATGTATCAAAATTTTTAGCCATTCGTTTTATAATATTTAGGTTAAATGTATCAGAACCTATTGTTGACACTAAACCTACCACGATGATCTAGATTGTTTATCTTGCAATTATTGAAATTATAATGATGCTTTCATAAGAAATAATTTAATAAGTACATCTTTGTTAGAGCACATATGTGCCTATGTGAAATCAAGGAATCGGGCACGAACATTAGCACTGACCTGACACAATGTTCCCGTCGTTTCGCCAGGCAAAAATCAGTTTCCCTCGGAGAGAGAATATCATTGTCTAAAAAGAGACGCTAAACGAGGTCCCCTTAACCCTTAGCAGTCGAGGGGTGACTCAGAGTCACCACTAAAAATATCCACAATACTATTTGCATTATTAAATATGTTCATATTTTTAATCAATTGCTACAAGTGTTGTACGAGTTGTTTAGCTTGAAATTTGCTTTAAGTATTGTATGAGGTATTATTAAAACTAGATTTATTCTAGGTCGGAAGAAATGTTTAATTTTCAAGTTAACACATTACATTACTGCATAATTTTGAAAAATCTATGGCTGAATTTCATGGCTGAATTTCATGGCTGAATTTCATGGCTGAATTTTTAATGGAACCTACAACAGCGACAGCAATTTTCACTGTGAACTAACAAGTCACCCTTAATAACGTTATCTAATACTTTCATTTAAGATTGTAATGTAAAAGAAAATTTCTATGCTTTCTTCTGGTACAGCGCAATTATTGAAAATCATAGGCTTCCGCTAGGTAAAATGTTAAACTAGCTCTGGCTGCGAAGGGTTAACCCTTGGCACTCGAGTGGTGACTCTGAGGCGCCACTAAAAATGTAATAATATTATTATATTAAACACTTAAGTATTGTACGAGGTATAATATCAAATATTTCATATCCAACAAATTTAAAAAACGGTATACAATGTAATTGTTTTAGGTTAGAAGAGATGTTTAATTTTCAAGCGAAGGGTTAACCCTTAGTACTTGAGTGGTGATTTTGGGCAGCACTAAAAATTGCTGTACCATTATTCAAAATATTGTTTACATTATTAGATATGTTGGTATCTACTCAATTATATCAACAACAAAGTATTATATCAAACATTTCATATCCGTTAAATTTAGAAAATCATATAGAATGGAATTATTCCAGGTCTCGGAGGAGATGTTTAATTTTCAAATTGAAATAGCTGCGACTGCGAAGGGTTAATATTTTAATATTGTATACTTCAGAGTTTTCCTTCCGAGTAGAAGCGAATTCTTCAACGGTGTCCCCCGGAACGGATAATTTTCGTGTAGCCGAGGAAACTGCGGTATCGAGAGAGATCGTTCGACGTCGGGAAACGAATTTTACGAAGACGGTCGTGCAACTGAGGATGCGATGGACCCGTCACGGCTATCGAGAACAGTATTTTACCCATCCCTGCAGAACACGATCGCCGCGGAGTGAGCACGTTGAAGTGAGAGAACGTGTGCGTATGAGAGTCTTCGGTAAAGCTAATATACAAGCTGTATATTAACTGTTACCGCTGTTCACTGTCATTGTGATGATGGTATTACACCGTTTTAGCTGCACGCTGCCACGAGGGCCACGGGATTCCATTCTCGGGACGCCATTGCACCCAGATCATTCGATTCGGGCTCGTTCGGGTTTTATCTTCAATCGCAAGCCAAGGAACGCAGTGGAGCCTGTCGTGTTGCGCCGAGGATCTTTACGCGTGATGCTATTTTCCTTCATTTTACCAACACTAGGTTTGCCGAGCACTAAAAGTGATCATTTTACATATTTCAGACAAGTAACGAGAACGGATCTGTCGAAATTTTTAGAATACACACGCCGGAAGAAGTCGATTTGTTCGAATCTCAGTAAGGTAAAAGCGCCAATAGTTGACCAGCACAAATCACTGCGTGAATAATAGCAAATGCCTTTTAACCTTTATTAAGGCGGAAATGCTGTTTGAGCTTTTGACATTGTATATAACAAAGCTGTATTTTTTTTGAATAATTGTATTATTCAAATTTTCTAAGACATTTTTTTGAAAATTCAATAATTGTGGCAGAAGTTGACCATCCTTGAAAACGAGAGAACTACTAATTGATCATACGTTGGTTAGCAGTTGACTTGCAATGATTAGTACAAATTACAAGTAAAAGGGCAAAGAATGAAAAGAAGTTAACCCTTAGCACTAAATATTGTTATATCAGTAATGTAAAATGATTGTTACGTTATTAAATTATCAGATGATCAAATTGTCAATGGTTAAATTGTAAAGAATACAGCTTTATTAATCAATTATACAGTCGCAATTATTATCTACAATTAGAAAAGAAGAAGAATTTAGTTTTCATGTTAAAATACTTCCCAGTGCAAAGGGTTAACACCAGATAATTTTAATTTCGAAACAAAGAGTAGGTCTCGTGATTTGTTTGTTCTTAATTAATATGAGAATCTACTTATTTTCACGTTTCCCTGAAAAAATGGTCAACTACTGATACACGAGGTCAATTACTGGTGCGTTTACCTTAATCGGAAATTAAAATTTGCGGAGGCACAGGGATACCTATTCAATCAATTAATTAGAAAATCTGTACTGTCAATACTGGGACAAAAAAGCGTCACCAATTCGTGCTGGAAAATGATCATCATCGTTTTTTAACAAAATTCCTGTCTGTGCTTTCAACCAGAACATATTGGAGCCTGTCGCAACCCTGTCAATCTCCGACATAGATCAGAGAATCCACACGATCGCGTAAAGATCCTGAGGATCTATCCCCGAAGCAGGGCTTCCCGCCTCGCAGCTTTGCCAACCGGAAAGAACCGTGTTCATCAGTTTCGAAGACGTGTGCCCTCGTGCGTCCCGTGCAGCCGCCTCGTAACATTGTACATATTATCTGCGCGGGTGTCTCGATCCCAACGTGTATCGTGTCGTAGAAATCTCTTTAGATAGGCGAGAAAAAGTGACGATCGATCGTCGGTAAGTTATCGACCCGGCTCGGATCCCCCGCGGATCTTCTCCGATCCTCGGGGAGGATGAATCCTGTGGATTCGTCAACATTTATCAATTCCTGAAAAGATCCTGTTTCTTCGGGATCATCCTGGGCGATCGTGTCCTTTCAGAAAAATCTTCCTCGGGAGGGAGAAGGACACGATCGTCGCGAGCCGTACTGCTTTCGTAACGACGGATCCTGACGATCCTCGCGCCGTCATTGCGCACCGTAGATCCTTCGGGCACACCTGGATCCTTCGCGTAAGCCTAGATCCTTTGAATCGGTGCGCACAAATCAGCGTTTTCATGATTTAGAATTCACTAGACTGCGGATTTCGAGCATTTATTGGGTAAAAAATTCATTAACGAGTTAATGAAATGTTTGTATTCGACTGATCCGATTTCGAACCGCCATTTTTCTCGGAAACTAGTGTGACCTAGAGGTAAACGTACCACAGTCATTAAAAAAAGTACTAAACCTCTGGTTTCTTAGTTAGAATGGTTAGAAATGTTTAATTTGTTGTTTTATTTTATAAAAACCAGTAACAAATTGATCAACCAGACAAAAATTTTCTTCTAAAAATTGGTGTACCATTATTCAAAACATTTAAATATCGTATCAGGTATTATACTTACTTTCTTATCCACATAAAATGAAAAAAATCATACAGAACAGAATTTTACGAAAACCAAGATGAATTATAAATTGATCAACCAGACAAAAATTTCTTTCTAAAAATTGCTGTACCATTATTCAAAACATTTACATATCGTATAAGGTATTATACTTACTTTCTTATCCACATAAAATGAAAAAAATCATACAGAACAGAATTTTACAAAAACCAAGATGAATAATAAATTGATGACGGAGACAAAAATTTCCTTTTAAAAATTGCTGTACCATTGTTCAAAATATTGTTCACATTATTAAATATTTTTAGTTAGTTTACATTATTAAATATGTTGGGATCTAACCAATCACTAAACGTTTAAACATTGTACGAGCTATTATATTTATTTTCTTATCCATAATATGAAAAAAAATCATAGAAATAGTATATAAAATAGCTTGATGTTTTTGCAGATGTTTTCTCGTGCTTTCGAAATCCGTGCACGCTATAACCGCGTAAAGATCCGCAGTCTGGTTATCCGAAGGATGCGGAGGATCTGCGAGATCCTCGATCCGCGTGATGGCGTCGCGAGGACCGGCGACGAGGAGGGGGGAGGAGCTGTGTATAATACTGTAGAAGCGTGTATATCGTTAAACTTACGATTGGGTCGAAACCCAAAGCCTTTCTCTTAGACTTACGTGCGTGTCCACCGGCTCTCGAGCGCCGGGATCGATCGATCCTTGGTCGTCCTTGCGAGAAAAAGAAAACCTTAGAGCGAGCGAGAGAGAGAGAGGAGAAAAAGTAAAGAGAAGAAGTGAAATCACGCGACGGCGATTTTCGAGAAGCTCGCTAGCGAGAGAGAGAGAGAGAGAGGGAGTGAAAGAAGCGACGCGACGGTTGCCCCGAGACAGAGAGAGAGAGAGAGAGAGAAAGTAAAACCTTCCTCAATAGCAATATTTTACTCAATAGTAAAACGAGAGAAAAAAAAGGGGGACGCTCTAGAAAACTTGTATTCTAGATTTTATATGTGAATCAACGGGGGAGAGAGCCGGGGGAGAGATTCTTAAAACGTTCGTTGTCTTTTTATAACGCGATTAATGGCGGAGGGGAACAGTGGAGGATCGAAGAACGTGAACGACGTGTAGGAGGAACGTGTGCGTGCGAAGAGACACGGAGGATCGATCGATCGTCGTACCCTTTGGTGGGCTAGCGATCTCTTAGATTGTTAAAACGAACAAAAAAAAAAAAGAAAGAAAAACGAGGAACTCGTTCGAGACACACTTTGTCCCTCCGTGACGCGAGCAAGAGAGAACGCCGACGAGCGATTTTACCGTTTTATCTACATTTTTCAGACGCGCACTCTTTTTCTCTATCTCTCTTTGTAACTCTTTCTATTTCTGTCCGCGCGATGTGTTGTCCCCGCGATCTATATCGCGGCGACGATCTATCAGAAAGATAATATACGATATTCAAGGAACGGATATATAGTCGTACGCCTCGATCGGACCGGAAGCAGCCCACCCACGGATATGTATGTCGATCTTTTTCAAGCTGCTTCCGGTAGAGGCGCGACCGGATCGCGGATGTGATATATCGATCGATTAAGTATCCCATTTGAGCTAAGAATAAAATGGAATCGTTATTAATCATTGCACGAGACTGTTATTCTATACGTTCGGTTCTTTCGCCGCATACTCATCGCTGGACTGCGGATCCTTGTGCTTGTCGATCGCACGATCTCCAAACCTATGTGAAACTATGATCGATTATGTGAAACAGTGCTGGGCACGGGTCTCCTCTCTCTTCCCTCTCCATGGCAACGACGCTTACCGGAGGGGGACGCGGTGGGGGGGGGGGCGGTCTTGTCTCGATTTAAGCAAATGTGCCCAGCACTGATGTAATGTGGTTTGTTTGTAATTACTAGACGGCGGATCCCAGAATAAACATTGTCCATGTCAATTGTGAGAAACGGAACTTCAACGTATATCAGTGCGAAAGTTCGCGACCGATTTCGTATTAAAGTACGACACACCTCGGAAAGCCATCTTGGAAAGTAATAGTGCAGCAATGTGCTCGATTTATGGTGTCTTTTCAGTTCGCATCTCGGATCGCATTCTTGTCAGCATATAAATCCGCAGTCTAGTAATCACTAGACAGCAGATTTCTTTGAGAAATAAACATTTTCTTTCTGAATTTCAACGAACTGGTGTCGAATGGGAATTTATTTTCCTTCTTGATATGTTTCAACCCTTTGCACTCCTTTGTCGAGTCTTATTTTTTTACTGAAAAACGAATATAAATTGCAACAAAGTTTGAGTAATATTTAACCCTTCGCACTCCAGCCTAGATGGCTCGTATAGTACACTAACAACTTCAGCACTATATTAGTTACAAGTGTATACATACAGTAGCGGACAAAAGTTTAAGACCGCTGTAAAGAAGACGATAACTTTTTTAATATTGTACTATACGATTAGAATTTTTTTTTTGGCGAGCTAGAGCAATTAGTTTACTAAAGGATGTGAAAAGAAATTTCTTCAAAAATTGCAATAGATCGGAATTGTTGAAAAAATACTAAAAGTTGAATTTTTAACCTTTTTATATGAGCCTATGTTGGAAATTTAAAAAATACGTTTTGTAGATCTGTGTCAATTAAACGTATTCTGAAATTTTCGTCAAAATCGGTCGACGTTGCAATGAGCTACAAACGTTTAAAGATGGTAAAAATTGCAGATTTTCTAGATTTTCGACAATATAAATCGTTAAAAATAGTTTAAAAATTAATTTTCACATCCTTAAGTAAACTAATTGCTCTAGCTTCCCAAAAAGTTCAAATCGTATAGTACAATATTAAAAAGTTATCCTCTTCTTTAGAGCGGTCCTAAACTTTTGTCCGCTCCTCTATGCATACTGATTGAACATTATAAAGCGTTACAGACGAATATCTCCAAAAATATTGATTGTACGCAAAAATGTTTCAGATGGAAGTTGTTCAGTACCGAGGGGGACATCACGTGGTGGTACTTTTATTTTTCCCGGTGGACACTCCAAGGTTAGGTGAAGGTCAACTTTCTTTTTCGAATGGAATGTTCTATTTTTTATACCATACATCGATAGAGTATCAAATTCTGTGTATAAAAGTGTTGACCTTCATATGTCCTAAACCTAATGGTTAACGAGATATTGTCCAAAGAAGAAAAAGAATTGTTTCGATAATATCTCGTTAACTATTAGAGTTAGGACATATGAAGGTCAACACTTTCATACTCGGAACTTGATACTCTATCGATCTATGATATAAAAAATAGGACATTCCATTAAAAAAAATTAAGGTGACCTTCTCCTCACCTTGGAGTGTCTATCGGGAAAAATAAAAATCCCACCACATGATGTCCCCCTCGGTACTAAACAACTTTCATCTGAAACATTTTTGCGTATGATCAACATTTTTGGAGATATTCGTCGGTAATGCTTTATAATGTTCACTCTGCTGTATATTTAATAAAAAAAATACGGTTGCTGCAATAGAACAAAATATTTGTTCCTTAGCTACATTATATGAAACGAGTTCGAATTTGTAAATCTTCAACAAAATGAAAATTTTATGTTTCAAAGTTCATATTTCAAATGTCGCATTATATCAGCGACACCGGAATGCTGAGGGTTAATATAATTAGTAAACAAAATTGTTTGAAATAAGTAGCAGTCCATTAACTGTCCATTGAAGTCAATTTCAAATGGAACACTTGAAACAGTAGGGATACGTTGCCAAGAAAATTGAAAAATAATTCAGAGTGCGAAGGGTTAATAGATTGAAAATGATATAACAGTGTTTGTAAATTCTTCTAATGTTTCTACTGTTTTAAAGTCATTTAAACGCGTCAGCCTGCTCATTATTGTCATAAATGCATGTAATCCGCTGTCTAGTAATCACAAATTTTAAAGACACACCGTTTTCGAGGCTCTCTCAAGACTCCATTTTGTTTCCTCAGTGTCCAGACATTTTCCATTCGCGTGCGAGGGTTGGAAAATAAATCTTACAAAACCAGCTCTTGGAAAATCGTTGTTAATAAATGGCAAACGATTGCATAAAGCTGCGCAATCCTCCAATCACTCTCCAGCAATTCCGACCACTCTGTCCGCCATTTTGTTGTCGCTCAACTTCGTCGATGACCTTCCACGCGTGATTTATTATTGCGAGTAGACTGTGGATCTTTATGCAAATTTATCCGGAATTGTTTTACACGGAGTATAGATTAACAAAATGTTGTTTTTTTTTGTCCACAGAGATGAGTTAAATAAATTAGTAAAATCAAAACATCCCTATTCACATCGTTGCTAGTTTATTTATAAGCAAATTCGGATCAGTTTTATTAATTTCGCCTAATTTCTTTCGAAAAGGAAGGACGTTATCGCATATGCACGATTTAGGTAAATCCTGATTCAAAAGATGCCATAAGCTTGCGTAGGTCCGCGGTCCAGTTAGAAATGGATTCGGAAAAATTCGATCGTCGGAGGAGCATCAGTCCGATCGATGCGTACGATCCAAGCAAAATGGCGCCCGGAAAATGGCGCTGGACTATCGCGACTTTACAGGCGGTTCTATACATGTATATATATATACGCATATAGTAAGTATGGCATACCGAATTACGCGCGCGCGCGCGTTCCGTGCATTCTCATCTTTTTATATACATATTTACATAAATAAAATATATATACACACACACAGAGATGGAGGAGCGAGGAATCAGACACATACACACATGAGACCGAAGGCTAAAACACGTCCGACACACACAGGTGCCACTAAAAATATCATTTTCTCAAATATTCTCTACACATTATTAAATTTACTTATATTTAAGAAATTATTTTATAATTATTACTATTAAATTATTATTATTATTCTTACTGCTGGTACATTAATGTAATTGTTTGTAATTAATGATTAATCATTATCATTGTGATTGTTTGATCGTTATGATTGAACACACACACACACGTTACCATACATACGACACATACACGCACACAGATCGACACACCGATATCACCGCTGTTATTATTATTAACGATTATATCATCGGTGAATAAATTAGGGGGAAAGAAAAAGGAGCGAGGAAAGGAGAATACGACGAGGTATGATATTATGGAATAATTTCTAACGCGATGGAAATGAAATAAATGATCTTACTTATACATAATTATAAACACGTCGTGTGTGATGACATATTGATAACAATTAATTATTACGATAACACGTAACGAAATTATTATTATTACTATTATATAAATAACGCCCTATTCCCATTTGTTGTGAATGTTTACGTTGCTTTATGATATTCAGGATATTCTAAAAATAAAGTCTATAATTTCCACGATCGAACGCCTTTCAATACGCCCGTATTTGATGATCGATAGCAATCCTTCTTGTGAGTAAATGTTAAACAGTCTTATCAGCTGTTTTCCTAAGTAGTTTGTTTCTAAGGCTGCGATTGTTTGCACTAGGTATGGGCATTTTTGTGTCAGTTGAAACAAGACTGTCCCCACCATAGCGCCCACACTCCCCCACCAGCATCGTCCGTCGCAAGCAGTGCGCAGGCTTCGTGCATCGGAGAAGCAAGCATTTGAGGGGCCCCAACCGTGCCCAGCACTGCCTTATGGCATTTACAGCAAGAATTATTTGCGCGAAGATCAAGAAATGAATAACAGTTTAAAAAATCATCAATAACTAATTAATTAATGCAAACTCTGTCGAACAGTGTGTAACTAACAATTCTTTGCTACGATTTATTGTTTAAGAGAGAG
This sequence comes from Lasioglossum oenotherae, assembly GCA_028455765.1. Taxonomy (NCBI): domain Eukaryota; kingdom Metazoa; phylum Arthropoda; class Insecta; order Hymenoptera; family Halictidae; genus Lasioglossum; species Lasioglossum oenotherae. The sequence continues at coordinate 6,248,775 of CM052296.1, forward strand.
AGAGAGAGAGAGAGAGAGAGCTTGTACACTTTTAATATACAATAAATATTGTATACACCAACATCATGGACTATTTATTTAAAACCCTACCCTACTATTAAGCTGGCGAAATTACAGAAACGTCAAGATTACGGCCGAGTTGTCTTTGAATTGCACTACTGATTTGAAGTTGGAAAAATAGTGAAAATCTTTAAAAATATAAAATTTTCGACCGTCTGACCTTTCGTTGAGTTGTACTACTGAATTTCGTGCCACCTCCTTCGACATTATGTTCTCCTGATACAAAGATCAATTTTCGAGAATTTCGAAAATTTTCGCCAATTTTCGACCGTCTGACTTGTCGTTGAGTTGTACTACTGAATTTTCGAAATTTTTCGGGCGTCTGGCCTGACGTTGACTTGTACTACTGAAATTTCGGATACCTCCTTCGACATCATGTTCTCCTGATACAAACTTCACTTTTCGAGATTTTCGGAAATTTTTGGCCGTCTGACTTGTCGTTGAGTTGTACTACTGAATTTTCGAAATTTTTCGGCCGTCTGGCCTGACGTTGACTTGTACTACTGAAATTTCGGATACCTCCTTCGATATCATGTTCTCCTGATACAAAGTTCTATTTTCGAGATTTTCGAAAATTTTCCTCGAAAATTGAGTAAGTATTAGGAGAACATGATGTCGAAGGAGGTATCCGAAATTTCAGTACTACAAGTCAACGTCAGGCCAGACGCCCGAAAAATTTCGAAAATTCAGTAGTACAACTCAACGACAAGTCAGACGGTCGAAAATTTCCGAAAATCTCGAAAATTGAACTTTGTATCAGGAGAACATGATGTCGAAGGAGGTATCCGAAATTTCAGTAGTACAAGTCAACGTCAGGCCAGACGGCCGAAAAATTTCGAAAATTCAGTAGTACAACTCAACGGCAAGTCAGACGGTCGAAAATTTCCGAAAATCTCGAAAATTGAAGTTTGTATTAGGAGAACATGACGTCACAGGAGGTGACACTAAATTCAGTAGTACAAGTCAACCATAAGTCAGACTGTCGAAAATTATACGCATAAAAGTGTTTCATGTAAGAAAAGGAAAGGTGTGTAAAGGAAAATAACTTTGTTACTACAAAATAGTTGTTGTACAAAAGTTTATTGCACACTTATATTAGTAGAATACATTATAAATAAAAAAAGACGTGTTTAAAATTAAAAATAACAAACTTAAAACGTACTAGGATTTTATTAAACGAACTATACCATGTTGAAGATATTTTTTATTGTATATTAACAACGCTTGAACGTGTTGGTTGTCGTTTTGTATAATAAATAATTGTATCCGTGTGTCGCGTGATCCTCTTCTCGTCGTCTTATATTGTAAAATAGATAGTAGAATACGTCAGACATCCTCGACGGTCGGCGATAGATTAAATTAATGTACAACAATTAATTGGTAAGCGGTCAATGGACTCGATCACCATCTGTGGTAAACCGCTCAAGCTGCAACCCGATTGCTAAGCTTATTTTATGTGAGATGGCGCCACCATATAAGGGTAACAGTCGGTAACGTTGACTATTAGTTTGAGTGTTTTACCACTACGTGTAACGGCGCTGTACGGCGGTTTTTTCAAAACAAATAATTCCTGTCGGAGATTTCATTGCACCTTATAGAAACGGCGGCAAGAATTATTTACGCCTATCTCTCCTAGACAAACGAAAATGATTTCTCTAATAAAAAGGGATATGAAAAATGCTGAGGTCTATAATTATGATTACAAAACATGAAACCTACCTACACGTACTTAGGGATGGTGGAGGAACGAATGAACACACGGCAGAAGTTCATATTTTCAACAATTTACTCCTAGGCTCTTGTTTTGGCCAGATCGGGACCGGCAAATGCTTTGCGGCCCCTTCTTGTTATACAATACATAAAAATAATGATATTTACAAATGTAGGATAACGTTAGGCACTCAATGAACAAAACAATGAAACTATAAATGGTTCTTCTCTATCATACATATTGGAGGTGTGTGTTTACGACGAATAATAATAAATCATTGAAGAATGCACTCAGAGAGCAGAGTGAGATACAATTACAAGGATACGAATAAAAAAAAAGATAGAAGAGAAAAAGATAAATTAGCATAGCGCTCATTCGATTGGATGTAAAGACGAAAAAAAAAGCGACGAAACAAAAAAAGAAACAAAATATATCGTGTTTGAATAATACGAATTTTATTCGTACTCGATTATCGTTTTGCGATTCGATTACGGTTTCGAACGTGTGGAATGTTGGAGGTCGGGTGACAAGCAATGTTTTCTCACGTGGAATGTGCTCGCGCGATGTCTCTCTCTCTCTCTCGCTCTCACGTATTTTTTGTTTTCATTTCTTTCGCGATTTTTTAAATTAAGTCACTTTACCTATACTGTATAAGTACCTCACTGCTGTTATTACATTAATTTCTTTTCTCTCTCGTGTGTATTTCACTGGCCTTTGCGTTCATTGTCGTGAACAGTGGACATCGAAAGGAAGTGTCAGTCGCTGAGCCGACCTCCACTCGACGAGAGGTCGGATCAGCCGTGAGTTTTCCCCGTGTTCTACGAATGTCCGTAGACTAGAGTTATCTCTATCTCGAAATATCGTTTAAATTAAAAATAATCGTTCTAGTTCTACAATTTCGTTTCGTTAGTTCTTTTTTCACCCGGTTTCTTTTGTTTTCTGTTCTCGAATTGATCGTGAATCGCAGTACGTTCGAATGATGTGCATCGACACAGAGCTCTCTCTCTCTCTCTCTCTCTCGCTCGCATACACCGTCGTTTACGTGGATGCAAAAATGAAAAAGAAAAAGAGGTCACAGTCTCTATACGTCGGAGTAACGTTCTCTCTCTCTCTCGATTATCACTGAAACCGATTTAAATATATTTATTCGGTGAATGTCAATCCTTTTTTCTTCTCTGCTCATATTTCTTTTTGTTTTCTGATCGTCCCCCCCCCCCCTCATTCGTCGCTCGGTTGATATTCAACGATCCCGACTCGTGTACAAATTACGACAATATCATTGTTCCAAGTTCATCTCACATAAAGTCCACATTACGCAGAATAAAATAAGTTATACGATTTGTCTATTTCTCATTAAAATATTATGATACAAATTACAATTATTTATAGTTCAGGGTCTAAGAGCCGTTAGATCGAACTAGAAAAATCTTTATTACCCACTTCCACGTTAGATAGTCGGAGAAGTGCCACGTACAATTGTATATTGTTTTATTTGCAATAGAATTTTTTGTACAAACAATCACTCTTACACGTGTTCGCGTACTGCTGATATGGCTTTCGTTTATCTTTTCCCAATAAAGGACACAACAAAAGAGGATGACCGGTTATTATGTTCGCATGGTCACCTCCGACGAACTGTTATTTCGAAGTATCTGTGTGTTCTGTGTATGTAGCGTGTATTTATTCTCTCTCTTTATCTCTCTCTCTCTCGTTCTCCCGTGGGACATCTGTTATGCTTGTATATAACGAGTAATATTTATACTTAGTCGCAAAGAATACGAAAGGCTTGGTTGTACATTTGGTCAATAAAACTTCCCTTGCAATCGCGCGCGCGTCTCGCTCGCCCTAAAAATAGAAAGTTTTTATAATCGGTACTGCGTTGTATGCTAACGACCCTTAACCCTTTGATAATATCACAGATGAATGAGTTTCCGTGTTGTGCGTTACGCGTCGCTACCTAAGGTTCCTAACAAGTGCGTTGATCCTTTCGATTTTCTCGCCGAGCACCCGCCTCTCCGAATCGAGGGCAGTTTTCGCGGACAGGAGCTCGTATATCCTTCGTTCCAGCTGGATCGTCTCGGAACGCAAGCTGTTCGACTGCGCTGCCAGCCTCGATGTCTCGCTCGTCAAAATTCTCTTCTCCAGCGTTTTCTCTGGAACAATGCACCGGGACCAATTAGAACCACTTGCGGGACAGGGGACGCAATATTGTTCGCAGTAGAAAGGGGGAATATCAATTTTAACAAATGCTCAAAAATTTTTCTTACTGCATTGAACGTTATTTTTTAAATAGAGTATTTATATGATTTTCTATCACAAAAACCTGCTCTTTCAATGTTCATTAGAACTATAACATTTATTGAATTGTACTAATCTCTTCGTTTCCGAGGCTCATTTAGGAAACAATGTACAGGAAAGTTTATTTTAGCCAAAATGTCACTGAATTTCTCAATCCGGACCACAGTGCGCCGTCAACATTTTTTTTCTCGGTTGCTATTCGAGACATTCGGGTGAAACAAAATGGCAAAAACAGCTACACATTAGCAGTACCTTGTGCAATTTTTTCGAAACTGTAAACCGATTATTACGGAGAAAAATAATGTATCGAACTCGGCTCGTTCTCTGCGTGTTCTCTCTCTCTCTCTCTCTCTCTCTCGCCGACTATGCTATACTGCGAGTGAGGCCCGCCGTCAACATTTTTTTTCTCGGTAACAATTCGAAACATGCAGGTAAAACAAAACGGCGAAAACTGCTACGCATTAGCAGTACCTTGTTCAATTTTTTCGAAACTGCGAACCGATTATTATGGAGAGAAATAATTCATTTCATGGGGTTAGGCACACTCTAGCAACAATTTAGCGAAGAACACCCTTCCCCTTTTCCTGTAGGATTCTCGAACCGTTTCGAACTGTGTACCTTTGGAATACTCTCTGTAGGCGAGCAGAATGTCCTCGATTCCGTTCCACTTGGGTCTGTCTCGTTTCCCGGCGACGTTCTCGTCGGCGCCATCGTCGATGATCTTGACGTCGGCGATCTTGCAGTGTTGTTTGACGCCATTCTCGCCGGGCACCGGTAAAACAGGATAGCACATCGGAACAATGTTCGGAACCAAAGGCGGCAGAGGCGGCGGCCGTTCAGGAACGTGCTTCACTTTCACCCGGTCCAACAGTCTCATCTTCTGCGGCGGTTTCGGTAACATTGGCGGGTTCATCGAGTAAGCCTTGGCGATCCTCTCGCAGTACGCTGTCACGGTGTTCGTGCTCTTCCGCTTCTTGCGATCTTGAAGTACGTACTTCCACGTTACCTCTGCCTCTGAAATGTTCCACATTGAATTGTTAATAAAATAAGAAAATAAATAAGAAATAAGAGGAGAGAGTGTATCAGGGTTGTTCGCTTACCGTCTCTTCTGCTTGGAGGCATCACATCGAGTCCTATGGTCTTCAGGAAACCAACTTTCGGCTCGAAGTCTGCCGTGTGAAGCAACGCGTCCGGATGGTCGCGAGGTATCGGTAAGACTGACTCGACGAACGGTTCCCCTTCCGAAGGCAAGTCCGGCGGGTCTGGGTTCAATTTGTACCTCTTCTCCACCTTGCAGAGCTCCATCTCTGTAAAACGTTTACCAACCAGTCACAAACCACACCACGAATTTGGAGACGCCATTTCGTGGCAATCTAGTGGGCAGGTCGGTCGTACTCTTAGACCATACATATTTTAAATAACATTTTAAATAAAGTAAGTTGTGTGAAGATATATAAATGCAGATTTTTTTTATATTATATACAGCTACATTAACCTTTTGCAATTATTTTTCAATTTTATTGCCAACAACTCCCTACTATTTCAAGAATTCCTTATTTTAAACAGTTTCGTTTACTAATTATTAGACTGCGGATCTTTATGCACAATAAAAATTGTCTACATCGATTGCAAGGAATAGAAACCAAATTGAATGTTATTTCTTCCCTTAATGACTTTAATAGAGGAGAAATCATATGTTGACATCTTCAGTTTTTAAAATATTTCAACAATTTTGAATTCCATCCCCTCAATTTTACTATAAATGCATAAAGATCCGCTATCTACTAATTCTATTAAACACTGCTCTCAAACTTTGTTTGAGAAAAAATAAGAAATTTAATAAATGAAGGAAGAACGAAATACATATAAAAACCCGTTTCATTCACATTTCTCTTTCTCTGATCTCGACAAAGGAGTGCAAAGGTGTGCCTAACCTAACCTAACCTAACATTTAACCCATCGCTGTATAGTGTAAATATCATATCTGATACAGTTAACAAATCTGGTATATAGTAAACTAAGAATGTGTTTTCTTACTATTCTACACATTTTATCTCATTCGATAAAATGTTGTTTTAATGTTTTTAAATATTTTTCCCTGAAATAAAACACAAAAACTGACCTTCTTTCAATTTTTTTCATCCCAATTAAAAAAAATCATGCAGTGAAGGGTTAACTTTTTCCAAATGCTATTTAAAATAATCAAAACCTGTCAAAAACAATGTAAATCGCTCAACTTTGAACACTCATAACTAGACAGCGGATCTTTATACAACATAAAAACTTTATACCCCAACTGCAACAAACTGAAACGAGGTGGAAATTAATTTTCTTCGTTAATACATTTAATAGGTGGAAAATAATATAGCAGCATTTTGAAATTCTTCCAATGTTTTCACTGTTTCGAATTACACCTTCTAATTTCTGTCATAAATGCATAAAATCCGCTGTCTACTCATAACTATTGAACGAAAGGAAAATTTAACCCAGTAACACCATCCGTAGAGAGGAAAGTAACACTATTGGGAGGGAATACAGTAAACATGGAGGTTTACCGTTTCGCGTGCTGAGAGTGGTCAATCCGAACATGGCGAGGAACGCGAGCTTCTGATCGGAGTATTGTAGCTTAGCGGGCGGTCCCTTGGTGATCCACAGATCAACATCCTTGATCTCTTCCTCGCCCTCGGAGTCGGAGCTACAAACTAGACTGGCGTTCCTCTCGCGTTTTCGTTTCCGCCGCCTCTCGGCGAGGTCCAACGAGGACGTGAGCTCCTTCGGCTTCTCAGGTACAAGGAAAGAAGACGACGACGACGTGGACTTGTCGCACGGTTGAACGGCGACATCCTGTTTGACTAGAGCCTTGCTCAGGTCGGGCACGTTCAGCACCGGTGGCTCGCACTTCACGGAAATCTCAGTCAAATTATTGCACTTGTCGGTGAAACAAAATGCGGCGGCGGCGGCGGCGGCGGTCTTCAGCTCGTTCGAGAAGTTCAACAGCTTCTCCTGGTACTTCGGTATCTGGAGCAGAACGTTCGACACGTTCTGACAGGTACGTAGAACCTCCTCGGACTTGATGCTCTGCATCAGCTGGCTGGTGTCGATCGGTTTCTGCGCGATCTCGTTCACGCTGAACTTAAAACTCGGTTGAAACGATAATGTGGACAAAACGTTGTTGCTCGACAGATCGGTCGTCGGCGGATTGTTCGCGGCTTGATCGACGACGATCTCGGGCTTGATCTCTTTCTCCGTTAGAGGGGTAAACGCCTCGGGCTGAAAGATCGGGGGGGGCCTTCACCTGATCATAGCTCGAATGGGGGACGAGGGGTTTCTCGATCGAGTGATTTTTCCCCGAATGATTCTGGCTAGCCGGTTGCGCGGGTTTCTCGATCATCTTCTCGCAGTACGAGGAGTTCTTAGCGTCGATCTTCGGGGTCACCTGGTGACTATTATCCCCGTTGCTCTTCTGATGCGAGTGGCTGGAGATCTTGCTCCCAGGAGCCACCACACTATTGCTACCATTGTAGCTCAAGCTCCCGGGAACAGTTTTCTCAGCGACGCAGTTCGCGTTCATCACGACATTCTCCGACCTCTGAGAGGACGCGATCGTGGTGACCGGACTGGACTCGCTGGCAGGATGATGGGAGCTCTGTCTCGTGCAGTTCGAGCTAGTGACGCTCGTCCCGGTGGCACTGCCTCCGCCGCTGTTGCTGCCGTTCGTAGCCAAACTGGGAACATTGATCTTCCCCTGGGGATGATGTTGCTGATGGGCGGACGCCGAGGGGAAGTGCGGCGGTTTGTACAGTCCGGGGACGTGCGAGACGGGTATGTGAGGATGATGGAACTGTTGAGGAGGATAGGGTATCGGTTGCTGGGACAAGGATGACTGTTGAAGACCGACGATGTTCTTGGTCTCCGGGCTGTCCATCGGCTGCGAGACTTGCGTGGTCGCGGACGATTTCACAGACGGCGACTCGGTTTGATGGGACAGCTGGCTGGTGATGCTGTGGTTGTGGCTGTTGACCAGGGGCCTTTGCTGCGGCTTCGACGAGGAACGGAACGAGTCCTCGAACGGCCTGACGAACACCGGCTGCGAGATGGGCGAGGAGCTGCTGGCAGCGATGGTGGTCATCGTGGTGACAGTGGTGGAGGCGGTGGCAGTGGTCGGCACCGTTGCCAAAGTGTCTTTGCTCCTTGAAGACGTGTGAACCCCATGGGGCAACGACGGCGGCGGCGGCGGCGGCGGTGATTTTCGTGGCGCCAGGTTCACGTGATTCACGTTGCTGGATGGAACGGTGTTGGGGGTGGTCATAGTGTGCGTGGCTAGCGTGGTGATGGTGCCACCGCCGGATAGACAGCTGGTGGTGGCTGCGCCGCTGCGCTGTTGCTGATGGGAGACCGGTGGTGGTGGCAGCGACGGAGGCTGTTGGGTTTGAGGTTGTTGCTGTTGCTGCGGTTGCTGATGGTATATAGAGGTCGTGACGGTAGTGGTCGCGCTGCTCATTATCGTAGCGGTGTGCTGACTAGAATGATTGGTGGTGGAGGGGACGGGAGGCAGGTGTAACGATGGGATGGAGATGATGGGAGGCATGGGCATGTTCAACGGTGGAGGTGGAGGTGGTGGTCCTATCACTGCTGGGGTTAGAGAGGACATGGAGGCTATGGAGGGTATGGGGGGGTGGACCGATAGGCGCGGAGCTTATGGCTGGAGGGGGTCCAAGGTTCAGGGGCGGCATACTCGAGGCTAGTGGAGGTGGGGGCATCGCGGCGGAGCTCACGGAACAGATTGAAGCCGTGGACAGGGGAGGTGGTCCGATCGGTGCTGGAGGATTCGGGAATCCCGGCAGACGAGCGTGGTACATCCCTCCTCCCGATCCCGATGGATCCGTCGTTGCTGTTGGCGGTGCTGACGACGATCCCGAAGATCCATCTTCCTTTCGAGACTGATGGTGGTTGCTGACCACCGTAGCCACGTTCCCGCCGCTGTTCCCGTTGCTGCTGTTGTTGCTGGTGACCACGCTGTTGCTCGCCGAATTGCTGCCGCTGTTGCCACCCCCTTGACTCGGCCGGTCTCTGTTCTCGCGGTCTCGCTCCCGGTCGCTGTGCATCTGAGCCGCTATGGTCGGCTTCCTAGCTGGAACAAATCCCGAACACAATGCTTGGTAATCTTCCTCTGACACCCAATGCTGGTCGCGACTTACGGGGAACATGGCCGGGTCGATACACGCTATCCGACACTCCGAAATCACGTAGAACTGCGTCGGATATTACTCAATGTGTTTCAATTTGGCCTGTGATTATCCGGATTTCGAGTCACAACGAGCAATCCGGATAATGAATCCGGACAGAATTAGTGACAGATCTAATTTCGACACAGGTGTTTAGTATCCGGTAACTAAACAACAGGATTATTGAATTATTATCGGCATACCGTGCCGGATAGTGTAGATCGACCTTTGGACGTGTGCAAGAGAAAATGGCGGCCGTGGACGCGGGTCGGCAAGGCATCGAGAATTTTGGGATTATGCTCGCAGGGGTGCACACCCCTTTGAATAGATAGCAATCGGGGCTTCTCTAGGGGATATGGTTGCTTGTCTCGTGCCTCCCTTGAGCGTTAAAGTGACGATAAAGGTGCGTCCACACTCCTTCCATTCGATAAAAGAAGAATGTTCCTGCAGTGTGGACGTAGCTTTATGCTAATGATGATTGTACTTTGGTACATCGAGGGCACTGATGCGACTGCGGCTTTTGGCATGGTGCATTCGGTGTGAGAACTATCTTCCACTGGAGTTTCGTGTAAAAATTGAGAATGGACTGTAGAAATGTTTACGATAATTATTGTACAAATTTTGTGTGACTTGATCTTGAATTTACGAAGGCATGTACAGAGTCGCCAAACAGTGACCAAACCAACACTCGAGGGGAATACAAGGTACCCCCTCTCTGATGACCAGAATAGAGTCATATATGACTCCTATTACTAGGGGTGTGCGAGAACCCGAAATATCGGGTCGGGTCGGGAACACGAAATGTTTTCGAGATCGGGACGGGTACCCGAAAATTTCGAGAATCCAGTAATCATTTATATTCGGTTTAATGAATACATTCATATAGTTTCGGATTTTTTATTCTAAATGTTTTCGAGATTGAAAGAATGTTGTCCATCACGAATTCTTTCCAAGAGTGTCTCTTATGTCACATTCTCGAAATTTTCGGGAACCCAACCCGACCCGACTCGACCGTCTGGTTCCCGATATTTCGGGTTCTCGCACACCCCTAACTATTACTCTACTCTGGTCATCAGAGAGGGATACCATCATCTCACCGTGACTCCCCTCATCTGGCGACACTGGGCATGCGTGCAATCATGAGCGAGATCGTTGACGCAAATATTAAATAAATTCATTCCAGATCAAAATGGTAGATCCAAGACAATTTAAGATTATAATAAATCGACCCGGATTAAAGATCACTAGTTCCGATGTATTAGGTTGTCCCAAAAGTTTCTTCCGGAATGTGTTCCTTTAATATTCCTAAATAAATATTAGCTTGTTCCAAAAGTTGGTTTTCGATTCATGCACATGATGCAAATTCATGTTAGGAACTACTAAAACATTCACATAAAGATTATCGCATTGTTCGTATTTATTTAGCTACATTGAAGGAACACATTCCGGAAGAAACTTTTGGGACAACCTAACACATCGAGGGTTGTTCCACTGGTTTCTAGGTTATCCTAGGTGGCGCTAGCAGCGTCGCAAGATGGCAGTCTTCTGGGGCCGATGAGGAACTCATTGCACCATACCAAATACAGACAGAGCAAGCGTGTACACAACGTGTCATCAAATTTGACATTCTTTTTAACCAGCGTTATCAAATTTTTTGTAAATAAAATAATTCTATTGTAAAGCTGTTATGATCGTCAATTGCTTCGTCGTATGCTATACATTAAATAAATCAGGAGATTTAGGTATCAGTATGAGAAGGACGTTCCAATACACGCTTGCTCCGTCGATGTTTCGACAGATACCTTAAAGAAAAATGGTTAAACAAAATTCGAATGAAATTCAGTTGGTCTCCGATGGATTGCGAGGGAGTCCGCTTAGGGTTAATTGGAGGTTCAAGGTCGCGAGCTCCAGGTGGTAAGTGGGAGCTGGGCGATTTGGTGTCGCGAGGAGAAGCGTTCGGTTAGGCGATCATTATTTTCAACTTAACTCTGATCAGTGAATCTCTTGGTTGGTCTACCTTGTCGTCGACTTACCTGACTGGTTCCCCGAATAGCGCACGCGCGCGCGTAATCTCGCAGCCTGTCGTTCGTTCTGAGCACAGTAAAACACACGCATTCGCATTCGCAAGTATTGGGGATGATTTGCCTTCTTTTTTTTTTTTTTGCCATTTGTTTTTCTCGATAAACAATCGCGAGAGAAAAACTACTGTCATCTTGTTTCTCTTCGGCGGAGAGCTCTGTCGGGATTGACGCGCGATCGATCGATAGATCTCGAACGGTATTACAGCACGCAGTAACGCTACGAGACGACGATCTCTCTTTCTCTCGTTCGACATATAGAGACACGTGTAGAGGCCGCATACTTAATAGAAAAGCAGTAAACTCCGTTCACGAATCGTCCCCAAAACTGTTTCAGAAAATGTGAATCGAAGGGTCAAAAGTAACTCCAAGTCAAACAGAATTTTGATCACTGTGTTTGTTTTTTTTTTTGTTGCTTTATTTTTATTTCCTTCCTCTTCCTCTTTCTCTCTCTCTCTCTCTTCACCATCATCATCATCATCATCGTCATAATCATAATAATTCATCATTATCAGCGGCAGCATCAACTTTCTCTCTCTCTCTCTCTCTCGCTCTCTCGCTCACTCTCTCGCAATGTTTATTTTCAATTATAGTCGTCCAAATATACATGTTTACATAATAAATTATATAAAAAATCGGTGTAATTTTGATAAAAGAACATTGTTCGACAAACGTTATATACATCGGTGGATTCAGTCAATAAATTGATCAATTATTATACGATCACTACACAATTCAAAAGAAAAGGAACCAGTCAACTGCGACATTCATCATCATCGATCAGTTTAGTTTGCAAATTCTCTAAAACAGTTGCGGGAACTAACGCAAGAGTGCACTGCTTCCGGGAAATGGTCTCTCTCACTCTCTCTCTCACACGCTTACAATCCACAGAATCTCTCCCTTTCGCTCTCTATCTCTCTCTCTCTCGCGGCGGGCGGAGAAAAGAACACCTTAACCTTAAAAAAGAAAACAAAACAAAAAGACAAAAAAAAAAAACAATCGGGTATAAGCGAGCGACGGAAGAGCACGTTCCCTGACGAGTTATCAGGAACTGACTAACTGACTGATTGGCTGACTGACTGACTGACTGGCTGACAGCCACCGATAGTCCCTTCGAATTGTTTATCGTGTCACGAAACAATCGTCGTCTTAACACATTACCCGCCAGCGATTTTTACGTTGTAAAATTACGAATTTGTTCGCGAACCATCCCTAGGAACGTTTCTTGATTCATCCTTCGAGAACCACCACCCCCCCCCCCCCCCCGCACCAGCAGGATCGCGAATGTGATTGTTTAAAAAATCATTTGAACGAACGCGTTGAATTAATTCATTCAATATTTTACGTGTAGCTCTGCGTGAAGCTTTTTTTTTATAAAAATCAACCGGTCGTCGGTTTGTACCGCGTTTTCCAAATACAGTAAATCCTCTATAAACGCAAAAGAAATATCCCCTCCACTGTAGCAATCTTAACTCGGCTCGGGTATATCGGTGTGAGCTAATGCGACGCGGAGAATCGCAGTCGTCGGTACAAGTTAGACGGCCCGTGCGTCCTCACAATGTAACGCCAATATTTAATCTTTTTTATTATTACTTATTTTACGTATTTTTTTATGAAACTTTCACCAATATATTTGTGGCATTTTTCCGATTAAAATAAGACCAAACACGATATAATTTCAACTGTGTTTATAGTGGTTTAATTGACCATGAACGTTTTGAGCGCGAAGAAGGACAGCGTATGGGAAAGAAAGAGACGCGGAGAGTCGCAGTCGCTGTCCTTCTACTGTCCCGTCTACGATAAATGCAAACGAACCTCCCCGAGGCTTCTCCGTTCATACAAGATTATACTATAGTTGGAACAATTTTTTTTGGAAAATCAAAAATAGTCGGCTGCGAAACAAATCGCTATATAATTAGTAAAAATATTGTTTACTAAATTTGTTCGCGTCACATGAACGACTGAACATATATAAATAAATTGGGATAACGCGACATGGCTAAAATAAGAAATTACGTAGAAGAAAAATGTTTAAATCATTAACTTCTGTGTCTTACGGTCGGATAACTTATAACTTATCTTGCAGAAAAGTCCGCAGTCTATTCAAGCCGTCAACGTTTCTGACGTTTTTGTAAAATTTTGCTCCGCTCAGAAAAATCCACAGAACGCGATGAAAATAATTTGTAGATGTTCTACAAACTTGGAAGATCACCCGAGAATTTTTGGAGGCGCCTGGTACCGCAAACATTTAAGGAAAAAATTGCCTGAACCCGGCGCGCGAACCATGCCAGCGAGAAACAAGGTTGCAGAAGGGGGGTTTTTCTGGTGGGTAAAGTGTTAAAAGAGATCGATTTGTGAAAAAAAAGGAAAATGCGAATGGCGGAGAACGCGACGCGGAAGGGCGGTTCGGAGGTTCGCAGAGAACAAGAGCACGGGTCGACGATCAGGATCAAATATTTTCCGTGGTCGTGCACTCTTATGTTCGGGTCTCGCCGTTCGGAACGCGTTACTAGCTACGGGACGACTAACTATATAACAAGGCTTGAAACGGTTCCGAAAATAACTGTTCAAAACTGTTATAACAAAGGCTCTGGCTCAAACGATTACGAAGACATTTTTTCTCTGAACGTTAACTGATACTCCCATTTGTCCGATTTCCTATTGTATTTCTTTCATCCTCAATCGTTCATTCACGAAACCTTCACGAACATACTCGCGACATTTTTCCGATTAAAATGAGTACCAACACGACATAGTTCGGAGCACATTTGCATTTAGAATTTCTATTATCCGAACCGAGTACAGTTCAATCCATAATTATCCATATAGATTTCACCAAACAATTCATTAAAGATTTAATCTAGTACAATATCCAGACTCAGTTTTTCAAATATTAATTTTCTTCGAACAGTTCGGATAATCGAGGTTCCTCATAAAAGTGATCGGAATGGTACCGTGTTTGGGCTCATTTTAATCGGGAAAACGTGAGGAATACGATACTGCAAGTTTCGTAGAGAAATGATTGAAGTTAGGTTCCTCCTAACAACGATTCAGCATGAACGTTCTCCGTGACCGTTCTCGATCGATGCCATAACAGTTTCCAAGCCCTGCTAAAAGTAACACGGGGCGTCGTGCGTGTCATCGTACATAAACGGGGTCCGCTGTCGTTACAAAGGAATATCAGTTATCACCTCGTGGCCCGACCTTGAACACAAAACGATAGAGAAAACGGGCGTCTGACGACCGACCGAAGGCCGACTTACATCCGCGATCATGATGGCAGAGGCATCTGCCGATAAGTCTGACTTCGGTCCGCGCTGTCGAACAGTAAACTGTGTTTGCGTGTGTGTGTGTGTGTGTGTGTATTTATTTCCTGCGATTTGGTTAGAAATCTCGGATATGACCTGTGTGACCTCTCGGTTGCTCGACTTTCTCTCTCTCTCTCTCTCTCTCTCTCACCCTCTGCGCTACGCAAAAAACGTTTGTGTACATATCTCTCTCTCACTCTCTCACGTTCTCTCTGCTTTTTCTGTGTACATCAGGGGCGGGCACGGTAGGGGCCCCTCAAACTCCTGCTTCCCCCACCAACCTCCCTTTTAACACATTAGCGACCGGTGATTATTGCATAATTTTGAAAAATCTATGGTACATGGCTGAATACTTCTTAATGGAACCTTCAATAGCAACAGCAATTTTCATTGTGAACTAACAAGTCACCCTCAATAACGTAATTTAATAGTTTGAGTTAAGATTGCAATGTAAAAGAAAATTTCTATGCTTCCTTTTGGTACAGCACAATTATTGAAAATCCTATTAATAGGCTTCCGGTAGGCAAAGTGTTAAGCAACTGCTTGCGACGGCCGAAGCGCGTCCTTCCTCCATGGTAACGACGGATGCTGGTGGGGGACACTGGGCGCTATGGTGGGGACCCCTGATGTACATCGTAGAATGTGTTTTGTCACCGTGTGTTTGTGTAGGTTCGCGCAGACATATTAGTCGTCTTTGTTTTCTCGAAATTCGTCTCGATCGTCGGCGACACCGTGCGCTTGGCTAGAAAATATCGATTCCTACCTCTCCTCCAATAAGAAACGTTCGACTACGTTACGGCTAGAACTTCGATTATAATCTAAGTTAAAATTAGAAGCGTAGTATTGTTCTTTTGTTTGTCGATCTTCGATTCACAGTCAGATGTGTATACGTGTGTGTGTGTGTGTCTGTCTCTTTCTTTTTTTTCTTTCTCTCTCTCCCTCTCTCTTTCTCTCTTTGTGTATGTGTGAGTGTAGTATGTTTATGTATGTCGAAGTGTGGTTTTCTTTCGTATTTTACAAAAACGACTTCTCCTCGCTTGCCTCGCCCGGACCATCCGGAAAAAAAACCGCGGATGGACCGTCGAACGCAGTACAGGCTTGTCTGACGATTACGTCGTCGACGGATCAACGCCGACGGCTCGACGAAACACATGGGGTGGAACCGATTTTAGAGGGGGAAGCTCGGCACGCACGCCGATTCTTATGGGGCTCCCGACAATCGTTCTTGAAGCTTCAAGGACGTTCCCGTTCGGAGCAGTCGATCACCTCATTCTCTCTCTTCATCACATCTTTTTTAAAAATGAGCACACTTGAATTTAACTAAAAATAGCTTTAATTAAATTCACCCTTGGCTGGTTAAAAATTTCAATTTTGTCATTGATGATGTCCAGACTATTTTCTGAAACATTTTTTGGAATTTGTGTTTCTATCTCGAATGTCACAGCTGTTTATTTAATCTGATCTACGTAACTTAAGTAAATTACGATCTTTATATCTTCTGGGTCAAAATAGACCCAGCATCAGCCACCGGAGTAGACACTAAACCTACCATAACCGATTTTACATAGCTTATTTCATAATTGTTGGATTATGAAGATCTTCCCATACGAAATATCTTATATATATTAGATGATTGCTCAAGTTCATGACTGATTTGAAAATAACATTCAATGGTTAAACTTTAAAGATTGGTTAAATTAAAATTAAAAACTGGTTCAATTTTCTACAGTTAGAAAAGAATGATGACTATATGTATAATCGATTAACAAAGTTGTATTCTTTAAAATTTAACCATCGAATTTTATTTTCAAATCGGGCACGAACTTATGCAATCATCTAATATATACATTATTAGATTGGTTAAATCAAATTAAAAACTGGTTCAATTTTCTACAATTAGAAAAGAATGATGACTATATGTATAATTGATTAATAAGGTTTGTATTCATTACAATTTAACTATTGCATTTTATTTTTAAATCGGGCACAAACTTATGCAATCATCTAATATATACATTATTAAAGAAATTTTGTTATTCAAGTAAACATTATAATAAAAACCTCGAGAACACCAAATAAATTCAATCTTGACGTTCTCTTTAGCTCGAGTTCACTGAATCGTGGCAGCAATAAACAATAATGTACCACAAACAAGATATAATATATTGTTTGATAACGTTGTATTGTCTTGAGAGAACGTTTTGCCTAAATCGACAGCTCCGAATGGAAACGCCCCGTTTAACCGACACCAAAGAATTTTGCGGTATTCGGTTGGGGGTTGTTGCAACCCCTGCGTGTTTTCTCTGGGTCTCCTTCGACCCAAGGCTCTAATAATTGTATAAAATCCTCGAAAACTTCAAAGGCAGTTGTGAAAGATTTCCGAAAATGCTAGGGGAATTCTTCACGAATCTCACGAATTGCAAAAGCTTAACATATTGATTGTTTTGAACTACCAATTTCTATAATTTCAGAATATAATAAAATATTAAACATGATTCTCAATAATTATCTTTGTCAATAGAGCATCTTCCACAGTGGTGGTTGCTCTCGTAAAAGTAGTTCAATTACTTTACGTCGTTCGAAATTTTGTTAGATATTCGCAGATGTATGGCACCAACCGAATACAGCAACATTTCTAGAGTGGCCCGAGATAAACAATTGAGAAGTGTTGCATAGAAATCGGCGTCGATTACTTACCGATCTTCCCTCGTGGTTCGCAAAAGTGTTCGCACCCCCTCGATTACAGTGACCGAGCCATATTTTCTGAGGGGAATTGCTATAACGCAAACAATACCTATCTAGTACAACCGAACAAATTTAATAATTACTGGATTGCGGAAATCTATGCGTAAAAAAAAATTCTCAATTGAACAAACTGGAGCAAGATAAACATTGATTTCTCTCCTGAATACCTTCATTAAGTTGAAAACGACAACTAAACACTTTCTTCTCCTTCTAAAACAAGGGGTAGCTCGTGACGAAAAATGTCTGCTGTACAAAAGGGAGCTCAAAAATCATTTACAAATAATCCCAAACATAACGTTACCGAGGCTGACTTGTTGGTTCACGATTGAAATAGCTATGGCTGTGAAAAGATCCATTAAAAAATCCATGGACTTTCAGAGAATTGCGAAACAGTCGCCGGTAAATAATGTGTGAACACTGAGAAATCCGAGGGTGTGCTAAACACCTGGAAAAGGCAATGTACAGTCCCATCTCGATGAAAATCTGTCGCAGTCACTGACAATCGAAAGGTAGCGAGCACTTTCTCAACCCACGCTATAGAGGTCTGTAGTCCGTAGACCGAGAGATTCAACTAAAACGAGACACAAAGGAGGTAAAAACGAGAAACGTCTGTGCCGCGTAGGGAGAAAAAGGAGGAAAGGACGAATAGGAGAGATAAGGGGATGAAGGAACGAAGGGAATAAGGTATTGTCTGAAAAGGATGTGATCAGGTGTGTTGGACGTTTTCTCGCGATACGCAGGCACACGCTCGCAAATATTTGAAACAAGAGAAGAAAGGGGGTGGGCGGGGTGGCGGGGGTGCAGAAGAAAAATGGATAATCGTTTGACGCGCGCGAGAAAAGCGAACCTGCGGGACAGAGTCTCGCGATCGCTCGGGCAAATCGATGCTTTCTTTTTAATGAAAGGCAGTGGGGGGTGGAGCGACTCGCTCACCTGCAGTATCGGCAGATGCAGGTGCGGGCGCGGGTACCGGGGCTGCAGGTGCGGAAGTACGCGCCGCTCTTCTCCTCTCCTCCTCGTCGCGCAGCGCGGCTTGTTCCCGTGCTTGCCTTAACCGATGCTCCTCCTCCAGTTTCAGCCTGAAAACCGGAAACATCTTGTTCAATATAACGCCGAACATACGGTACACATCGAGGCCCGATCGGACCCGAAAAATTGGCTGCACTCGTCAAGAAAATTCAATTTGACAACGCCTTGCTCGCCTCTTTGCTACAATTTTTCTAGCTTTTCTCTTTCCCAAGCTCCTTTTTAATTGTCCCAGCTTTTTACGTAATATAATCAGGCTTCTCATCTCTGTGCAAATTGAAAATGTTGCGGAGCAATTGGGGGGGGGGGGGGGGACACAAAAGTCAAACAGAAATGTGTCTCCCCTTTTACCACTTTAATAAGTCCAGAATAATGTAATCTGCGGATGCATTTATGACAAAAATGGATAGCTGCAATTCTAAACAGTCTAGTAATAATATTTCTAAACTCAACACACACTTTGCTGACTCTGTATCGTTTGTACATGTATGAATCTCACGTTCAAACCTAGCTACACCCCAAACACAGTAATATTTCGTACATTTTTGAGTCTGTTAAGGAAAGAGGACGTTCCAGAAGATTTTTAACTATTGTATACTATGGAGCAGACTTTCTAGAATCGTCGGAGACAGTAATAGCGAGACGTTTCACAGAGAGCGTTCCAGAGCACCATTGGTAAAAAGTTGATGAGGTGTCTCCTAATTCCAGGCGAATGCAACCAACATCTCCGCTTCTCCCACTTACCGTTCGTGCATCACGGGAGACATCAGTCCAAGGGACGCGGGCGGTAGCATGTCCGGGCTGTATCTTAACCCGTACAGCGGGTACGAAGGTAGCCCGGGGAACAACGGCGGTCTCAGCATTCCACACCGTTCCAAATACAACTGTTCCTCTAATCTGTGAATTGGTAACAAAAGATACGGTGTTATTCAACTTTGCTCTTGTTCAGAGAATCAGACAAATCACAACATTGATCTTATCGGACGATTATATTGCTTGTCACTTAATAAAATTGAGGGAAGGAATAATAATGCAGTTTCTGTTTCTTGCTACATCACTGCGTAATGATCCACAGTCTAATATTAGTCATTCTGAACATCAATCTATTTGTTCCGAAGTGAATTGAATTATAGCGTAAGGTGCAAACTTCTTTACCAAGTAGTTAAAAGTGACCGTGACTGAACCTTGATCGTTTGTACAAATGAAACAAGCAAGTCCTGCATGAGACGTTAACATTAAACCTGGCTCGGTCAGATGACCAGTTCTCTGTTTTGCAATCATTGTAATTATGAAACCACTTTCGTAGGAAATGACTGAATTACCTTCCATATTTAAGTATTAGGTTGGCAACTAAGTTCGCGACCTCAACATTTATGTTCAGTATTTTAGATTAAGACCTCAGTATTTTATATAAAATTAATCGCAAAATTCAGAGCTTCCCAATGACAGTTCAAAAGGAGTGGTCACTGAATGAGGTTATAGTGATATATTAGGTTGGCCACTAAATTCGCGACCTTCCGTTTCGCAATTCCTTTATTGTATTATTATAACCTCAATCAGTGACCATTCCTTTCGAACTGTATATCATTGGAAAGCTCAGAATTTTGCGATTAAGTTGATCTAAAATACCCGTGCTTAAAAAATATATATAAATGACTTTGTTTTAGAAAATGTAGAGATCGCGAACTTAATTGCCAACCTAATAATAAAAGAATTACGTAACAAAAAGTCGCGGATTTAGTTGCCACCCTAATACACTTCAATAAATATTATCTGCACACTTTTATAAAGCGTTTGTACGTTTTGTGCTTGGTGGTATTAATGTTGAAACGTTCAACGCGAAGATCGAACGACGATTTTCGATGGAGGAAGGATATCAAAGTTGACAATTACCTATAAGCGTGTTGGAGGTGTGGCGGTGGGTAGAGACCATGGTGATAGGGACTGTAGGCCGCAGGATCCAGGGCAAAAGCCGGTGGAGCATGGGCCGGATGGTGTTCGGGCCGATACGGCTGAAAACCGGAACGGGCCAGCAAATCGGAAGCTGCGGCTGTCACGCTATGTTTGCTGGTGTCGGCGGGTCTTGCGGTCGTGTACAACGAGGGAATCTCTTCGGGTCTTCTCTCGTGGGTGGATCGCTCCTAAAATACAAACGACAAAACATGGTTAGTCACAAAACTCTCCGCAAGTTCTACATTCAATCCTGCAGGACATCTCGTCGCGATTCCGACAACCTGATTCGACCAAATCGATACGTATCTATACATCGACATCCTTCAAATTTTTGTTACTAATTTCTGTTCAAATTTACTGACAAAACTACCTCAAATTCTACTATCAACTTCGTCTTTGGCAATTCACAATGGGTTTACGGAACCATTATCAGTAGACAGCGGATTTTATGCATCTATGACAAGAATGAATCGGTGTGATTTAAAACAGTAACCTAACCTATTAACCCGGCGTTAGTTAGGTGGGGTCTCACAGACCCCAGAGATTTTAGATTGATTGTAACATTGTAACAACGCGTGACAGTTGTCAAGTATTTTTAAATGATAAAAATTTAATTTCGTGGATCTGCGTTTTTACTCTGATAAATTACAAGACTCTTAAGCAATACCTAATCTTATATTTATGAAAAAGGTATTTATTTCTATAATACAATATATGTATTATTTCGGTGGGGTCTGTGAGACCCCACCTTACCACTTACGATATATTTTCCCACCTTACCAACGCCGGGTTAAAAACATTCAGAAAGAAAATAAATTTCCATTTCACTCTAGTTCGTTGCAAATCAGGCAGACAATGATTATTTTGCAGAAAGATCCGCTGTCTAGTTAATAATTATGATTATTGAAAGTATGAAGAATTATTCAACAAATTTATTTCTTTGGCTATAGCCCCGAACGTCGTGAATTATAAAATTGTAAGAAAGAACCTAGGGTTAAACAATTTAATTTTTAAAACGTATAAAGAGTTGAATAGAAAGTGTATTGATTCGTCGAAGAAGAAATAGCGTGAGTAGGCTGTCGGAAGCGTTCGAGAGGCCCATTCAAGGGTCCGATTGTTGTAAGAGGGGACGGAGCTCACCTTGGCAGGGGAAGGGCCCCTGACCAGAGGAGGCGGGGCCCGATTCTTGGGACTCGCGCGAGGTTCTTCTTCCTGAGGTGCTGGGCCTGCCTGTTTTGCCAGGTTCCTCAACGCGGCGGCGAAGCTTCTGCTGTTCTGCTGACTGCCCGGACCAGGCCCAGGTGTATGACCCTGAGGTAAAACACCGGAACTGGGCCTGTGGGATTTGCTGATCGCGGTGGGTTGCGCTTTGGTGCTGGCCGGCTGGAGACCTGCAATCAGAATTCACACACACGTTAAAATCCATTTTATACTTCTTGCTATAAATGGGAGACGAAGTTAATTATTTAGAAGTGTGTTCGATGCTTCGAGTATAATAATTCGAATGCGGATCTCTTTGCAAAAGAAAAATTGTCTGCATCGATTGCAAGAAATGGAAACCAGTTATTTCTTCTCTCAACGATTTTAAACGTAACTAGTACATGTTGATTTTATTCAGATTTTGATTCAGACTCTTATTATTGTAATACATGTTCCAATAAACATATTGGGTATTCCAATAAAGAACGTTGAGCAATCTGCAGTATTTTTGACAGGTAAGGGCGCCGCCATATTGGTTTGTAGTGACGGTCGCGCGCCGCTTACCGAGTTGGTTGGTGAT